>PVKU01000183.1:179664-488704 GCA_004027475.1 Anoura caudifer
GGGAACTCCCCTTCACTGTTTAGTATTTCATGATGTCATGTAATCCTCAGGGCAATGTTTGTGGGTGAGGCACAAAACCCCATCTCAAAGGCACGGAAATTAAGGGTCAGAGAAGTTGAATGATGTGTCCAAGGTCAGACACTGCACAGTGGCGTGGGTTTGCATTTAGTCCTTTATCTCCCGTGGTGTAATGGGTTAGAATTCAGACAACGCCAACCCAAAAGAGACCGTTGGCTTTATAACTAAAGGCTCAAGGACCAAGAAAGATGAGGAGGCTGGGTCAGAGCCTGCAGAGTTTCTGCACAGAATTCATGCCTCTTCCAGCCCAGCAGCCCCTCCCAGTGTTGGGGGTGCCCTCCCCCATCCCCTGAGACTTGTCTCCTGCCTTCCCTGACCCCGGCAGCCCTGACAGCTGTCAAGCTCATCACCTCTGAGATCAGAAAGACTGGAAAGTAGACATTAGTGGTCGTGAGCTGAGGAAACACACAGAAGAGCAATTAAAGCGGGCGCATGGTGGTAAGCTTGCCTTTAATGGTTTGCAGCTGCAGAAAGCACTGCCTCCCCCTTCGGGCTCTGCCCTGATGCTGGGGCTGCCTGTCTGTATTTCACATCCTGACCAATTAGATCCCCATGTGTGCTGCAGGCGTGAAAAAATAGAAAGTGAATAATCCTTCATTTTCTGCATGGCGAGCAGCTTTGATCCCCTCGGCGCACGGTGGCCCTGTTCCATCAGAAGTGCATCCCTTCGCAGTTTCCTTTCTTTTTAAAACCCAGTTTCCTTGTCTCAAAATGACATTAACCTCCATCCACAGACCTGTGAAATGACAACAATTCATCTTCAGACCCTTCTGATCAAAGCTGGGTTGGGCTTTTTTTTTTCTTCATTTCTCTTTTAAACTTTTGCTACACAGTCCCTATTTTCTCACATTGGTTTGCTGCCAATGTTTCCAGGCTGAAATCAAAAGGAATAGTCTATTAATATCAGGCTGCTGCAACAAGGCCACCATTGTCTGCTTCATTCAGAGTACCTATGGTTTTCTGGTGAGAAAGAGAGACTGTGAACCTGTGTGTTTGTGAGTGTGTGAGTGTGTGTTTAGAATAAGCAGTTTCAAAAACGAGCAGGAAGAGAGGCAGTTAATAATCCTGGTTTGTTTCAAATATGTGATAAATATCAATGACTGGGGACTTGGGGGTGGTGGATATGGTGTTGGTATCGGTGTAGGTGGTGGGGGGTGAGGCAGGGGATAGGCGGTAATGGTGATGGTGAAGAAGCCATGGAGGAAGTGGTGGTGGTGGCAGAGGTAGTGAAGGAGGAAATAGAGGAGGGGATAATGTGGTAGTGGAGGTGGTAGATGTAATGGAGAGAATGGAGAAGGAGGTGAAGAATGAGGCCATGGTAGTAGTGGAGAAGCAGTGAATGGTGGTGGTGATGGTGATAATAGTAGAAGTGGTAGAAGTGGTGGGAAAGAGGGACAGGGTGGTAGTGGTGGTATTGGTGGTGGAGGTGATGGTGGAAGCAGAGGTGATGGTGGTGGTGGAGGTGATGGTGGAGGCAGAGGTGATGGTGGTGGTGGAGGTGATGGTGGTGGTGGAGGTGATGGTGGAGGCAGAGGTGATGGTGGTGGTGGAGGTGATGGTGGAGGCAGAGGTGATGGTGGTGGTGGAGGTGATGGTGGAGGCAGAGGTGATGGTGGTGGTGGAGGTGATGGTGGAGGCAGAGGTGATGGTGGTGGAGGTGATGGTGGTGATAGAAGTGATGGTGGTGGTGGAAGAGGTGATGATAGAGGTGTTGGTGGTGGCAGGGTGATGGTGGTGGAGGTGATGGTGGTGGAAGTGGTGGTGTAGAGGTGTGGGTGATGGTGGTGGAGGTGATGGTGGTGGTGATACAAGAAGTGGAAGAGGAAGAGAAGGAGGGGGTAGAGGGGATGGGGGAAGTAATGGTGGTGGAGGGAGAGATGAAGTGTGAGCAGAGTTAATAAAAGCACAAACAAGCTGCTGTCCATGCTTTCTCCACTCTGTCCCACTGGATCCCACAGGCTGGGAAGAATCAAACCTTATCCCAGCAATCCCCAGTGTCACCCAGGGGTGTGCAAATCTTTTTCACCTGGTCAATAGGCAGGTTTTGGGTGCATATTATTGCCAGTTAAGGCCTGTTTGGATCATCCTTGTTGGAAACAGCTCCCCTTGGATCCCCCTTCCCTTGTAGATATAAGTCCATATCATCCATAGTCATGACATCCATCCATGATGGTGTAACTGTTATATTCGAAAGCGAGAGTGAAGAAACTAGGAACCGATAGACTCTTAAAATGTTTTATTGGCCAAACAAAGTTTTTACCTGCGCAGGGGCGGACTCTCCCAAATGCGACCGGAGTCACTGTGCTCCGCAGAGCAACCAAATAAGAGCCGCGCCTGAGCTTACAGGCTATGGGTTTTTATAATAGCAGAGCAAGCAAATGTTTGCACAGAAGTAGGATGTGGCAGTTAGCTATTGGCTCAGGGGATTGGCGCCTCTATACCTTATTGGTATTGGCTCAGGGGATTGGCGCCTCTATACCTTATTGGTTGCTTACAGACAAATATGGGCAGGAAGGCTTCCCGGGCTTACGCCTGGGATTTAAAATTTTCTATTTCCTCATATTGCTTGTTTTCCTCTATTTCTCAACCTTTCCACGGTCCTGACAGTAACCCCCTGGGAGCAGGTGGTAGAGTGAAGAAAATGGCTGTACAGTGATCACCTGGATAATCCAGATCAAACATGTTTAGGGCTCTTGAGTGAATCGTGTGGTTTAATAAGAAAAATGAACCGGGGGTCCCAGAGCCTGGGTTCTAGCTCTGCCTCTGCTAGCTGTGGCCTTGAATGGGCTGCCTTCCTCCTGGTTCCCCAGTCTCCCAATGGCATGGAATGAAGTTAACGAATCAGAAGATCTCTGCCCACTGTCACGCTGTTTTTGTTTTGGAGCAATTAATGTAATCATTAGAGCTTTGCTTGAGTTCCATCTTGACTTTTTGAGGATGAAGTCTCAGTTTCCACTTCTTCTGGCTGTCCTTTTCTTAAGGTAGAGCAGAATTGTCCTTAATTTACCTTTGCCAACCTTGGGTAAATGGGCCACACCACCCAGGGCCCATTATCCTTAAGCCATGGCCAGAACCAAACCCAGAGCAAAGTCAGACTGATTCTTCCCACACTTGCCTTAGAGGAAAGATTACAAAGTGGCCTGTTATCACCTGTGAATCCACATTGCCAGAGGCAAGAAATGCAAGTCAGAACCTCAGAATAAAGCCAGACTATCCTGAGACTAGAGAGTAAGCAATTGACATTGATCTGGAAAAGCTGGTAGAACAGGAATGGGGGAGGGCAGGGGGCAGGCAGAGTAATTCAGGGGTGAATTCTCTGCTGCTGATAATGAGTCAGGACAGTTGCTGGTGGTGAACTTTCCCACCAAAGGACAATATTGCCCTTGTCAGGATGTGGTCGTGTGGAAGGAACACTGGGTTTTTAGCGAAGATTAGCATTACAGCCTACTTTTGAGACTTTGAGTACGTCACTTCTCTCTAGCCCTCAACTGCCCCTTTCCTATTGTAATGGGACAGTAATGATGCCAGCTCCCACATTGCCTTGAGGGTGAGTGCACTTTGCAAACTGCTTAATATTATACCCGTGAAAGGATTTTTATTACTACAGCTCCCCTTGGCTTTTGACTTGGCTTGATGGGGCAGGTAAGAAGGTGAGCTGGGTGGGAGCTCTTCAGACACACCTGAGCAGCCTGCAGCCATTGCTGATTTAATTACAGATTTTCAGCCAAGAGAGCAGCACTTAAGGCACCTATAATTGAAATACTCTCTGAGGTGCACTGGCTGTAACGACATTTGAATGCCTCAAAGGATATAATTAGCCAATTGAAGAGCCAAACCTTGAAAGGAGGAGACCCAACATTTCCTGAGTATTGACGACATGTCAGGCTGGGTGCTTTTCACAGGGTGACCGCGGTCAATTCTTGTAAGGTAGAAATTCCTATTTTACTGATGAGGAAATTGAGGCTCGGAGAAATGAAGTGACATGCCCAAAGTCAGAGTGAAATGGCACAGTAAGAAGCTAGAAAAATGCCTTGGCAAATGGAATAGGGAAACTGAGACAGCTGAACACAGTGGCCAAGCAATTTACAGCCACGTGCAGATGGTGGCCAGGGCAGAAGGCCCCAGTGCCTGGCAGGGGGCAAAACTGGTAAAACAAGGATCTCACCCTTAGGGTAACCTCTCCTCCCCTGGCCTTTCCTCCCAGGAGATAACGTCTAGGTCTTGGTTGTATTTCAGCTCCAGGCCCAGAAAAGCAGCAAAACCACGTGAGCTATGCCAGAACCAGCTGCAATAGCTGAAGGCCCCCTGCCCTGTCACTGACCAGCCAGTAAAGATGTGACCCTGAAAGGGCACACCTGGAGAACTGAGGACTTCCCTAAGATTCCTGCCTGCAAGAAAGAGATAAAAGCTTCAAGACAAAGGACCTAGCGTTCTCTCCCTCTTGGGGAGCAGCTGGCGCCATTCCTTTCCCTTCTTCCCCCGCAGGAAAGTGTCTCCTAAACTCTAAGGTAATGGCAATTGGAAGCTTGTCACAGGCTAATCCCCAGAACCTGTTCCCAAGGCCCTCTTTTCTCTGACTTCCCAAAGGGCTAAGGCAGCCCAGCCTAGGCTTTCCTGTTGCTTCTTCTATGCTAAGCCCTTCCTTATTTAACTGTTCCCAGCTTTAATAAATGCATCCTCATAGTCACCTGGACTCCTGTTGTGAAATCTGTTGTACACGAAGTGAAGAACCCTTCACTACAGCTGGCCCTGGTCAGACCCACTCAGGGCCAGGTCCCTGTGGAGTGACAAGAAAATTGAATTAGGATTCGAACTCAGGTCTATGAGTGTGTCTAGCTCTCCAGTATGCCATGTTTATATCTGGCCAAAACAAGTTGAAATCTTTCTCTGCTTGATTTTTAAACAAAGCAGTCATGGCCTGCCTGGCTCTGGATCCTGGAGTCGACACTCTTTTCTCAAGGCCAGCTCTCCTGGCTGGGATCAACTGCCAGGGAGGGCAGTAAAAACTGTGAGAGGAAGGGTGAGTACTCTTCCCCAGCATTCCTTCCCATCCTCCCTCCCCAAAGGGCATCTAAAGGTGCCTCCAAAAAATGAAAAAGGCAAAGAAAAAGCATTTCTGGATAAACTCAGAAGGGAAGTGGCTTTATTGTTTTGGGTTTTACTTGCTTGAGGGCAAGGACAGGATTGCTCACAAGCTTTATTAATGACCACCATGATGGTGTCTTCGCGGCTGGAGCTGGCGCTGACACTCAGAGGTGCTTAGTGAAGGGGCAGAAGCATCCTCTCCATTTCCCAGGTCCTGGGGTAGTTCAGATTCGGAGGGAAAACACTGAGTCATATAGAAAAGTGTATGTGATGCTCGGGAGCTTCTGTTTAGAAGGGAGACGGAGGCACATAGCACAGATTGGGTCGTTCCCTCTTGTTGAAATGCTCCTATGTCCTCTCTTCCTCATCTGGAACTTTCTCATCCTTCAGGTGGAAGTCTAAATGCCACCTCCTCAGAGATGCCTTCTCAGATGATCAGACCCAAAGGCTGTCTCTCACAGTGCACCTTCCTCCCCCTCAAAGGCACAGCAATCACAATTTGTAATGACACGCTTAGTCATTTACTTGTGTAACACCTGTTGCCACACCAGATCATTAGAGCCATGAAGACGGGCACTGCCAAGAACGGCCTGTAACTTTATCATGTGTTACCGAATGCCTAGCACATGGAAGGATGGGTAGGCACATGAGAGGGGTTAGAGTAAAGGTGTTTTCATGCTCAAAAGGTTGAGCTTCATGGGAAATCTAAGTCTAAGGAAAGAAGTGAAGACTCAACTCTAAGCAGCTTTAGAAATAAGGACATTTGTTGCAGCACCTAACAAGGAGCCTCGCAGTGGCACTTCCAAGATTGGCACAGTGGCTCCCTGATGCCATCAGTGAGCTTTACTGGCAAAGCAAGAAATTAGGGGTGAAGTGAGGACAGGCTGGTGTGTGAGCAATGGCTGTGTCCACTGTACTTCCTAGTGTAGGCCCTGGAGGCCTGCAGCTGGAGGCTGGACTTGTAGAGAGTAGGACGAAGAACGAATATACCTTTTTACCAATTAAAGAAAAAGTTCGGGTTGTAACTGTTTTCTGATTCGTTGCTGTAATGGTAACCTTCACAGTTCACAATGCTAAGTAATTCTTTAGACATCTGCCATGGAATTAGCTCCATGTTCATGCAGCTGAGAACTTAGACCTGGGCCCTTTTCTTGGGAGACTAAATTAAAGAGGTCCCAGTGCTGAAACTGCTATGGAGAGTTACCTATCCAATGGCTGTGTGGCGGGACTCGAGAAGAACTAGGAGACGTCTCCTCTTCCATCCCCACTCCCGGCCTGGCTAAGTCTTCCTGGTAGACTTCAGAAATCCCCCCATTGTTGTCTATTCCTTGGGTTGTGTATCTACCTGCTTACTTGGCATCTCCACTGGGCTGTCTCTTAGACCTCTTGAACTTACTGCCCACCCCCGCTACAGATCTGCTTCTTTCCAAAGCCTCTCCATGTTAGGAAAGGTGCCGGCATTCACCTATATTCATGTCAAAATCTAGGAGTCATATTTGACCCATCTCTTTCCCTCTTTGCCCACATCCAACCCATCAGTAACTCATGTCAGTTCTATCTCCAAAATATTCCCCAAGTCCAGCCACTTCTCGCAGTTTCCACTGCTCCTGGCCTAGCCTGGAACACTCTTCTCTTGTCCGGAGAGCCACGGAAGTAGCCTCTCAGTCTGTCTCCCCGCTGCTGCTCTGCGGCAGCCAAGCCTTTTCGGTCATTTTGAAGTGTGAAAAGCTCATATCACTCCCCAACTTAAAAACTTCCAACGACTTTCTGATGCCTGCCGAATGGAACTCAGTCTTCCTCCACGGCCCACATGAGGTCGACAAGGTTCTGTGTGAAGTGCATTCGGCCCACCGACCCCACTGACTCGGGGCTGTCCCAGCAGGAGCTCCCTCGGCCCGACGTGTGCCCCCCCAGAACTCCGCAGCCTGGCTGCTTCTCATTATCCAGCCTCAGCTGAAACAGGGACTTCTCAGAGAAGTCTTCTCTAACTCCTGATCCAAAGTAACCCACACCTTCTGTATCTAACTCCTTACCATGTTTTCTTTTTCCATAGCACTGGTCACTGTGTGGAATTATTTTGTTCATTTGTTTACCTTAATTAACTGCATTCCACAGGAGAATGTATGCTCCGGGAGGGCTTTTATTGCTTATTGCTCCTCCTCCTGTACTAGAAGAGGGTCCATAGTTATAGGTATTCAGTGAGTATCTGTTGAACAAGGACACATTTTAAAGCCTTTCAATCTCATTAAAATATAAAACTCTTTGTAAGAAGAAAGAAAGCAGTACTATTTTTTTCTTAGGTGTTGGGAAAACTGAGACTCTGTAGGAGACAGAGGACACCAAAAACATAGGCAGAAGAGGCCGGAGATAATATCGTGGTGGGTGAAACTAAGAGCATAAATCGAAGACACAAGTGGGTGCCGGGAAACAGGTGGCCCAGGATTTGGTTTGGATCCATCCATGACAAATTTAGAAACTGAGGCACTAGAATCAAGGAGAAGAGAGGCTCTCAAAGTTCAGCCTGGAGCCCTTGGACTTTTTTCCACCAAGTCTGGAATCTAAGGCAAGCAGTTCAGCCCCTCTGGGACTCAGCTTTTCACGGTATTATGCTGGACGATCACCGAGGTTTGGGCCAGCTATGATTGCTCCACGTTCATTCAACGGTTCATTCAGTAAGTATTGATTGAGCATTTGCTGTTTTCCAAAAACTGTGCTACATGTTAAGCATATAGCAAAGGACAAGGCACAGTCCTTTTCCTTATGAAACTTCTGATGTAGAAGACAGAGTTTAGACAGATAGTTGCACAAACATGTTATTCATTACAAGTTGAGTTGGGAAGGGAAAGTAAAAGGTGCAATGAGAGTTTGTAAATGAGCACCTTGTGGGGGTTGTAAGCTCAGGAAACCTGTGCCACGCAAAAGTTCAAGTTTTGGGGTCAAGGGATGAGGTGGCCTGGGGGAGAGATTCTGGCTGAGTCCCTGGCTGTGGGCTGTGCATGGGGCAGAGGCATCTTCATCTCCATGATGGGTTTCACCGGACCTTGCACCTGACATGTTGGGTCCTCCTGGAGCTGGAGGGTGAGCTCAGTGTGATGCCTGGGCTGGGGGTGGGGTGGGATGCGGAGGAGAAGGTTCTCTGAAGTTTGAAGAATGGTTTTCTTCTGTGCAGCCGATGAACTTCATATTTTCACCTTTGTATGCCAAGCCCCTGCTCCTGCCTGACCAAACTCCTACTAATAGTCAGGAAATAGAAGTTGGAGGTGGAGGGACTGCCTGCTCCCCTATTCAGTATGTGGTTTTGTAGTGGGTATGAATCTTAGTACTAAAATTTATTTGTGCAAGAAATATTTTCTTTTGTTTAGAATTCCCCGAAGTCCTTCTCTATGCCCCCATCCTTTCAGGTAGAGGAAGTCAACCCCAGTCATGACCGGGGCTCTCTCCTCTGTTCTCCCCAGCAGGTCTCTGGGGGGAGGGGGGCAGGGCTGTGAAGTTCTGAGCCTTCCCAGCCTTGGCCTTCCTGGGGCACCAGGCAGCTGTCGGAGGAGTCTCTACCACATCCTGCAGGGCTGAGACTGCACAGGACTCCAGAGTCCTCCCTCCCAGTCTGGGAGAAAGTTCTCGCCACTCTTTTCTCCTGGGCTACTTTGAAAAGCCCCCCCCAAGGACCACTGGCATTTCTCTGCATTTTGGCTTCTACAAAAGATAACAAGAAACTTGATTTTCAGGCTTTTTATTTTTTGCTTACTGTTGTACAGAAACCTTGAGGCAGGACTGTCCATTTGCTTTGAAGGCTTGTGAAAATTCAGGAAAAATGCATACAAGTTAATACTTTTAACATGGTCCTGCCAGAAAGCAGGGGCTCTGCAATTAGTAAAAAGCTGCATTTGTCTGAGTCCTTGCTGTCCCTGGCACATCACTGCCCTTTCAAGCCTCATTTTTCTCATCTGTGAATTGGGGAAACTCATAGTGTCCACTATGATAAAAGACACTCCTTTGTTGAATTGTTATAAGAATTAAATATGCAAAATATTTTGCACAGTGTCTGGCACATGGCAAGTGTTCCCTAGCTTGGTGAATACACACACACACACACACACACACATATGTACCAGTATGTGTGAAACAGTTCATACATGTGTCTACATAAAGGTTTTGTGGAGGATGGTCTCCCTGGTGCTGCTAAGCCCTTCCCGCCTTCCCCAGATTGTAAGCAGGGCGAGGCCGGCAGCGCTTTTCTCATGCTCCTTGAAGAGCAGGTGCAAGTCCTGTCACGACTTCTTCCATCGCCTTCCTTGTCAAACCCATAAAGAGTGATGATCTCTCCTCCTCGGAGGCTCCCACTCACTGTGTGGCAGCTTTTGAATTATACCTCTCTTGTTCAGACAGATTTTTTTTTCTTCCCCTTACTCCTTCTTCCTCTGCAAAATACTACAAGTCAATATAATTTACATAGAATTTTCTTTGAAACCTACCTTCTGGGGAATCCATCCCCAGTCCCTGAAAGTCTGGGAGGCCTGCCTCTGATTACATTCTTCCTAAGGCTCATCCAATTTTTATTTGTTAGGGAAATATGAAATCTTTTTTTTTAAAAACAGCCTCAAGTCTTTGGGACCAGCACCGACTGGGGCTGTGCGCACGCATGTTGGTGACAGCAGCGCAAAGCTGGGGGGTGTCGAGGCTTTTACTGGCGAGTGCGGGCAGAGACGTGAAGCCTCAAAGACAGGGAAAGAAAGGCAGAGGATGGGTGTCTCTGGGCCTGAGCGGGGAGGGACAGGGAGAGATGGAGAGACATGGGGTAGGGACCTCGGGGGGAAATAAAGCAAGGGCAGATTGCCTCTGTTTTGGGAGAGTTCAAACTAAGAAAATATTTACCATGAGAAAAAAATGTGTGTAAGAAACATGGCTTCAATGGATGATGTGACTGCATCTTTAAAAATTGAAAGCCAGACCCTGGAAACTTCATTCAGGAATTAAACACTAGGTAGGGCTGATAGACTGGGTACAAGCCATTTTTTCTGACTTTGAGTCATTCCGTAAATTTGAATAGATTGTCTCTGTATATATTTTCTACATTTGCAAGAAACAAGAAAAAAAATGAACTTAATTGGTTTTGCTGATAATGTTTTTGAGGACAAGATTTTATTTAGTGACAGGTATGTGTTAAGTATTTGGTAGAGACTTTATAAATGTTTCTGAATCAACTCTAAAAACAATCCTGTGAGGGACATACTCCTTTTTTTCTTTTTCCTCCCCTTCCTTCCTTCCTTCCTTCCTTCCTTCCTTCCTTCCTTCCTTCCTTCCTTCCTCTGTTTCTTTTTCTTTTTTTGTGCTTGAACTGAACTGAAATAGTGAAACGGCAAGCATGTTATTTCATCTATTGTTAACATTAAGTTAAAAAGGGTTGTTAATGTTTTAAACAAAATAATTCAAAGTGACTTTGATAAATAGATGGTCAAAAGAAGTTTAACAGGAATAATTTCAAAACTGTGTAGTTAAGAAAAACAAAATCAACTCTAGCAATATGGTGTATTAGCTGGAACATATGCAGTGCTCACAAAGTGTTTCTTGGAATAGCTATGACACTTCTGTTCTGATCCAGGTTTTTAATGGAGAACCTAAAACCCATTGGAGGTTCTTAGACAAACAAGAAGTATGGGGGGATAGTGTTTTTCTTTTCTATAGATGTAGAAATTGAGGCTCAGTGAACTTAAATAGCTTGTCTAACGTCCTGTGACCTGTAGGTTACAGAACCTAACTAGGACTCAAACTGGTCCGCCTGAGGCTTGCTTCCCATTCCAGTCCACCGCATCAGACAGCCCCTGAGGACTCTCTCTCCAACGGGCTGCCTCCTTCTCCTGCACCCAGACTTCCATTGTTCATGGAACCCATTCTGCAGGGTTGCTTCCCTTTCCCAGCTGCATCCACTCAAGACACTGGCCTGCCCCTCCCCATCACTCCACTCTGAACTTCCGGCACTTCTCCCTCTGCCTCTGAATAGCCCAGAATCACCAGCACATCTCAGGTATACCTGGTATATTTCTTTACCTGCCAGTCTCCCAATGGTGGTGTTAAACTCTTGACAACAAACACAATGTTTAATATTTAAAATTAAATTAATCAATGACTTTTTAATTTTGGTTTTTATATTTATCAAAGTTTCACATGCCCATAATTTAGAGAATCAAGTAGTTCTACAAGTGTTGTCCTTAACCTGCTTGTGTTTCTATTCTGGTTTTTCAGTTTTAAGCATTAACTCTTGAGTTCCCACTATGAAAGATGAGTTTAGCTCTTTCACGCACTGCCCTAGCCAACCCCCCTTTATATGCCCACTCCTTTCCTGTTCCACAGTCTCCCAATGTTGTTCTACACTAATGTATTTATTTAAATCCCGTGTTTGCATTGTTAAAAAACAAAATTCAACTGAGTAAATTTT
The DNA here is from genome assembly GCA_004027475.1 of Anoura caudifer. Taxonomy (NCBI): domain Eukaryota; kingdom Metazoa; phylum Chordata; class Mammalia; order Chiroptera; family Phyllostomidae; genus Anoura; species Anoura caudifer. Next base: position 191,261 of record PVKU01000183.1, read on the forward strand.
AAAGATCTTTGGCTTTCTTCAATGATTCATGAATCAGGCAACATTCAGTCTAGCATGCAGAAAGGAGCTCCAAGGAGCTGTACAGAATGAAAGATTTTTAGGCCAAAGGGAGTGGGAACAAGGAAGTTAAACTGGGAAGGTTACTTTCAGTGATGGCAGGGTCTGTCAACCAGATTACCTCACCAGGGCTGATCAGGTGATTTCTGATGGACTGGTTTAAAATTCCATTTCTAGGATAGCTGGAAACACTAATCTAGTCTTGGTCTGGTAATATGGGGCTTAGCATAAGTGACTCCATTTTGGGCCTGTTGTCTCATTTTTAACAAGAGTATAAAAAATATAAATTATATTTCTAACAGAGCCCTTAAGTACGTTATGATTACTTTTTCTGTTCCAGAGTTTTATTCTTATTTTTTCATTTGCTTACTTGTCTTTGTATGAAGCAAAATTAAAATTCAAACTCTTTGCCAAAGATCTAAATCCATCCCCCCACCCACACACACATGCACACCGTTACTTGGATGATCAAGTCCTCTGTGCCCGGTGTTTCGTCATCCTCCTGGGGTCCTCTGCGTCATCCTGGGGTTCTCGTCACTGCTCTTCTCCTGTTCCCTACCTCCTATGTCCTCTTGTATGCAGTTTCCTCTCCTATATGTGAGGAGCTTGTTTCTCAGTGACTTCATGAGGAAGGGAGCATGCAGGCATGTACTTTTAATCTCAGCATCCCCAGGGCTTTGCATCATAGTTGCTCAGTGAATGTTTATTAAATTAATGAAAGTATTGAAAAAGAAAGACAAGATGAGCAGAGGAAAAATTATCACAAACATAAAAGATACAAGGGAAACCATAAATCTTAATAATCTCATGTTAAAATGACCCAAGCTTTTATTTTATAATTTATATAAGTAATAATGAAAGTTCACAAGAACATATGGATTTAGGGAACACTTGTCATCTTTTCAAAAGGCAGTCTGGCACCTGGGAAATAATATAGCTATGAGTGAGTTACTTAAACTTTTTGTGTTTTGATTTCTTTGTCCATCAAAACTAGGGATTATAATACCTTCCTATGAAAACTGTTTTGTTGAATAAGATGAATAGTTGCTGGGCACTTTCACCTGTCACCCCATTGAAATGACATTACATTAAATTAATCATTTGTATGCAGAATACTTAGCCCAAAGCCTAACCTTTTGTAGCACCTGGTACATGAAAATGACTTTCTTTTTTTCGCTTCTCTTAAGAACTCAGGGCACACTAAATTGCAAAACATAACTATATCAATTTTGTTGAGAGTGGTTATAAAAAACTTAGATTTGGATTCAGATGCCATGGCAGCGAGAGTGGTGAGATGCCAGTTCTAATCTTGGTTCTCACACTGATTTGCTGTGTATCCTTAGGCAAGTCTGTCCCCTGTTTGAGCCTTAGTGCTTTCTTTTGTAAAATATGGGGCTGCATGGATGGTGACTAAGGTGCCCCACCCCCACCCCCACCCCAACTCTGTCAGGCTGTAATCTTGTTCTAAGAAATGCCCTTCCCAGAACAGACCCTACCCAGCTGCTGTGAGCACAGTTTGCCTCCAAGATAGATGCTGTCTGTGCCCCTGACACCAGGCTTCCATTGAACCTGGGGCCCCTGGTAGATGTCCCGAGTTGACTGGGGAGAAGAAGCCAGTTATATTCTTCTGCAGTGTAATACAAAACAGACCCTGCCTTGGCTCTAGCCAGCACCGGGGAAGTGGACTTCATTGTAAAAGTTACCTTGTCAGCCTCAGGCCAGGGTGATTAATGACTCTTTAATCCCACAGCAGAATACCTGACAAAATATGCTTGGGCCAAAAAGGCAGAACAAACCTAATTAGCCTGGTCGACCCACTCACAAGGTGTGGGTTGCTAAGGATCCCAACAGCTTGGAAAGGAAGCCTCTCCCTGCCTCTCCCCTTTAGGTCTGTGAAAGAATCAAGTGGCCACAATGGGGACGGGACTCCATTAAAAAGAGGGGGCTGGCCAATGAATAAACATGCAGGTTACCGTGTTGATATTTCACTGAATGCCGTTCTGAAGTGGGGTGCTTGGGGCCTCGGAGGCCGGCGCCCCTGGCATTGTGCTGGGGGAGGCACTGGCCATTTGAAGTCAAGGTGAGGACATACTGGGGGCAGATGGAACCTGCTTTGTTTGTGAAAGAGTTTTTCTGCTATTTATGCTAATGAGTGGGAAACACTTCTCAAGCATTTCAGATGATTCTGTAATGAGGCCCGGCAGAATGTGCCAACATTGTTGGCCCAGGACAATTTTAAACTCCCACTCGCCACATTAGCAGCCCCTTTCTTTACATGAAGGCCCTTGGAGGGTGAAAGAGGACAATGAAGGAAGAGTGAAAACATCACAAAGCGAGGCTTTTGTTTTGCATTCCTTTGAACCCTCTCAAAAGCCCTGTTTCAAGGGGTGTGTTGGGCCTGCCTTTCAACGTTACTGAACCCAGAATCCCCTGTTGTTTAGCAACATAGAAAGCTGACCTTAATTGACTCCACTTCTGAGCAGGCTTTGTAAATCACTCTGCCCAGAGTGAAATTTCCTGATGGGGTCTGTGTGTGATACATACCATTGACACACAGAATGCCAACGTGCCACCATGTGTGTGTGCGCAGTGATTTTCAGCTGACAACACATCCTTTAGAATTCTCACAAGTGCCCTACCTCTGCATTAGGAATCGCTATTGTCATTTTACAGATAAGAGAACTGAGGTGCTGAGAAGTTAGGTGACCTGCCCAAAGTCAAACATCAAGAAAGAGTCAGAGCTGTGACCAGAACTAGATGGCCCTGACTTTTCTCACGCTATCACAGTTGTCCCAAGGATTGTTGGTCATGTATATATGTGTGCCAGAGAGATACAGTCAGTGATGAGTTTCTTGAAAACATTATCTTTTGGAGAAAGAAGGGCACCTGTGTATTATGGTGACATTTTGGATTTCCCCCTTAATTTCTGCTCATGATGGCATTTCCTCAACAAGACTTCACGTTGCACTATGCTGTAGCTGTGCCCCGCTGATTGTACTCCTTCCTTCCCCACCCCTAAGTCACCCAGCCTCAGGCATGTGGCTGTCAAGTGGAGCAGTACTGGATATTCTATCTCCCTACAGGACGGTGCTTCTCTGAGACTTATCAGTTCCAGGCATGTTGCGAGGAAGGGGGTCCACCCTAGAACTCATCTAGAAGTTTGGCTGCAGGCCTGAGAGACATGTTAACACCCTCAAAGCCTCTAGACTAGTAATAATCAAAGTTGACTTTGATTTCTAACGAGGGCTGGCTTCATGGGCATGTGATCTGTACAGTTTCCTAGGACTCTGCACTTGGAAGGGCCCTGTGCTTGGTTTAATTCTCTGCTGTCACTATCTTGACATTCTAAATGATTTCATCTTGAACTTCCATTTTGTAAGTGAAATCCAATGAGATGGTGGAGCAAGGGAGTTATATGCAATATGCTGTCTGCCCTAGTTCCTTGCTCCCCTATTTGCATAGTGCATTCTCCATGCCCCAGAAGCCCAGAACTCCAGTGGGCCTGCCAAGCATGGGGGTCAGTGTGATTCAAAGCAAGGTATGTGAGCTCTGTGTGCAACTGAGTAAGCGGGGAGCTGATGGCACCGAGAGCCTATGCTTCCTGTTCAAACAGAATGGAAGAATGCAGAAAGAAGACAATGGCATTCTAAGAAACATGATTGACCAAAGAACCCTTTCGTATCTTTCTTAGTCATGAGATTTCCCGTATTAGCCAACCATTTACATTGAAAATGACTGACAGAAAGTGACCGATAGGATGGTGCAGAGTTGCTTGTCTTTTCAGTAGCCTCACCAGAAAGCCAAAGGTGCAGAGCACTGGAAGACTGTGTGTGTGTGTGTGTGTGTGTTACAGAGCGAGATGAAAACAGAGGAGTTAGCTCTGAGCAGCACTTCCACTGTTCTGTTAAGAACACGTGCAGGCATGGCTACAAAATCAAAATTCCATAATTTCGATGATCCTTTTTAGGAGTTAAATGGTCTTACATTTTCATTTCAAACTGGCATTATACAATCTAAAGATGAATGCTAACACTCATGCTAATAATTAAGAATTCTAATTTTTAAAAATTCAGGATGATATTAAATAGCAAATGAAAACCACTATGACAAGTTGAGAGAGAGACCGTAGGAAAACAGAAAAAGGTTTATTTTAGGACCTTTAATGACATTTTTTTCCTGCTTTTGGAACAAGGAGTTCCACACTTCCATTTTGTACTGGGTCCTGCAAATTCTGTAGCCAGCTCTGTTTCTGGCAGAAGAAATACAGAAATGACTGTTAGGTGTTCAAAAAAATCTTCTGCGATCACAGATCTCACCATTAACTCGAAAAGAACCGCTCGGTTAATGGTGCTATTCTGGTGTTTTATTTGCATGCTGGGAGGGGCTGGGGCACAGGCGCTGCTCTCAGGGCAAAGGGTGCTGTGTCGGAGGCCACGTGAACATGCTACCTGTGCAGGAATGGATAAGTCCCTTATCTCCAGGCCACAGTTTTCTTAATCTGCACTATGGAGATAACACTTGCCTTGCCCATTTGTCAAGGCTTCTAGGAAAAGAATGGATATAAAGATGTTTCGCAAAAGTTAGTGTTGTACATGTATAAGTACTTTATAATTTTTAGTATCATTATATATTTAGTAACATTTAGTATTATTTTAAAACCACCAAGCAGGAATTATGGGCATTGCTGTTTTGCTCCTTATGATTTGCAAAGCAATTTTGAATGACTTTCCAAATTCATCTTTTTTTGTCTTTTAAACCAATATGTTAATAATGGTTTGGAAGATAGTATGGAATTTCAGTATACTCACAACTGTTTTTTCCCTCTTAGAGTAATGCAATGTATATCAATGTTTTGAAAGCCCAGCATGGTTTGGCCAAAGTAAGGAAGTTTCTACTCTACGAGAAAAAGGCAAAAAAGAAAAATATTAAGTAGTTTTTTCAGTATTCTATAATTACATGGTTGTCAAATGTGTGTATAGAAAAATGACAAGGAAATAAACCAAAAGCCTAACAGTTGGAAAAATAGACAACTCAATACAGAAGACAGAGGAGCCACGGTCGGACGCGCCCTCTCATAATGTGTGGCACTGTGTTCACCACACAGTTCAGGTAATCTCCGGGTACAGACATGGTCCTCCAAATGCAGCAGCTACTCACGGGCCAAGTCCCATCCATTCACCTACTGAGACTACAGAGAATGTGCTGATCTTATCCCTCCAATACCAGCATTATAAATAGGCCTCTGCCAAATGGTAAGAACCTTATAAAAAAATGACAGATTGATAGAGTAGAATAGTGACAGTACTGGGAAGGAAAACACGTTTGCCTTGTGACATTGGAAATGTTTCCCCATTCGTTGTTGGGATGAAGTAGAACATGAACTCTAAAGGGCTATCCAGCACAAACATCCTTTGTTTTGATAGCTTTGATGCGGTCATCAAAGCCTTAGTTAGTGCCGGTGCCATCCTCAGGACCACCCGAAGTGAGCTGATGAGTGTACACGGAGGAGACACTGGGCACGGAGAAGTTCCGCATCCCAAGGTGATGCAGCAAATCTGGGCTCTGGAATGCCTGTTCCACCTCCCAACCCATCTCTTGGCCTGATCTGCCCTTCTCTGGATGGGACGCATTCTACCAGGAAGGGAGGCTCTTTTCCCAGTGCTCAGACGAGTGGGTTCAGTATTCTCTCTGCAGGTTGTCTGACCATCTCCCCAGCACACCAGCAAAGCAGGTGGCCCATATGTGTTTGTTGAATACTGAGTTATGGTTTCATAATTTATTACTCATTGTATTTCTCCTTTTAGATTGTAAGCACTTCAAAGACATAGGCTCATCAAATTCATTTCTGTCTTCCCATAATCCTTAGTGCACCCATGAGACTTAGCACATAGTAGGAGCTCAGCAGATGTGAATCAAATGTTTTGAGCAGACCTGAATGATAGCCAACACCCGTTTTGCGGAGATGGATATTCTTGCTCAGGACGGACACAAGACTGCCAGGTGGGACAGACTGCCTAGATCAGTCCTGGTGTATGCCTTCTCCCCACCAGGGAGAGAAATCATGATGTAACTTCTGCTTTCTGGGGAGGATATGGATCATCTGAAACTGTCAATTCCCAGAAACTCTTCCCTGTCTTTCCTTGTTACGCAGTCTTGTGTGAAATAGCATTTGGAATATACCCAGCAATCCAACAATAAAAAATTGTGCAAGACCATTCATAGTCACTGCATTCATAACAGCTGCAAACTGGAAACAACCCCATATCCATCAGCGGGAGAATGGGCAGACAAAATTCATTGCATCCTTACTAGGAAATACTACTCAGCAATCAAAAGGCGCAGATGGCATGGATGGAACTTGTTAAGTGAAAGAAGCCAGACACAAAAGACTACAGATGGAATACTTCCATTTAACTGAAGTTCCAAGACAGACAAAACTCATCCAGAGTGATAGAAATCAGAACAGTGATTGCCTGGGGGTGAGGTGGGATATATGACCGGAAAGAGGGCACAAGAGAACTTCTGGGGTGATGGGAATGTTCTAAATCTTGACTGGGGTGGTGGTTACATATGTCAAAACTCACTGAAGTGCAGGCTGACAGAGCTGTGCATAGTACTGTTTCTTAAATTAACCCTCAGTTAAACCCCCACAATATTTGGAGCTGAAGTTTCTCAGCTGGCTGCCTCTGGCTCAGATTCCGGCTCAGATATGGGGCGGCAAGCTGTGATTCCTGCAGCTGTGGCCACACTGAAATTTCCTCACACCCACCTGGGGCGGCCCCAGCACATGGCCTGTGCCTCAGCCAGCCACTCTGCTGGCACTTTGTGAAGGCCTGTCTTCTCCGTGGGCTCTCTTGGGGCTCATGGAAGATGCTCACCCTCCTTCAAATGTCAAGTTCTCTGCATTTTCTCTTCTCCAGGCTAATCCCCAGGTTTGCCATCCATGCTTCACTGAATGTGATTTTTAAACACTTCCTCCTTGTAGTTTCCCTCCCCTGGATATGTTCCAGCTGCCCAGGGCCCATTCAAACGATTCTCTGAAAACTTCGGCAGAGGAACTCGACTTCTCCCTCCAAAGTGATTTCAGCAGGGGGAAGGCAGGCTGTGAACCATCATCTGAACGACTCAACAGGTTAAACTTTTTTCTTTTTTAAGGGAGAAGAAAAATGAAAATGTGGTGGGAATTCTACAAAGGCCCCTGTGAATGATTGACATACATTTAAGCAGACAACGTATTTGTGCGATGCCAGGGAGCTGATGCATTAAATAGATATAATTTGTAGGCTCCCAAGGAGAGGTTAAAGAGGAGAGCACAGATTCCTTTGAGCTGACTTGGTGCTCCCATGTCATCTGTCCCAGCCTTAATCAAGTTATCATATCAACCCAGTGTCTCCTGGACCCCAGCCCTCTGGCTGAATGAGGAAAAAAATTTGCAGACAAATTTCTAGCAGCAGGAAGTTGTGCTCTCCTGCTAGGCAGGATAAAAAGTACCTGTAACCTCTTCAGGCCTCCCTTCCGCTCCTGCTGGGAGTTCAGTTCAAGTGGCTCCCTTATTTGATTACGCCTCTCAGGCCTTCTCCAGTGTAGGTATCCAATTTGCCCACCGGCTCCCTACGAGGCAGAAAACATTAGAGTTACTCTTTTGTGAAATTATGGGGAAGCTGAGTGGGCCAAGCAGTTGTGTGTGTGTGCAAGTGTGTGTGTGAGGAGACGCACAGATGTGCATAATGAGAGGAATGCTGTTTGTTAGCAAATGTGGCATTGATTTATATTCACTTCATTTAGTCACAGAATGACTGACTGACATCTCCAAATTCTCACAATATAAAAAAGAGGAAAAGAAAAAAAAAAAAAGACCCTTGCCTAAGGGCTATGTATCTTTTTTTTTTTTAGTGTTTGCAAAAGCCTTATAACATGCATAATTTACAACCAATGGACCAAATTCTCCTATTATGAATTTCTTTGCTTCATGACTATATAAATCAAATTCTAGAGCTATATATGATTCTATAATGAGAGTACGAATTATGCTGGTGTTTGTGTTTTCACACGTGAGTATTGCTGGACTGATGTGATGTGTCGTAGATGTGTGCGTATTCCCCTCTTACACATGATGCGTTGTAAGCCTGTGCCGCCTTTAGACTGCTTTTTCTTTTATTTTTTTTAAAAAGACATTTTTGCCCCATACAATCACTAAAAAAAACTTTGCAAGGCAAGGCAATATTTTGTGTTCATTTCAGGAAATATCAGCCTAATCAAGGGAAGTAATGGTATTCATCTGCAGGTGCCTTGGACAGCTGAGAACCGGGCCTCAGAGGCATTTTCAGAGCCGCCTGCGGCTCCAGGCTTTGGCTCCCAGAGCAACTGTTAGTGCTGAAAACTTGGGAAGAAACGGACTTGCCAGGGCGAGTTGAGGACAGTGCCGGGCCGGTAAGAAATGGAGTTATCATTCATCTATTCATTCCGGAGGGGGAGAAAAAGGAAACACACCCTCAGAACTCAAGATGCCTATTGATTTATCCCCTTTAACAGGCAAGGCTCTTGAGAACTCACCGTCTTGGGGCTCGTTAGCGATTTTTATTGAGAGAATAACTTCCCTGGCGAGTTCCCACAGCGGCTGGGAAGTCAGAAGAGCCGGGCAGGGCGGCGGGGGCCAGGGCCAAGGAGCAGCCGGCTTTTCTTCTGCGCCATAAAGGCCTTCACAATGTCTGCTGGGGTTTCAACGGTTAAAGAGACCTCGATGCACAAAGGGACGCGCCGGCTGTAATCGGGAAATAAATTTGATTTTCTGAATTCTTTGGCAGCTGGTGACAAAGGGCCAGGTATGGCGCCGCGGCGGGGGTGATCTTTGCAGAAGGCGGCCGCCCGGTGGGGTGCACCGGCCCGGGACACACAAAGGCGGTCTTTCCCGCGCCACTACGTCGGGCTGGGGCTCTGCACCACCGTCCCCTGCGTCCAGGCGCCCGGAGGCATGGGCTGCACGTAGCGAAGACAGACCTGATCGGGGACGAGCTACGGGGCCCTCTCGAACCTCCTAGCTGGCTTCCACCTTGGTCAGCGGCCCTCCCAGCCTGAGGCCGCTGTCTCTGCTGCTCACCTAGCTGCTGCGAAGGGGCTGCGTCCAGGGAACACCTCGCGAAGGATAAAGGGACACTTCACTCTGTTGTAAACGTGGAACTGCGAGGGCCTTCTGCTGGGGCCACAAGCAGCAGGAGACTTTTCAAGCTTAAATCAATTCATCAAGAAATGTCCACATGAAACAAAATATTTTGTTTTATTTTTATTTAAACTTTATTGTATTTCTCCATTACCATTTAGTCCCCTTATACCTCCTTCCCCAGCAATCACCACACTGTTGTCCATGTCCATGAGTCCTTTTTGCTCAGTTCCCTCCATCCCCTAACCTCACCCCCACCCCACCTCAACCCCACTAGCTGTCCTCCTGCTCTCTGTGAATCTGGCCCCATTTTCCTTGTTAGTTCAGTTTTGGAACAAAATGTGGTAAAATCACGTATCCAACCAAGGAATCATGTATCAAAGACTACATAGAGGTCTCAATACTCAAAAATTAGAAAACAAGCAACCCAATTTTTAAAATGGGCAAAAACATCGATTGACACTTCACCAAAGTGAGCATACGAATGGCAAATAAACAAGTGAAAATTTGTCCTATATCATTAGACATTAAAGAAATTTTAATTAAAACCAAAATATTATGCCATAACTGACCGGCGTGGCTCAGTTGGTTGGGCTTTGTCCCGCAAAGCAAAAGGTTGTCTGTTGGATTCCCAGTCAGGGCAAATGCTTGGGTTTTGGATTCTGTCCCCGGTCAAGGAGCATATGAGAGGGGACTGGTGGATGTTTGTCTCCCTCTGTTTCTCCCTTCCTTCTCCTCTCTAAAAAGAAATAAAATCTTAGAAGAAAGAAAGAAAGAAAGAGAAAGAAAGAAAGAAAAGGAAAGTCAAGTCTACAAACTCCTCACCTAATGCAACCTTTGCTAGGGGTTTGTTGAGGTAACCAAAATTTTCATTCTCCTGAAATTTCCCCCGATTCCCCCAGGCTCAATGAACTGGAGTCCCCTCTTGTCTTTACATATAGTGTGATATTTGGTCATTTCCTGAGTCTTGCCTGCCTGTCTTTTCTGTAAGTTCCTTGAAGCACCATGGTGGATCTTGTTCTTCCTTTGATGACAAAGCAGAAGTGCTACCTGGAGAAATGTAGGTGTTGGCCTCTAGGGGCAGGAGTTAATCATTCATTCATTCATTCATTCATGAACATTTACTGAGCACTGCTCACTGGCCTGAAGCTCTGTACTGATGTCAGAAGGCCTCTACCTGGCTGGGCTCCTGTCACAGAGTGCTCCTAGGTCTGCTACAGTGACGGCACTGACCAAACGCTCCTGGAACACAAAGTGTCTGGCTCCCCTGGCCGAATAGAAGGCCCTTGCCTTAGAATCGCAGACGTGCCCCTCCTCATACTCAGAGATATGTGTGTGGGCCAGGTTTCCTTAGCACCACTCTGGAACATTCCAACAGCCACCACCTCAGACACTAGCCAAACTTTGGTTTTGTTTCTTTCATGTCCAAAATGAGGCAGTCTATAATGTCGGTTTTATTTGTAGAAGATGTCAGGATTCCAGAACAGCAGGCTTGAAAAGGAACAAAATGTGTTGAATAACATACAGCAGCTTACTACGGCTCTTTCACACTCTGTCTGAGCAAATCTGTACATAAAATGAAGCCCGATATCTTCAGCTGCTATTAAAATACAAGTGCCCATATTTTTTTACTGCAGAAATGGGGCTCCCCTGCTAGATTAATTCTTCCTCAAGCTTCATTCATTTTGGCAGATTCTTCAACTTTACCTTTTCTCTCGGGACCAACGCTGCCAAATAATTATACCAAAGTCTCTTGCTGAGTGTCCTTAAGACTCTGTTTTAAAGGAGTTCCCTTTTTTTTTTTTTTTTGCTGGAACTATTTTATTTCATGTTGATCTCTGATTAAATTCAGTGTAAAGCAGGACCTGTGTGTAAATGTGGACTGGTGCATGTAAGTATGGTGTTTGCAATCAGCAGTAAGAAGCCTGAAAAATGAGGCCTAATTAAAGGGGAATTTAAATATAGAGCAAGTACTGTAGGAGTTCTAGAAAGATATTGTCAACCCAGCACAGTGACAGCAACGTACAGTGTGTTTGTCTGTGGCATAAAGGAGTGGTTTCATTTATGTGTTATAATGCTGATAGTATAAGAATATAAATATTGTACTCATAGCATGTCAGGTATAGGAGTTTCCATCTGCTTCCTTGTGTTATTTATCTATGACTGCATAACAAATTTCCACAGACTTAGTGGCTTCAAGCAACTTACATTATTATCTCACGGTGTCTGCGGGTCAGGAGTTGGGGCCCCCAGTGTTTCACGGTCTCGAAGGCTCTCATCCAGGTGTCAGCCAGGGCTGCGGTCTTGTCTGTAACTTGACTGAAGGAGACAGATCCACTTCCAAGAGCATGTGGATGCTGACAGGATTCAATTCCTTGAGGACTGTTGGACTGAGGGCCTCGGCTCCCAGTGAGCTACCAGCCAGATGTCACCCTTAGTGTCTGGCCAAGTGGACCTCTCTTATGGCAGCTTACTACCTCAAAGCCAGCAAGGGAGACGATCAATAGAGTCTGCTAGTAAGATGAGTGTTTCTGTCTTGTGTAATGTAATCATAGGTGTGACATCCCATCACCTTTGCCATATTCTATGGGTCAGAAACACGTCACAGGTCCTTTCCATGCTTGAGGGGAGGGATTACACAGAGTGTGGATATCAGGAAGTGTAAGCCATGGCGGGCTGTGCAGAGTCTGTCTACAACATTCAGTTTACCCACAAGGAAGTAAACCGAGGCCCTAAAATAGGGGTGTGCCCTGCTCATAATCTTGGAGAGTTCGCTAGATTTTCATGTAGGACTTCTATTCTGTCTGTGCTCTTTCCTCTAGCATACCTCTGAAATACAAGCTCAGCCTTTGTGAGGCCTCTGGTTCTGGAAAGCAGGCTATGGTCTCTACTCAGCAGTCCTTGATTGCTGTCAGATTATCCCCTACCCTGTGATCACCGTGGTCCCCCAAGGAACCACAGTTTCCCTGGCCCCTACAAAATACCCCCAAACCAAAATGGTAGAAAGTGTCCCCTTTCCAGAACAATTACATCAGAACAATGTGAGAATCTCGGGGTTTTCCTCCTCCACCCTACCCCAACTCCTTTTAACAGAGGAGAAAACTGAGGTACGGGAAAGAAAAGTGATTTATTCAAGCTCACACTGACACAGGCTGGTTCTTTCTTTTTAACACATTTAAAGCAATTGCAGAGAATGCATTGGCTTGAGTAACTGAGCGTAGGAAGGAAGGGCAGGCTGTCTGTGTCAGCATGCGACTCTGGGTCCCCAGCTCCACCCAGACCCTGAGACCAAAAGGAAAACAACCAGGTATAAACAACAGTCTTCATCCCAACAGGCCACGTTGCCTCTTGAGGAAAAAAGCTGCTGAGATCATGAATTCTGGATTGTAAAGGCCGCTTACATTGTTAATTCCCAAAAGACCACACATTGTTGATGGATACATCACAGTGTAATGGGACCTTAGCTTTGCCTCCGTAACTTCCCACCTCAAGAGGTGGCAGTTTAGTCTAATTTGTCATGAACTCTGTGTGTGTATTTCTTTCTTCTCTAGTCCAACCCTTTGTCTCCCCTCCTCTGTGCACTAGGACAGAAAGTAGCATTTTCTGACCTCTGGTCACTGCATTTGGCCAAAGTTAGGAACAGAATTTCCTCCCCACTAATGCTCTTATGAGAGAAGCCTCTGGCTGCATTCAGCTTCCAGTATTCTTGGAAACAACTGCAAGAAGAAATGAAACAGGGAGTAATGAGTTCTGTGCCCATTCATTTTGAATGTGGAAGCTCTAAGTTTTCTCTTTGCTGGCTGTGAAGAGCTGAAATCACTCTGTATGTTGGGGTGGCTCAGAGAATATGAAGAGGTTGCTCCTAGGATGGGCTAACTGAGTAGTTCTGATCCTGGGCTGCCCAAGTCTTATTTCCTGGGCCTACATGGACTTTCTGAAAGTATTTCAGAAAGTATTTCTATTAATAGAAATACTTTCTAATACTTTCTATAATAGAAAGTATTTCTATTTTTCCAATAGAAATCAGAATTATACTTCAGGAAAAATAACCATCAAATCATTTGGGAGGAAGTAAGAAAGCAACATTTATTTTAGCAGTAAAATGATCTTCTGGTATGCATAACTAATTCAGTGGCGATATGTCCATTTTAAGTAAAGTCCACACGAGGGATACAATAACATGGATTGATTTTCAGAGTCCTTTAGACTCACTGACCTCACCATTTTCTGAACATGGACTGTCAGGACTGTGTCCCTTTGCACGTACTGCTTGCTGTAGCTGGAGTAGCTTTCACCTCCTCTTTCCAACAAACTTCTTCCTACTCACCTGTAGGGTCCAGCTCAGTCATCACTTTCTCTGCGAAGTCTGCCACAGTCCTCTCCTCACTGTGCATGGAAGCAGTGGCTTTCCTCTCTGGACTCAGCCCTCCTTGAGAGCCCTCTCTGGACACTGACTCTGTTTGCCTGGGGAGACTGGGATAACACGACAGTAGGGATTTCATTTTGTTCATCTTCATTTTCAGTTTTGTAGGCCTTGCACAGCTCATGGTGGCACGTGTTTGATGGGTAAATGAATTGGTAAGTTGCTTTGAGAAAAATTTCTTTGACTTGGTTATTTTGAATCTTTGTTAACAAATTGCCTACTAGCATTGCTGTGTGTCTGCAGCCAGATATCTAACAGCACTGAAATGATAGAGATCTGCTGTGTGCTAATATGTGCTTTAGAGAAGACAAAGACTGCAGGTGCAAAGGTAGCACAAATGAGTTAGAGCACTCTTGGAAATCAGAAGGACATTGTACCCCTGCTATCCCATATTCCTAATAATTCCCCAAACCCACTGAGTGTTCAGTGTGTCCAGACAGTATGCTAAGGGCTTTACATAAACCATCCTGAAGTCCCTTTGAGGAAGGTCCTCTTATGTTCATTTTTCATATGAGAAAACTGAGGCCCAGAGATGAAGTAAGCTGCTCTAGGTATCCTAGCTAGTGACAGAAGTAAGTGTTCGAGCCCGAGCTGCCCAACACAACCTCTGAAGGATTACAGAAGCTTTGTCCCAGATATGCACTGGATGTAACTGAATAGCTATGGCACACCAGTTCCGGCTCCTGGTGCTTTGAATATATCGATGAAAGAGATCAGGTTACTGCCCTCGACTCTCTCTAAAGAGGTGTGGAGGTGGCAGCTCAGACAAGCACACAAGTTATGATAATGCAGGATGAAATGAAAGTGTCATAAAGAGGCACCCTGTGCTGGGGGAGGAAGCATGCTCCATCTGGGGGATGGATCAGGGTGGGTTTCTTGTTAGAGGCGACATATGAGGTGAGTCTTGAAGGACCGGCAGGATATCAGCAGATCTGTGGAGAAGGATCCAAATAAAGGCTATGGAGCGAGAACCAGCAGGGCCAGGTAGGAGCTGTGGGAAGAGAGACTGGGAGGGGAGGCAGCACCAGCACATGGATACCTTCCTCCCCCCTCCCCTCCCACCCCTGCAACCCTGGGCTGTCTGCCAGGAAGATGTAGCCAATCTGGTAAACAGAGCCTGGGCTATTTTAAATGAGCAAAGAGAACCTGCAGTCCAGATGGACAAAGCACAGCCTTGTGGGTCTGAAGCTCTAGTTTAAACTACTAGTTTAATATCTCTGGTAAATGAGTTCTAAGCTTGTCCCTTCTTTCTGAATTTCTGCCTTCGCTATAGGCTTCTAACAATTCTCCACTCCAGCACCCACATTCCCTAACCTTCTTGTTTTGATTTGAAAATTCTTGGGAACTTCTTATTACCCTTCATATATTTGAGGGGTCACCCTTTTTGGTTGCCCCTGCTGAGAGCCTCCCTACTTCCATCCTGTGATCATCCTCTCAGCTCTCTTCAGCTGTTCCTCTGTACCCCAGTAGCACTCAGTCATGGAACCCCAAGTTTTGATTATCACACACAAGATCCTTTGGGCCTCTCTCAGCCCAAGTAAACATTATTAAAATCTGATTGTCTATAAAATCAATAGAAACTTACTCATGAGAATCTACTTAATGGCTTTGAAATGAAGCACCATCCAAGAGTTCAACCTACAAGGTATAGGTATTCAACCTACAAGAAGGGACTTGGGCCTGCCATTCCTGGGACAGGTTATCCTTCACCTCTGCCTGAATATGTCCAGTGGTCATGTTCACTGTTCAGCAAGGAGTGTGGCACCTTCCTTCCTTCCTTCCTTCCCTGTGCCATTAGCTGGGGCAAATCCAAATCCAATGGAGAAGCTGAGGCCGTACCTCAGGAATTTGGTTCACCCACTTCTCCCCTTGGCCCTGTGGTGTCTGCTCACTCATGCTTTCCATTCACTGTGGCTTAAGGAGATTGTACAGTCATCCAAAACATTCTCTGAAGGGGGTGCCTTGCTGATTCATCTTTGGATCCACTTAGGCATGGTGCCCTGCACTCAGGAATTATTCAGTGTTTATTGACTTGCTTCTTTCCAGTTCAGTGGACTTCATGCACTTGAAACCCACTCCCCAGCACTCCTCTGGTCGTTGGCCCACAGGAGTAGACCCAGGAATCCTGGCTCCTTCACCTGGCTTTCTTTGTAGGTCTTGTTCCTGACACTGTAAACATGCACTTAGCTCTATTCTGAACCTCCTCCTCCTTACATGTCCATCTAGAGCTATCAAGCCTACAACTTGACTTTCAAAATGGACACAATGGGCTTTAAAATAGTTCATGAACTCCAAAGTGCTGAACAAATGTAGGGAATAGGACAGGTATAATGATGACTTTTCTATGAAAAGCCATATGGTTAAGAGTAGTAATATGATGATAGGATAAGCAATGACTTTAACATACATAGACAAGGCAAATGACAGTGGATTGGGTATCATAGACTTAGGAGAATAATCACCTTCTTTCATAACAAATATTGATGAGATATATCTTGAATATTTTTAGTGGAAAAACAAAATGTATTTTTTTCAGTAAGTACATTTATGATTTCATTTCAGCTACTTTCAAAAACTATTTGGGAAACATACAATACACCATGAGCCAGGCATAGGGAAAGAATTTGCATATTGGCCCCAGGTTTAAACTGTGTGACCACTGCCCCTCTCTTGTCTATTTGTAAAATGAGGAGGTGGGAAGAGATAATATGTCAAGTCCCTCCTAGCGCTGATAGTCTACAGCTTACTGAGAAAACCAAATCATCCTCTTTGATTTCTTGCAGGACTAGGTTTCTTTCCCATGGGTCTTCTCTTGGCACATGTCATTTGCCATTCTCTGTTTAAGTGTAGTTTTCTCCAGCTGGGTCATAAGCCCTCTTCCACTTTGTGCCATCCTCATACAGTGCCTCGCACATAGTAGATGCTCAGTAAATACTGTGAAATGTGGAGGTCAGAGATGCTGAAGACAGGTGATTGGGGTCATGAGTAAAATGAACACCTAGTAAAGAATTTTAGGATAAAAATCTTTTTAGGATAAAAAGATTTTAAACAACTGGTCTGACAACGTTTTTCAGGGATCACTTCCTATGTCATCCAAGGTTTGTGAAAAGGATAATGTCGCCATTGAACATGGCATTTTCAGTTTGTGCTAGTTTTCTGAGTTTTTTCAGATTTTACTAGTGTCTGTCTGATGCATCAGAACAGCTTCATAACATCTTAAGCAGCTTCAGAGGCTGTTGGAGAAGAGCTTGCCATGTGCACCTAGAAACACTGGGGTGTGGTTTATCATTCCACCTGAGCTAAGGTTCTTATGTGGAAAACTTAGTCATTCATCCAACTGTTTTATCTGGATAATGTTTTGTCTTCAAGGATTAAATATCTCAAACGATTTTGCACATATACATGCACGCCAACATCTGAAGAATATCCTGAAACTAGATACAAAGTGTTGAGATCATGCCAAAACTACTGCTGAGCTGGAGGACTGACTGATTTCCTTCCCATCAGCATGGCTATCGTGGGCTTGGTTTCACCACTGCTGTTTTTAGGGCAGCTGACATTACTGTTGAATTTACTTTCCCTTGTGGAAAATTAATGCCATAAATAGGACCATTCAAATGGGAAAGATTGTTGGAGGATGCTTCATACCAGTATCTCAGAATCCTTAGGTTCCATTTCCTTCAGGCCTGGAAAGGGGTCTAGATGGCACAGGTTCAAGGTCTATTGGCTGCTGTTGTCCTAGCCAAAGAGGTTCAATTCCTGAGCAGATTCAGTAGGCAGAACGTATTCTGTAAACCCAAGTCAAGAGTCTGGAAAACGGCTGGACAAGTGCTATGCCTTGCTTGGCTGAGCAGATAGAATGAGAAGAAAAAATAAACAGAGAAGATGAAGACTGATGTCAAATTCAAGAATAGATAAATAGAAAGAGGGGAAATATTTTACTGGTCTACAATTGAAGAATTGCAGAAATGAATACATAGGGACTTGTGCAAGTGAGTTCAGTCCTCTGGGAATGTAAATAGGGAAGACAGGCTCAGAGAAGGGCAAGGGCTGTCCAAGACCACACAGCTTAGTTGGAGACACACCCAGAATTGGAACCCAGATCCCCTGGCTCCAGTGCTGCTAACAGGACATCATAGAGTCTGCTGAAACTTATTTTACCAAGATTATCTTTGTTTATTTAGAGCCAGAGAGTCAGAGAAGAAAAAGCGATTTAGTTAGTTATGATTCACCATTGGCCCTCAATTCTGCCTCCCCTTTCTCTCTGTGAGTCTTGCCAGAGGAAGAAACTGTAATCTACGTGTCTCATGAGAAACACCTGTAAGATCACCCACTTCAGGGTTCATCAGAGCAACCCCTCAGAGAGTAAGACTGTATTCCAATCTCTTGTTTCTTTTGAAGTCTTTTTTTCAGTCTTTAAACATAGGACAATTCAAACATTTTGAGGAATTAACTGCCATATTCCCACCCCCCTGCCACCCCCAGCAGACACAGACATCCTGGATTTCCTTCAGCCCTGGGGGCCCTTCCTTTCTAGTATAAACAGCTGGGGCCTAATCCTGTCACTCGCTGCTTCCAGGAAGAGTGTCACAGCAAATGCAGGAAGCCAAGATGTGCATTTCTCCTAGTTACCAGGGAGTATCAGGGGACAATGCTGGAAGAGTAACCAGGGTCAGCTTACCAGGGCTTTAAATGCTAAATGAAAGAGTTTCTTCTTGATCCTATAAGCTATAGGATGGCCAGAGGAAGTCTTTAAAAGGGAAATACCATGATCAGATTTAGAGTTAGTATAGAAAAGACTGAACTATGGAGGATAGGGGCAGCAGAGAGTAGGGAGACCAATTACCAGGCTTTGGGATTGTTAGAGGGAGAGTGTTCAGACCTTGACCGTGGGCAGTTCCAATAAAGATGAAAAGGAGATGGATTCAAAAGGGAAAAAACGATAGAAGGCAGGCTTGGAAAGATCTGGCTATGATGAGTGGCGATTAGAGGGAGCCATGAGGTTGGGGGAAAGAAGTGGGATGGGGGAGGTGGAAGAAAATATAAATTCTGGCCAGAGAGCTGCAGCAGATATACCTAGGGAGGTGTGGGGTGCAGAGCAGTGTGGCAGCATGTGGGGCAGTGGGGCAGAGGGCATGATGAGTTCAGCTCTGAGTGCATTGAGCTAAGGAGCCTGTGGGCTGTGCAGGTGCATGTGCCCTAGGGGGAGATGGAAACGCAGGTCTGGAGTCACAGAGAGAATGCAGCTGAACATGCAGACTTGCAAGCCAGATGGTGATCAAAGCCATGGCCATGAGGCTGAGACGGGTTGATGCCTAAATGAATGTCCAGCACCCTAACCGTAGTGTGTTCGTCCAGTGCACTGTTTCTGCTGTAATCTTTCTCAAGCACAGTTCAGACTCGATGAGGCTACTAACGTGCACAACCTTCAGTGGCTTTTTAGGTGAAAAATGAAAAATTTCTGTCAAGGTCCTTCATGACCTGACCTCGCCCTGCTCTTCGACAATCACTCCCTCTACATGCAAATACCCTACACTCCTTATAAATGAAACTGTCTTTTCTTGATTGTGGTTTAATTCTTATGCTCATTGTCTTCTAGGCGTTTGGAATGTGTCTTCTGTCTCTTCCTGTTGAAATCCTATTGATTCTTCAAAGAATCAAAGGAACTCTTTCCTGGTCACCCCCATAAGTGGTCTTTTGGATTCTTATACCACTTAGTTTGAATTGTGGTAATACTTTTGCTCTGTGATGCCCCTCTACCCATCACCACCACACACCTTGTGACCCTCCCCAGCTCCCTAAACTCTCATACTCTATGCCTCAAGGAAGGGTGGGATGCAGAGAACAATTAGGTCAAATCTTGTCTTTTGACTTTCAAAAGTTGACTATGTGGAGTTATAAGAACCTGGACTTTTGAGTTTGCATCTGATATAATAAATAATAGATCTGGAGGAATAAATTCAACACCAGGTTTTCTCACCCTCAGATTAGATGAAGATTCTCTAGACTAGGTGAAACAGGAGTTGGCGAGACATGATGAAGGAGAGAGGTTAATGGGGCTCAGGATGGGACAACCAGACCTGGAGGGACCACAGCAGGGAAAGAAGAGGAATCAATCACCAGGGGTCATGCAGGCTCTGCTCTGGTGGGCACTGGTGGGCAGCGGTAGCCAGAATCAGGCCCCCAGATGCCCCAGTTTCCAAGACCAGAGATAGGTTTTTTCAGATTTAAGATACTCTTTTAAAATAATATTTGCATGAAGAAGTAGAACACTAATTATGCCCAAAAGAGATTATGGACTTTCCCAAAGACTTATCTAAAGCCCCGCATGAAAGGTGGCCCCTGTTTTCTCTCATTTGTGTGTGTGTTGTCAGTTCAAGGCCAGAAAAAGAACTCTCCCAAACTGGGAAATGGAGTTAAATGTGGGGAAAGAGGCCACTGCTTGGATAACATTCCTGAGATGATGGGTTTGAAAAGTGGGTGTGCCAGAAATTTCCTGGAAGGTTTATTTTTGCTGAGTTTTAAGCCTGACTTCAGACCATTAGAGCTCTTGGATAATGCCAGTTTGTTGAAACATGTAGAGAGCCAGCTGTCCCTAGAAATGAGGTTCTCTCTTGCCAGCTGAGAGTTTTGTGGTCTGGCTCGCCTATGTGCCTGAACACTTAACTTTTAAAGCAAATCGTAAGAAAAGGTCAGAGAGATGTTGTGCTGTCCAGATGCAGGGCTGACAGGAGTTCATCTAGACCAGGGCCTCTCCCTGGGGGAGCTTCTGAAAGTACAGATTCTGACTCAGGCCATCTGGAGGAGGGCGGAGCCTCTGCAGCTCTTATGGCTCCCAGGTGCAGCCCACGCCGTCTACCCACTACCCTTCGAGCAGCAGCCTTCTGAGGGCCTGGTGTGAGCTGGGAGTGAGCTGGTCTGACGCGCCTCCATTGGGTAATGATCCCCAGTTGGGCTCAAAAATTTTTTTTTTCAAGAATCTCCTAGTAAAATAAAAATGCCCTTGGGTTGGGGCAGAATGGGTCTCCACCTGAATTTGGCCAGCTATTTAACATAAAATTTAAAAATAAAAAAAGTTAATCATGATAACTAAAATTATTATTGAAATGTATCCTTTGCTAGGCTCTGTGGTAAGGACTTTGTGCGTTGTATCAACAACTCTAAACCTTACAATCACCTGGTAAGGTGGGTCCTATTGTGCCCTCCTACATATGGGGAAACTGAGGCACAGAAAAATTAAGTTTCTTGCCCACAGTCAAAGAGCTGGTATGGAGCAGCACTGAGACTGACCGCTAGACATGGGGGCCCCAAGTCTTGAGGAGGAGCACATGGGCGGCCCCTTGCAGATAGCAAGAGGGTCAGGTCCTGCAGGAGGCAGGGGCAGATGTGATAGCTTAGCCTCACCAACCTCCTGGTGTGTCCAGGGACAGTGTGGCCGGCTACATGTTTGGCCTAAAGTGGTATTGTTTTGCCCACCTGAGACCACTTGTCTATTTCTTTATTTAGCATTTCCTGAACATACAATGGGCACTGGACCCTGCACCAGGTGTAGGGCAGCAGCAACGTGTGCTGTCTCCCTGCCTTCCAGGAGTTCCGAGTTTCTTGGAGGAGGTTGCACCGCATCAGGGCCAGGATGAAAGAAACAAAGTCATGCAGCCACAGGCTGCTCATGTCATTGTCATTCTCATGACCCTCAATAGATGCTTCACGTGCTGAAGTTTCAGAGGCTCTGCCCCAAACACTTAACTCTTTCAGGGATTTAGTTGGTGTCCTGGTGACATCTCTGTTGACATCCTTGGCATATTCCTGCCTCTCTGTCTTTACTGATACTATGGTCTCTGTATAAAGTACCTTTCAGCCCCTTCCTCCTTGTCTAAATCCTGCTGAAGGGACAGGTCACTTCCTCCATGAAAGCTGTCCAGAGCCTCAGCAACACTCAGCAATATTCAACTGGAGGCCACTCAGCTCCTGGAGGCCATCCATATTCTTTGCAGTGTCACCCCTGCATCTTCAAAGCCTCCTCAAATCCCCTTGTGCTTCGGATCTCTCTGGCTTCTCTGACTCTGACCTCCAGACCTAGACTTAATCTCTGGTCAGGTTCACGCAGCTAATTTACCTTAAAGCCAATTGACTTACACCTTCAAAATCCCTTCACAGCAACACCTAAATTTAACGTTTGATTGGATAACTGGGTGGAGCTGTGGGTACAGCAGGGACCAGGAGTTTGGGGAGTTATCTAACAATTCTGCCCACACCATCCGGTATGAACAACACTTGATCCAAATGCTGGGACAGTCCCGGACATGCCGGGGCTGCTGGTCACTCTGTTATGTAGTTCGGCAGGGGTGGGCCTTGGTTATTCACCTCTTGTCCTTATGTCTGACCCTAACCCACAGCTCTGCATGTAACAGGTTCTTGATAAGATGCGCTGTATCTGGGTCACTAGGCAGCTGGCCATTATCCACGTGCATCAGTGCCATACAGTGTTGGGACAAGTGGCTTAGTGACTGAGATTGTGGGCACCAAGCCAGACAAACTTGGATTCAAGTGCTAATTTACCAGCTTTGTGATCTTTGACTAGACAAACTCTCGGAGCATTGTAGTTTTTTTCTTCTATAAAATAATGATGATAATAATACCCACCTATTGTAACAATGGTGCCATGAGGATTAAATGAAGTCATGTAAATTAAGCATTGACTCAAGGCTTGGTGTCTAGTAAGCACCCAGTGAAGCCAGTCACTGCTGTTATCACCACAGCAGAGTGTGTGGAGTGCTGGCAAACGGGGATTCCCTGTGGTGCCACCTCTGACGAGACGCACAGGCAAGGGCTGGCTGTCTGACCATTCGGGGATCCTCGAGCTTGAAATAATAGAAATAATGGAAGGGTCTTCCTGCAGTGAAGTCGTGGCCAAGCTAGGTAAGTGAGCTCTCCTCCGAACATTCCTTTGGTAATTTGGTGAGAGAAACACATCTTCCTTCAATTTAAAACTTTTGGGTGGTACAGCAGTACAGATGTTAAATATTTTCTGTGTGTGACTCCAGAGGGTAGGGGGCGGGTCGGTAATTCTGAATCCTTTGAACGTCTTAGCGGCCTGTCTGGATAAAAGGTGCATGGTGAATGTGGCATTTTATGAAATTAAAAGAAAACAATTTTCTGCTAAAGCAGCTGTGGGGTCCCTGCAGACCAGAGGGATGTCTCGAAGCGTCAGTGTACCTCAGGGCACAGGGCCTTTTTGGAAAACATCTGGAAACAGCCCATCCAACTCCAACTAGGCAAATCAAGTACAAAGTTGTTTATTGAGGAATTCCTCCATTTCAGGGCATTTCATTACAAAAAATGGAAGCTTTTTAGTACAAACTTTTGACATGAAAAGTGTACTAAGGGGCTTTTATTGTTTTAATTAAAATGATTTCAACTTTGGATGATTCTTTACAAAACAGCTCTCCGATGCAAACATCCCCTTCTCCTCTTCCTCCTTTTAAAATGCAGAGCTTTAGCTTTAAAGGGGGACTTACTGCCTTTGTCCTGGATTCAGCAAACCAGGTGGTCACACAATCAGCTAACCAATAACAATTACAGACATTACAATTTTCTACTTCGCTGCCATAAACAAACACTGAGCAATGGGGCAGAGAAGGCCTGGAACCAGCAATGTGAATAGAAAAGGAAGACAAACAGAGTTGTGTCCCAAGATTTCCATGAGGCCTCAGGCAGCTCCAAAGCTTAAAAAAATAAAGCTTCCTCCCTTCCTCCTCCTCCCTTCAACACAAATGTTCCAATGAAGGACCCCCTAATACCTGAGCTTAGTGGAGCTTAGCGAACTGTAACAGGCCCCAACAAGAGCTGCTCTGACCTCCACAATAAATCACTTTAGTAAATCGCTGGGAGATAGAGACTTCCTTCACTCCCTGCCACCTCTAGACTGCCTGCCTGTAGATTATATTTAAGGAGTTGAAGTTGAAGGGAAATATTTTGTTTAATTGCCTTTTCCATTCTGTTTATTTATGTGGATTGTATTTCCAATCATGGTCATTATTTTTTTAAATCTTCTTAAGTCCATGAGCTGTCCTGTTTTCCTTTTCCATGTTACTTAAAACACAGTTTCATCTCTAAAAGACTTTGATGTAATTTATAGTAACATTTTTTAGTAGTTGTCTCTGGGCCGGAAAGGACTTCAGAGGTCATTTAAGTCCAGCGGTGACCTAACAGTCATGTTAAATGATAACAGGCCAGTTATCAGCACCAGCTTGAAGTTTCCTGGGCCGATGGCATTGGAATCTGGGGTTTGGCTCAGACAGTGTGTTTCAATGATCCTGCCCCTCATCCTACATTTGGTGAATCTGATGCGGTTTATTGGCAGATATTCACCTGGGAACAACAGGAGGTCTAAAATCTACTCCCCATCTTAGCACCCCCAATTTACAGATATGAAAACTGAGCTCTAGAAAGAGGTCATGACCTATCCAAGTTCATGATCTGTTTAAGGTCATCTGATAAGTTCGTGGCAGGGGTCTCCTGACTAAGTCCAAGACTACTTTCATGGCTTTCAATCCCCTGAAGAGTTCTCCCTGGTGGCCTGCCAAGGCCTGGGACACTTTCCAACAGTTATGTATGAATGGATTCTGACTCCAGGGCTCAGGCATGGGTCCGTAGTGATGGGGAGTGGCAGCATGCTTTGAATTTACAGGGAAGTTGATTCTTCTGGTGACCATATTCACATCACCAAAACCTCACTTGGAAGAAACTCAGTTCCTTGCCTGACTCATTCCATCTGGCTCAGTGTCACATGGGTCATTTCTCTCATTTGGTGTGTTTGTCCAAAATTAATTGTTGTGGCAGAGTGTGTGACTCACAGCAGCAACAATATTTTTACTGGTGTACCCTTTCTTTACTCCCTCCCCCTTCCTTCCTTCCTTCCTTCCTTCCTTCCTTTCTTCCTTCCTTCCTCCTCTGTGTGTGTGTGTGTGTGTGTGTGTGTGTGTGTGTGTGTGTGTGTTTTCAGTCCTCCCTGGAGGACATGACTTTAGAGATGAGGAAGAGAGGGAGAGAAACATTGAAGTGAGAGAGAAACATCAATGAGTTTCACCTTGACTGGGAACCGAACCCATAACCCAGGCATGTGTGTGGGTGGGAACTGAACCCGTGACCTTTTGATTTTCAGGACAATGCTCCAACCACCTGAGCCACACCAGCTGGGGCATCTCTCTCTCTTTTCCTTTAAAGAAGAAAAAGCGGTTATTTTCTTTAGCCACTAATCCTTGGCATATTTTTATTCACTGGAACTTCACGAACATCTACAGAGCTAAGCCATGGGGTTTTGAGGCTGAGTGCACACACCACCTCAGTGCAGCTCCGCCCTCCCTGCCCTCTAGTCAGGGCACTTGTTGGCAATATCAGTTGAGGGCAGATGTATGCCCCGGATTTGTGCCTTCTAGCCTTACCCCCCAAAGAGTTGTAATCAACCTGTCATCACTTAGTTTGTCATTGCAGCCTGTGGGGCACATGGTGGGGGGCAGTTCTCAACTCTAACATACATGTAAAATAGTTTAGTCATAATTTAGAAGACCAATGACCCCACTTAGTGCCATTTGTTCTCTTCCTCACCATCTCTCCTTTTCCCTTATTTTTCTTTTTTCTCCTTTCATCCTCTTATGCTTTTTGTTTCTTCCCTTCATCCTCCACTGCGGTTTTCCTTTCCCTCCTCCTTCTTCCCATCATCATCATCAACAACATCTTTGTCATCATTTCCTACCCTAGAGTCAGCACACAGAAGAGGAGGAGAAAGGAGAGAAGGAGGGAAGGAGAAGAAGAAACTGAGGAATGAATGAATACAAGAGTGTAAGGATGATTATCAAAGCTCTGGGTTGGACCATAGTGGCGATCTGGGCTGGGATAATCCACAGGTGAACTGCTTAAGTAGCGGGCTTTTTACTGGAACCCCCTCCTGCCACCTTCCATTGGATGTGGGGCTGCTAAGTAAAGGTTACAGTTCACCGTGAAAAGAGATTGAATTTGATAGTCTCAATACTGAGCCAAAATTCTCTTCTCCCTCTCCCACTACATAACCTCAGAGATTTTTTTTTTTTTTTTAATTTCTACACTGGATGGACCTCAGCTGCAGCTTGAGGGGTCTGAACATCCCTGACATAGCTAAAATGACACCCACCAAAAAGGAATGAATGAATGAATGAATGAATGAGTGAATGAATATAAAAAATAAAATAACACACACCAACTTCTACCCTAAACCAATTTCTTCTCCCACTAAATTTTTTTAAGCACCACAGTTTGTAACCTGAGCTATTCCTACCTTCAGTGCCATGCTGAGCCATCCGGCAGGCCAAGGCGAAAGGGCAGTTGGTCAGGCTGCCTCCTGCAGGGATGCTAGAGTCCAGGCTTCAGTCAGAAGGTGGCTCTGATCAGCCCAGGTAATATTGCTTGTTGTTTAATTTTTCAAAAAATCTACATAATATACAAACTATTTTTAATTTTAAAAAGTTTAAATAAAATGTAATTTAGAGTTAAAAACAAAAGCCCCAACTCTTCCTTTACTCCTACCCCCCCCCCCCACTGACTTATTCCCCCAGGAATTAGATTACTCCCAGGTAATATTTGCACCCTCATGGTTATACGCCTGCTCTCTATTTGCAGGAAAAAGAACTAGAGGTGGAGTTGCTGGGCTGAGGGTATGAACAATTTTATTTTGATAGAAACTGCTGAATCATACTCTCAAAGGGACAAACCACCGCCAGCGGGAGTGTGAGTGCTCAGGGATGAGCTGTGAAACATAGTAAACGATACCCGAGGGTCAGCTCTGGGTGTTGCCCACAGCCTTCAGTACTGAAGAGTCCTGGGGAGGGGGAGGGTCCTGGGAGAGAGGCCAGGGTGGCCAGGCCAGCAGGGCTCACTGCGGGAGTTTGCATCAGCGGGCGTCTGTCAGCTGTCACGGACGGAAGTCCTTGGCTACACTGATCTATTTGCCGGTACCTGCAGAAACGCAGGAATATTGTTCTAAACGGCCCAGCTCTCCAGCTAGTTATGATGTTTGCTGAGATAAGCCCCTCTTCATTATTCTTTTTCAAAATTCTCTTGACTATTTTTCTGACATTCTCTCTCTGAGATGAAGTTTGTGCACAAGGCTCTGATTTCTAGACGGCTGATTTCCTCTGGTGAAAGCAATGTACCTTCCCTTCCCAAGGCACCTGTGTGACTGGGTCTACTGGCCATTCTTTGGGCCATTTTTCTAAATTAACTAGTTAGAGCC
This sequence comes from Anoura caudifer, assembly GCA_004027475.1. Lineage (NCBI taxonomy): Eukaryota > Metazoa > Chordata > Mammalia > Chiroptera > Phyllostomidae > Anoura > Anoura caudifer. The sequence continues at coordinate 218,165 of PVKU01000183.1, forward strand.
AAGAATAAAGTGACAGTGCAGGATAAAAGTTGGAGAATGCAATACTAGGGAAAATGGTGCATGGGGAGAGAAACCTCTCAGCCTGCTGTATCCCATTTACAAATGGGAACGCTTGGTTCCGGAGAGGGGAAGGGATGTACGGAAGGCCACACTGTCAGTGGGTGGCTGATGGGGTGCCAGGGGCTCAGGGCTGCTGCCCTTCAACCCAGAGCAGCACCCGGTGTCCACCAGGCAGCCTGTGTGCTGGTGTTTCCTGATGGGCACAGCCCCTGACAGCTCTCTGGGCACATTTGCACTGATTGTTTCCTGCTCCCTGCCTGCTCACGGACCTAGTAAAGGGAGATAAGAGAGTGGTGGCAAGTGTCTGTGTCAGTAAGTGTCCCCAGGCTCTTCTGGCAGCATTATTCTTTAGAAGATCCCCCTTACCTCGCTGCTTTCATTACCTGCAAGATTCTTTATTGATTTCTCTTCACCATCTGTCACGTCCTCCTTCCCCCAGAACAGGAGCTCCATGAGAACAGGCACGTTGTTTAGTTAGCGACTATATTCCCACATGCCCAGAACAATGCCTGGCCCCTAGTTGCTCAATAAATGTTTGTTTTGTGACTGGATGCACGGAGCGACAGCTCAGCTCCGCTGCAGTAAGAGAACACCATAGACGGGGTGGCGTACAGACAGCAGCGGTTCCGATCAAGGCATGCAGATTCAGTGTCCGGTAAGGGCCTGCTTCCTCATGCTTAGAGGCTGTGTTCTCACTGCGTCCTCACATGCGGACAGGGCAAAGAAGCTCTCCCAGGTCCCTTTTATAAGTCACTAATCCCCCTCCTAAGGCTTCACCCTCACGACCGAATCACCTCCCAAAGGCCCCACCTCCTCAGACCCTAGCTCCTGCGCTGGGTTTTAACATACGAATTTCGGGGAGTCACAAACATTCGGACCCTAACTGTGATGAGGGAGTTCTTGTGGGTTTGTAGCCTGTTTCTCCAGCGACAGGAAGAAGCTGAGAGCAGTCAGTGCCACAGCCCTGCAGAGGTGGGAATCAGGGGACAAACAGAGACTGAGGACATGGTCTCAGGAGCCCCAGCACCAGGGCACAAACACCTCAGTGAAAGAGCCCCCAGGAATTTAAATAATTCTTTTCATCATTCATTGGATTTCTTTCCAAAACCTTCAAATGCTGAGATTGTTTATGATCTTTGGTCTTTTTTTTTTAACCTTGCAGCTGAGTGAACAGAAACAATGGAGCTAACTCCGGAAGACTGTTGAAAGCTGCATTTGGTTGTTTCACCTAAGTTCCATGGGCTCTGTAGTGGCGAAGGAGGAAATATATCATGGTGTGCTATTGACAGGTGTTGGTTTACTGAGAGTTCGGCCAAGTTCAGAGGATATTTGACACGCACGGCTTGCCACCCTCTTCTCGGGACAAGGAAAAAGGAACTACAAATATCTCATCCCCTCACTAAGCCTTGGTCTCCTCCTCAGTAAATGGGGTGACAAAGGACTAGCTTGCAGGGCCGGAGGTTGTAGCAGCTGATGAGTGTGAGTGTGCCCCGCAGCTGGCTGGTGTTGTGCAGGTGCGCTCTTGATTTCATTCTGGATTCTGCATGGTCAGGGTGGCATGGACCAAGTGGCAGGACAACTGATTGAGGTATCCATTTGGAATTTGTCCTTGATGTATTTTTCCCGCTCTTATTCTAGGTGTATAGACCTTTGGGTTTCCTTGTTTAAGGACTCTCTGGGCCATAGAATTGAAAGCCATAGTTCTTCAAGATTATTCTCCTGCCCTTTCTGGCCCTGCTTTAGAGATGGTGCTAATGTGCTAACTGGGAAGGAGGCAGCATGGAGGCTGGGAAGCAGAAAGTGAGAGAAAGGGTCGGGGGGGAGCAGTGTGGAAGTGGGCTGGTGAGGTTCTACCAGATTGACAAGAGATGTGGTTTGGGTTTCAGGCCCTTACTCCTTTCCCTCTCAGGCCTAGGGTAGAATCAGAGCTTCCATGGGCCAGGATCCCCTTTCCTCTGCAGAGGCCACAGCTCTGGAGCAGGAGAGCCGCCAACCTGTAGTGACCTTGGGCTGTGTGGACATAAATAACCAGAGGCCCTTATATGCGTTCTGCTTTCACACCTTAGCCCTTCCATGGCCCCCAGGTAGGTGGTGCCTCTTCTGGAAGGAGCCCATTCACAGATGACTGAGTGAGTGAATCCATCCACCAACCCAGGGAACTGGATGCTCCTAATCAGATTTAAGTCATTTTTAAAAAAATCATGTGTCATTTCTTTTGTGCTTACATTGGTGGAATAAAACCCATTACCTGCTCCACGTAAAACACAATATCTAATAAATGCCTCTGGACAAAAATGTTAGGTAAAAAGCAACACCTGGAAGAGACATGCCCTGTAAGAACCAGTAGAAACCAGAAAATCACTGTCCTCTTTTTGCCTCTGACACTAATAACTTTGTGATCCGAAGTCAGTTACTTCCTCCATCTGTATTTCCATGTATGTATTGGTTAAATGAAGGGAACTGGGCTAAATTCCTGGTCCATGTTACTGCAGATTTGGAATGAGTTTGGGAAATACAAAATAATCATGAAACCATATTCTTAACTGAGGCTGTAGTTTAGAAGCTGTTTCTGTACTGTTAATTTCCACTTCCAAAATAATTGACTTTTCAGAAAGCAGTTTCTGCATTTGCAGAAAACAGCCCAAATGAGTGCGACATCCGTCCGTTACCTGCTTCAGCATCACTTGTCCACACTCTTGTGGTCTCTTTGTCGGGATGTGGGTCTTCATGGTAACATGTACTTCTTGCAATTTTCATTTTAAAAAGAAAAGTGCCTTTGAACAAAAACCAACCCTCCCACAACAGGCTCAGCTTTCCCCAGGGCTGGAGGAGTGTAAACAGGGCCGCAGGAGGCTCCGTGTTTATGTTTTCTCAATGACTTCCAGATCAAATCTGCTGTGTTTACAAGATGGAGACACTCTTTCTAACCGCTGGCATTGCGAATTCACAGGGGGGAGGGGTGAACACCATGGCTGGGCTCTCTGCTCTGAATTATCTCGGGTCTCTGATGATGGCCCCATAATGCCCAAGCAGGCGGAGCATCCAGCTCAGTGGCAGCCCGTAGTGGACACTGGTTTTCCATACTTAAATTGAATCAAAGTACAAGCTTATTATTATTATCATTATTTAAACCTTAAGCCTCAGGCCCAGAGTTGGGATCCTGACTGCAGAGGTAATCTTTTTCCCCACGCTTGACAATGCTTTACTTTTTCCTGCGTCTCTCTCAGTTCTTGCCTTGTCCAGATGCCGTGAATCTCATTTTGAAGTCTCTCGTCATTTCCTTGAATCATGAACAGTGTTAACCTAATGCCCAGAAGCGCCTGGGTGAATGTGAGGTTTGTGGGTCATCTGTTAAGGTATCCATGAAACTTCTGTAAAACTTCAAACATGAAGTCCTTGAATCTTTCACCTTGGAAACAAGCATTTCACTTAAATCTCCTTGTGGTAGATGTTTAACACTTATGATATTTTGACCATGGAGCTGGCACCACAACTAGCTGTCACAGTGTCCTTGCAGGGGTTTTGTCCATGGCAATGGGAAGCATTGGTTCATCCGTCACTGTCTGTCATTCTTTCAGGCGGGCCACAGCATGGAGAGGAGAGTGGACTTGCCTCCCGCAGCCTGACTCCCAGTCAGGAGCTGTTCTCTCAGCAGCTCTGCCAGGCTGGGCGACCTTGGTTGAGCCTGACTCTCCAAAGCACAATTTCCTCTTCTGCCCTCTTACCTCACAGGGATAAGCTGTTCCATGGGACATGCCAAGCATGGAAGGATATTGTACCTCATAAAACACCAGAGAAGTAAGAAGGTCTGTGACCATCAGGCTCAAGCTTCTTGGGGAGGTGGCTGAAGGGGACCCAGGACACTGTGTGTTGCTGTGCAACTGGGGATATTTGTAAACACAAGTTAAAAGTTATTTTTAATGATTAACGTCCCTGAAACTCAAACATGAGGTCTCCAGTGTCTCTCCACCACTGCCTCTTACCCTTTCTTGGACTCTGCCATGACTGTGGCAAATAGCCTCCTTCTTGTCCCCTCTGTCAGCTGGAGGGGTGGACTGGGTGGTGTACAAGGAGCCTTTTAACTCCAAAGCGCTGCAATGGTTCTCAAGCTGGTGGGTAGGAGGATGTGATAGGATTACAAAAAGAAAGGAAGAGGCTCTACTTACACCCCTATTGAAGGTTTAAAAAAAAAATAAATACGCAAATGAAAAGTTTGTTACCAAGAAACTCAGATCTAGTCAATTTCAGTGACTTTATTTTTTTTAATAAGAGAGGGGAGGAGAGGGAGAAGAAAGGGAAGGAAACAGTGATCTGAAACAGAAACATCGATGGGTTGCCTCTCATATGTATCCCAACTGGGACCCAATCCACACCCCAAGTGTGTGCCTTGGCTGGAAATTGAACCGGTGGCCTTTCGTTTTGCAGCACTGTGCCACACTGGCCAGGGCATGACCATTCTTATTAGAAGTTTTGATTTCACCTTCCCCTGGAAAACAATTATTCTTTGACCACCTCTCCACACCCACCCAGACCACACACACACACACAAATGTGTGTGCATTATACACACATTCTTATTTCTGCCTCCCTCTCTCTTCTTCCTCTCTTTTGGGTTTGATTACAAGTGTTTTATTGTGCACCATTAAAAAATTTGTTTGAAGTTGAGTAAGTAAAAATATTATATTTCTAAAAGCAAAAAAAAAAAAATGACTCATAGCGGAAGAGAACTGTGTTCTTTGTATTTTCAGCACTGTAATCTTGTTCCTGCAACTCACAGCCTGGGGATCTCTACTGCCTGTTTATCAAATAACTCTTTGACCCGGATCTGGAGGCTTTTTCGTAGTCCTGGCTCTGATGCTGGCTGCTGTGTGACCTTGGAACAGTCACTTCCCCTCTCTGGACCACAGCTGTCTCATTTAGAAGATGAAGGGTTGGACCAGATAGTCTCTAAGGTATCTTCCAGACTTAAAGCTCTCCATATAGGCATCTCTCACTTTAAAAAACCCAATATATGAAACAATTAATAAATAAAATCCACCCTCCCAAAATACCTTTTCTACTTATCAAACAGGCCAATAAAGGCAAAAATGCTTATACTGTCAAAAAAGAATTTTTAAAAATAGCTGCTTTAATCTGAAATAATTTGATTTAGGTGTAGCATTTTGAAGTCTCTCATACCTGTAACTGATAAATTTTTGTCTAGTTGGACATTTCAGTGATGGTTTTTTATCCTTGGCACCTGACCCTGCCACATTTATCAGACAAATTCCCAAGAAACAGCTCTGTAATGTTCAGCTGAAATCGCTAATGGGTGTGATCAAATCAGGCTTAATGTTTGCTCTGGTGAACAGTCACTTTGAAAGCATGTGTTGCATTCTCATTATCATTTTATTTCTACCATTAGCCACATTTAGAAATATAAATCACTACTAACATCTTTCAGAATGAGAGCTGATCATTATGGCAAGTGAGGGGGTGGGGCAGTGTGGAAAGGGGGAGATGCAGGGTCAAGGGAGGCTGCACTCTGTGACCTTGGGAATTCACATCCCTCTTATGGGCCTCAGTTTCCTCATACAGAAACGTTGGTCTAGGTCACTCCAAAGGGCCCTTTGAAGCCGATGTGCGAAGATGTTGCATAATTATTTCAGTTGTTGCTGTGCCGTTGTGTATGAGAAAATTACCCCTCAAAGCATTTTTGATGACAGCCCCTCCCTCAGTTTATGCTGGGGTACAGTGGACCAACCCTTGACATCCTGTAGCTTTAGAAGGGGAAAGTGGTTCCTCAGACCGGAGAAAGCTACAACAATGGAGAAAAGTGGGGAGTCGGCAAAAAGCTTTAATTATGAGCACCTTCCCTCCCCCCCAGCAGCCTGAGTACAAGTGCCTCCTGGTGAAATGGCCTTGAGACATGGTTTCCAGTTGGGGTCCTTCCTGGATAAAGACAGGTCTGTAGGTAGGCAGGTCTCAGGCTCCTGAGGAGCAGAAAATGCAAATGTGGGTCTGGGAACAGGTGAAAAGGCAAACCGAAATGTTGTTGGTTCGATTTCCCTGTGGGCCAGGTCCCCAGGTAGGGGCATGCGAGATGCAATGGATCCATGTTTCTCTTACACATTGATGTTTCTCTCCCTCTCTTTCTCCCTCCCTTCCCCTCTCTCTAAAAATAAATACACAAAATAAAAATCTAATGTGGAACCTAACATATAAAACAAATAAAAGTGGTGTTTAGCTGGCATAAATTTATTTTGTACGCTCAGATTTGTGACATTTATTATAAACCCAATGAGAGCTTGTTTGTTTTGACTAGCACAGCAGTTTGCAATTGGAGAACACAGGTGACAGGTGCTGTCTTATCGGCCTCTGCATGCAATAAAATTCTTTAATTTATTTTACTGTATTATTTTTGTGAAAGATGACGTGAATGGCGCCACTTTAAAGTAGAGCCAGAGTACCATTTGAGGGTAATTGCCTTGCATGTCTTATTTTTCTTTATTTTCTGAACTGGACCAAACCACCAACAGTCCAAGAAGTCAATAAGAACAAGAATATCCTGTTTGTAAGAATGGATGAAATTGGACTTTACTAAGGACTGAACTGCTAACCAGTCAATGAAGTAGAAATCTGGCCTTTTTGCCTGATGACCAAATATAGGCTAATCCATGAAGTATAAAAATATAACCCTACCTTATCTAGCATCAATAAACTCTTGGTTAATACAACTTACCTCATCTTCTTCCCTTTTTCCCATAAGAACCCTGAGTCCCTTTCCTGTGCTAAGGTGGGGAGGGGCACTATTTGGGTTTCTGCCTTAATCTGTTCTCCCCGAATTGCAATTCTTTGATCTCAAATAAACTCTTGTTGCCTCTCATTCTGACTTTTTATTTTAGGTTAACAGTTTCCAGGTGACAAATGGGAACATTTTTCTGAGGGTGGCACTGCTGTTAGGGGACACTCTTCCAGTGGACAGGGAGAGTAAACTTTCTACTCTGAGGTCAGCCCTAAAATGAGTTAGAGATTTTGTTAGTGGTGTTTGATGTGTTAATGCAGTATAATTCCGTGGAACAGTGCATATTATTTCTTGTTTTTGTTTTTTAAAAATATTTTTAACTATATTATGAAAACAGATTTAACTGTAATGCTTGTCGAATTTCTGAGTCAGTTGAGTGGAACGTCTTTGGGCAACGGACATGGAGAATCCTGGGGGCCTAAGGCATCCCTGAGGCTGGGGGGAGGGGGGAATTATGTTCTCTGTCCCACAGAGGCAGGGAAAAGGGCCCACAGTGAGCGCCTGCCAAGTAAAACTGTGTTTCAAAGCCAAGGTCTTAAGCCTTTCCGGATCTCTGGTACCCCTTCTTGTGGTTTCCTATTGACTGGTAGAGTCTTTTTTCCCCCCAATGTTCCCACCGCCTCTCACCTGGGAAGACGGTGGGTCCAGCATGTTAGAGGAAGCACAGCCCTTCCCTGAGACCACCTGAGACCACTGAGGAGGTGGGAGTGGTGGACCCAAGATCACTCCAAGAAGGAGGCAGTTCCTAGATATGGAACAAGGGTCTCCGAAGCTGCTTTTCTCAAGCCCCTTCTCTTGCCACCCTAGCCAGTCTCCTCTCAGTGCCAACCCTGGAGTTTCTGGGCTTTCTTTCTGATAATAAAGCCAATATTTCCTTAATACTTCAGTGTGCCAAGCTGTATGTTAGGCACTGCGGGGATGCAGAGATAAATAGACTCGGCCGCCCCTAGCACTCACAGTCAACAGAAACTTGAACTCCTGGGCCGGTTCACCTGAAAGAGAAGCTGGGTTCCCAGTGCTCCTCAAATATTATTTTCAACATCAACTCAGCTTGTGTCAAAGATCTTTTGATACTAATTCATTCTTTAAGTCCCAGTAAGATCTATTTAACTGTTCACATTCTTCTGCTGTCACCCCACCCCCACTTCTGAAGTGTGAGAAAACACACTTCAGGATGTCTGCTCATGATTGATGGCCCAGCTCTCTCTTTGTATTTGTTGGCCTGTAGGTTTAGATCCCAGATTGTTTCAAAATGGCCAGAAGCAGTCAGCATGTGGTAGCTCTGAAATCTTAGAGATACCCGGTCACAGCTAGTCATATCATAGAACTGAAGAAACTATTTTAAAAAAATTATCTGATATTTGCTAGTGGAGGCTGAAGCCTTTACTTCTTGGGCAGTGAGGAGCAGAATCCCAGGGAAAGCACTTTTGCAGAGGAAAAAACTAAGGAGTAATATCTTGCCACGGCCCATACACTAGTTCTGCTTTCTCGGAGATCCCGAACAGTGCAGGGAGGCTGGGAACCCTGTATTCTGGGTCCTTCCACATGTACCTTCCTCACAGCCTCACTGAAAAACTCTCTTATGTGAGGGACTGGGACTTAGCAAATGGTTCTCTATCTCTGAGCCCACAGACTTCCAGGAGTAGTTAAAGGTGTTAATGGCGTGGGAGTTGAGAGGGGAGGTCTGTGAGCAATTTTCAATATTTCAAAGAGCTTGACAGGAATTCTGTATTTGCTTGGGTATGGATTGCAGTCTCATCAAGATGCCCCTTTCCTTTGCTTTTGGCTGTGTGGTTACACCAGGGACCACCTCCTGCAAGCCAGAAAGAAGCTCTGCTGCGCCAGATAAAGCGGTGATGAATCACCTGGGCTTTGACAGCAGCCAGATCCTCGGGCTGCCTGTGTGCGTCTGCTTCCTCGCCGGACGACGCTGACGGAGCTACTTGATCTCTCTGAACCTCAGTGTCATCGTCTGTAAAATAAGGACAATAATGACACTCACCTCATGGGTTGCTGGGGTTGGTCCACAGCAAGCCCTCAATGAAAGACAGCTGTTGTTGCTAGTAGCTGTGATTAATGAAAAGTGAGAAATCGAATTGTTATTTGATAAAAGCAGCACATTGGCAGGCAAAAAAATCTTCCAAAACTTGTAGCTCAGAGGGGTTCTAGCTGATGAAAGGTTGAGACCTTGTATACCAGGCGACTGTAAGGTTTTTGATTCTCATTCAGGGAGTGGAGTGGACACTTGCATGGTTAAAATTTAATTGAAATTAAAATTTCATTTCATTTCATTTCTTTCCCTTGGGCTGACTATGCATATCTTCTGGTGTCATAAAACAAGCCCAGGACCATAACGCAGGACACATGCCCCGTGGTGACCTCTTTCTAAGCCACCTCTGTGTCCTCTCCATGGAAAACTGTTGATTGAAAAGGACAGAACAATACCCTCTGTCATGCCTGCTGCAGATCGCATTCAATCAGGACAGCATTCTATTGATTCAAAAGGCACACACACTCACACACTCACACACACACACTTCCCAGATGGTGACATCAGTGACCTGGGGAGAATGGGGAGATTTGAGGACAGTTTACCTGGGAAGGAAGGTTTCAATCATACTACCACCCAGTGGTGGGTGGGAGTAACTTGGGTAAACAAAGCCTGTTCTAGGATTTTGCTTAATTCTCAATAATTTTATGGCTACTCTTTGTTCCTAGAAGTCATTCTTGGGGTTATGTTGAGACCCATGTTTGTTTTTTTTTTTTCTTAAAAAAAAAATACTGTGAACCTAAAACCGTTCTAAAAAATAAAGACAATTAAAAAAAGTATGTGTTTGTGCTGTGCTGAAACAGCCATGAAACATAATATTTGGTTCCCAATTTTTCCTCATGTTAATGTGTTCCATGACCTGAAGGCTAGAGCTTTGTAGCTAATGTTATGATTTCCCTAATTATTGATCCTGTGAGGAAATCTGCTGGTGAATGCCAACCTTCTTCCCCTCTCTCCCTACAAACAGCTCTCCTACCCACTCACTTTGAGGTAGATGCTCTTTACAGGGCCTTTATTAGGTTTTCTTTTTCATTGCACAAGGATATTGTCATGAATAACAAATTCTTCCTATGACTGAAGACTTTAGCTGATGACAAATGGGATAGATTCATGTTCTTCTCTGTAAGACACTTGAAATGTAACAGTTCATTGAAGGGGGAGGGGGAAACTCATGGCTGAAATCCATTTAGTTCTAGTCTTGACTAAATGAAAGGAATGGAGATTAACAATTCAAAAATGGAGCTTGTTAATTAAAATGAACTACAATTACGGAACTTGTCAGGCAGCTCACTGGGAATTATTTCTCTCCTGCTTGATTATGATCACAAAAATTTACCTTTTACTAGATAAAATGAAGTCTTCCTTAACAGAGAGAAAAACTGTTTTCCTAGGCTGGCTGCAGAAGTGTTTGGTTTGCCAGACATTTTTTAAAAATGCTCCTAAAGTGATATTTTAAATGAAGTTGTTCTCTAGACCTCACGGTGTATTAGTGTATGTTTGAATATGAGCAGTGTGGGAGAGGGTATTTATCATGCAATAAATCAAAACTCAATAAACCAAACACATTTAGATTTCTGCAACTGGAGAGTTTCAGAGTTGTAAATACCTGAACAGGTACATCATTTCAAAGTAATTCTGACATTGCTGAAGCCATACTTAAAATGCTCTGTGCCTGTATCACATGATTTACTAGATATAAAGTACCATATTCTAGCATTCCCTTCTCCCCAAAGAAGATTAATTCATTCTTACATGCTTAGTGCCACACAGTCATGTAGACAGGACACTGTTACTAAGCAAGATATTGCCTTTTAAGAAGACCGCCCTTCCCTCCCCCTGCCCCCCACCCCCCAAAAATAAAGTGATTCTGTAAAAAGCAGAAGACTGTTGGAAAATAGAACTACAGGCTTTAATCCTGGGAGTAATTTCAATTTTAACAAGAGAATGAAAGACGACCTAAAAGGCAAACTCCACGGCTCGTGCGATTACGTGGGACCCTCTCCCACAGGGAAGCCATTGGCCCCTTGCATGCCACACTGCCCACCACCAGCCTTTGGACAGCCTGTTAGTAAGAGAAAGGAAGTTCCCTCTGTGCTCAAATCTCACTGCCTCTGAAACTGCCCTTCAGAAACCCTATCATCCTTATCCTCTCTCTTTTCTTGGCAACACTGAAAGTCCTTTGTAAACATCCTCCCGGAAAAGTCTCTGCAGATCTGTCTGATAAACTTCGAATGGGGGAGTTTAAACTCCTGTCTGAGAACAGATTGGATGGAAAGCTTAAAAGATTATTCCCTTCAGAAAAGTAGCTGAAGTCACCAAGCTTGAAAAGGTGTCAAAAAGAAATGGAAATGATACAGTCCTGGTCTTTCTCTACAGAGCTTTTTTTCTCTCCTCAGAACCCAAAGTTCTGAGCCTTGTTGCTGATCAGGAGAAAGGCAGGCCCACGCTCTCGACTTCAAATGCACAGAGTTGAGAACACCAAGGCAACGAGACATTAAGAGACATGCTCAGAGATACTCAGAGCTAACTAACATATAAACTACTTCAACCAAACAGAAATAGCCCTCTGGGTCAGAAATGCAATTTTTTAAAAAGAATTTATAGACAATTAAGTCTCATTTTCCACATCCATCCATCTCTCTTTCTTTCTCTACTTCCATTGAAAATTATTGATTTCCTTCTAAATTTGAGATTCTCAAGGAACCACATTGAAAGTAAGGATAGAGACCCTGATAGGTTTTAGGGACAATTCTCATTTCCTCTTGTCCTACTCTGGTTTCTTCCCATTGGAATGCAGCTATGTGTTTTATACCCAGTGACCAGTGGGAGTTTCCCCTCAGAGACATTGTCAGAGGGTGGATGAGGGTTACTAAGAAGTAGAAGGATTCCTGCCCTGGATGGAGGTAGGGCCAGAAGACCCCAAGGCTCCTTCCAGGTCTAAAGCCCCAGGGACCAGTCCTTCATTCCTATCTCAGAGGGCCACTTGTGGTTCAGAACTGGTGCAAGTCTCAAGAAGTCAGACTTACATATCTGCCCCTCCTTCCACCAGACGCTCAGACAGCAGGTGTGGATGCACAGTGGGGACAGCAGGACATTGTAAGTGTGGTAGAACAGGTGTTGAGTGATGGTGGAGGATGGTGCACTAGATGATGTCGAAACAAAATAGATGAACAAAAACCCTTCCCTTCTTCAAGTGGTGTCCCTTCAGTGAGACAATGACTCTGAGCTCCTAGGCTACAGACTATGCCTATTTTTTAAAAGTAAATTTCATTGAGATATATTTGACATAAGATAAACTGCATATATTTACAGTAAACAATTTGATAAGTTTTAACATATGTGTATACCCATGTAACTGTCTCCACAATGATGATAGTAGTAACTATATCCATCACTCTCAAAGGTTTTCTCATCCCTTTGGTGGCCCTTCTCCGTGCTTTCCAGCATCCTCTCTGCTGCCCTCCCCCCATCCTTAGGCCACTCCTGATTTGCCTTATGTCACTGTAGATGAGTTTGCATTTTATAGAATTCTGTACAAATGAAATCCTGGAGGATGTGCTCTTCTTTTTTTGGCTTCTTTCACTCAGCATAACTATTTTGAAATTCATACATGTTGTTACATATATCAATAATTTATTCAATTTTATTGCTAAGTAATAATCTATTGTACAGATATGCTGCCAGTTTTTCACACATTCACTTATTGATAGATGCTTGTATTATTTCCAGTTTTGGGCTAGTACAAATAGGGCTGCCTTGACTATTCAGTATAAATCTTCGCACGGCCATTTGCTTTTATCTCTTGCGTACATACCTAGAAGTGTGATGGCTGGAACATATGGTAGGCATATGGTTGATTTTTTAAGAAACTGTTTTCCAAAATGGTTATGCTATTTTACATTCCCACCAGCGGTGTGTGGGGGTTCTGGCTCCTCCACACCTTCGCCAACACTTGATCTAGTTGGTCTTTTTAGTTTCAGACCAGTTTTAGTGGGTGTTTTGTGGGTGTGTATCTCATTGTGATTTTTAATTTGTATTTCCTAAAACCAATTACATGTTTTTTCATGTACTTGTTTGTCATCCATATTTTTCTTAGATGAAGTGTTTGTTTAAATCTTTTGCCCATTTTGTAATGGGTTTGTTTGGTTTATTATTGTGGAGTTTGAAAATTTCTTTATAAAATCTGGATACAATTCTTTTTATCAGATCTGTGATCTGCAAATATTTTATCCAAATTCCTTTTTCTCTCTTTGTTTAAAGTTATTTTTGATGAAATCTAACTTATTAAATTTTTATAATAGACTATGTTTTGGTATTGTGTCTAAGAAATCTTTGCCTAACCCTGAGTTACAAGGACTTTCTTCTATGTTTCTTCTAGAAGTTTTATATAGTTTTAGGTTTTATATTTAGGTTTTAGGTTTTATATTTAGGTCTAAGGTTTACTTTGGGTTATTTCTTGAATATGACACAAGATATAAATCAAAGCGGGGGTTTTTTTTTTGCATTTTTATCCAATTGCTCAAGCACAATTTGTTGAATAGATTATTCTTTCTCCAAAAACAGTGCAAACCTACTTTGCATATATGTCAAAAAGCCATTGAGTAATTACAGGTTCTATTTCTGAACTCTCAACACTGTCTATTAATCTCTTCGCTCATCACTACACCAACATCATACTCTCTTGATCATCAGAGCTTTCAAATAAGCCATGAAATCAATAGTGTACATTCTCCAACTTTGTTCTTTTTCAAGTATTTTGGCTCTTCTAGTTCCTTTGAATTTCCAAATGAATAGAACTTGCCTGGTGTGGGACATACATAAGAGAATGTGTGTGAACTTCTTTAAACCACACTGGCTACCAGTTCCTTAGGACAGAGAATTCAAGGTAGATACCAACACTCATTGATTATAATTTTATGTCGAAGTACAGCATATATGTATCTTGAAAGATAAGTTTTTACGTAACTTGAAAGAACGAGAGGGAGGAGAAAAGACAAGCTTCATTGAAGAGATGAAGTTGCTGGCAGGATTGTGATGAGTAAGGAGTAGCTGGAATATGAGGCACCACCTAGAGAGTAGACTGTAAAGTATGCTCGGCAAGAATTCCAATTAGATTGTAAGAAAAGGTGCATAAAGGAGGTGGGTTGTCTTCATACTGTAGAAGGTCTTAAAATGGCGGCTAAAGTGTTTGTGCTTTATTCTTTAGGCAATGAGTAGCCATGAATATTTTTTTAAGAGAAGGTTTTTTGGCTTATTGTGGGGGCAGAGGTTGAGAGGGTGAGGATTGCTATAGGAGCTGAATCAGCAGCACTAACTTAACCTCTTCATGTTCACATCCTCTTACAGATCCTATCCCCTCTCACCTGTGCTACGGAAGTCAGGAGGAGGAGGAGGAAGGGAGGGCAAGGGCTTGAGGGAGAAGTGGGTGGGCAGCATGGCTTTAATTTCAGTGGAATGTTTTCACGGGCGTCTCCTTTCCCTTCTTGGATGGGTGGATGAGTGGAGCTTCCTTGGGAGTGTTTTTCTTGAGCACTTTTACTGGGTTTCACCTGAAAACACAGGATATTGGTATGGTCTTCAAGGTTCAGATTGAATTGCTGTCCAGCCCCAAAACTTCCTTGAGGACGTATTTTATCTAAGCCTTCCAATGCCTATCAATCATAGATTCATAGAATGCCAAAGCTAGTGAGGGCCTCCTTCTTTATCTTCTTACTCCTTCTGTGAATCTGATCATATTGTTTCTCTCTCTGAAACCCTTCAATGGCAGATCTTTAGCTGGAGTGACCCTACATCCTGGTTTCCCCAGAATGGTCCCAGTTCTTACTCATTGCCCTGGTCAGTTATTCATAATGACCCTTCAGTCCCCAGAGTGAACCAGTTTGGGTAATAAATCACTATATATGGTCCCCCTAAGGAATGCTTTCCAACATATAGGCCCTGGTGTGGAAACACACAGGGAGGGCGTGTCTCAGAATTACTGTGGGCAGTTTGTCAGCCAATACGCTTACAGTTTCTCAATCAGCAGAGAGAAAGTAAAACTACTACATTTTAAGGATCTAATAAAGATGTTAATGTTAAGTATAGGAACAGCTGAAAAATGGTTGGACTTAATAACCTGCAGATCCAGCCCTCCTTAGCCAGCCCTCCTCCTCCCCTCCCCTGCTCATCTCCAAATGTTCCGCCTCCTTCCTGCGGTCCAGCCCTGAGAGTGGGAAAATCTGTGGTGCTCTGGACTCTGCCATGTTGTCAGGGCTCTATGCTTTGGAAAACATTTTCTCTCAGCGTGAAGATATCTGCCACCCCCTCTGCCACCTCTGCCACCTCCCCTCTTATCCAGCTAATGAACTCCCACCCTTCCTTCAATGCTCAGAGCTACCATCCCCTCCTGTCCCTGCCTCCCCACAAAGAGCAGAGCTGAGCTCGCTCTTCTGAACTTCCTTGTCTGCACCCTGTTTTCTCTTCTGTTCCCATTAACACCCTCTATCAGCTGTATTTGCTTATGTGTCTGTCTCCCTCCTGGACTGCGGGCATCCTGAGGGCTAGGGCTGACCAAAGCTCTGAGCACAATGGCTGGCATGAGAAGGGGACAGAGGAAATATTTGCCAAGTGTGTTCATTTAATAACTATTTATTGAGCACTGCCCTTATTCCAAGCACTCGACTACAGGGGACCCAGCAGTGCACAGAGTAATGTCCCTGTCCCTAGGAGTTTGTGGGTGGATTTGCATATCACGCAATTGTGGCCACCTGTGTCTGTGCTGGCTCAAAGAGGTTTCCAGAACCTTGGGTTCCTCTCAGGAAGCCAAAACACTTCAGAACAAATCAGTCTTTTCCAAGGCAGCTTCTTTGTGAATTGAAGAGCATAAATTTCTGATCTATTTTAAAACAGGGAATGGGAAGTCTGCAGAGGCTAAAATAACTTTCTCAAGGTCGCTGTGTTGTGTGCTTGGTCCCCTGGGAGAGAACCTTGTGCCGTCGACCCAGCTTAGCCTAGAGTGAGGGTGGCGGTGAGCAGCACAACCTGGCCTTGCATGCTCCTGCCAAGCCTGTCAGGTCAGGTCACCTGGGGGGCAGGGCCTCCCTGGGGCTGAGTGTTCATGAGAGGCAGGCTGTGTGGGTGCTTGTCACCAAGCAGGGGCCCCTTCCAGGAGCTGGTCCAAGGCCACAGAGGCTGAGCAGAAGCCGGCATGCTGTTTGTGGTGAGGAGAGCTCTGTTCTCAGTGATTTATTTGTGAAATTCCTGGAGTGGGGAGGAAGACTTACAGCTGGGGCTGAAGTAGATACAGGTCCTGAAGCTCTTGGAGCTTGGTAAAGGATAATGCAAACCGCTGAAGCGAAAGAAAAGAGGGGTGTGGGGGAGGGGTGGAGTGGTAGAGGGATGGGAGAGACATTGAAATATTGAGATTCTTATGCTGAGCCCTGAGATCCTGCTGTGGTGGGGGAAGATTCTAACTTTTGGCTCTCAGAAGACTGCAAATAAGTCTCATTCTCTCTCTCTCTCTCTCCTTACCTACCTCCCATCCCACTCTCTCACCCCAATTCATTTCTGCCTTTAAACAACCCTCCCACCCCAACTAATTTTTTTCCCTTTCCTTCACCTAAAGGTTGCAATTACTCTGGGTTGCTCTGGGTTCCCAGGCCAACACTCCCTTTTCCTGCCTTCACCACCTCCTTCGTGACAAATATGAACACTCTTCAGGACAAAGAAGACTAAGGGCTAAGATGTGGCCTCCCAAATTTCAGAAGGAAAGGCTATGGCCCCTGCGCCCATGGGAGGCATTAATCACCAGGTCAGGCTGGGCATGGAGGGAGGGCCTTAACCCCAGCAGAACCCCAGACCTGCCTTCTCTGTCCATGGCTGGGGAAGCTTGCCTGGTCTCCCTTGAGGTAGGTGTCCTCAAGTTCGGAGCATTGATTAGATTCTGTAACAGGCCCTCCCAGTCCAAAGCCGGTAAGAAGCCACAGGAAGGGGAAAGGTGACTTGGAGGTATGAGAGAAATGCCTGCTGCTGCTAGGTACCCTGAGCCCTGAAACCCAGAAACCCAGATTACTCAGCTACCGGCTGGTTTTGCCAGGGGCCTCTCTCCAACAAGCCTGGGCATAATCCCTCTCCCTACACAAGTTCCTTCCTCTGCTTTAGTCCACTGCTGGTGGGCCTCCTTTGCCTGTGGGACCACACTGGCCCTTCGACTTCCTGGGGTCACTTGCTTCCTCTGAGTAAGGAGTGTAAGAAGGCCAAAGGGACTGAAATGACTTTAACTGGAGTGGGGAAATGGGTGTTCTTGTTCACTGAGGGGAGAGGAGTGATGTGAAGGAGGAAGGAATCTAAAGTTTCCTTTAGAAGCGCTGAGTCTCAAGTGCGATAGGACACTTGTACACGGTAACTCCCCTCACTCTCCATTCCAGGAAATCTGCTGAAAATCTCCCCAAAATGGATAAGACCTTCCCCAGAGCTTAGCATCAAATTCCTGGGACCAGCCTGACAGCATTTTTCACTTAGAATGTCCATCCCACAGTGGGGTTGGGACAGTTTGTGGTGGCTAATATAGGGCTCAGTACTCAGCAGTACCTAATGTTTTTGTTGAATGAATGAATGAATAATTAAAACCTAAACCAAATAGAGAAATGGGAAGAAATTGGGGACAAGTGTGGATAACTGAGAGACTGAAAGGGGTTCTCTGTTCTTGGGCAGATAATGTGTACTTGTGGCTCGTGACCCATCACCATCAGCTTCTAATCGCAACATCTGACATACATAGTTCACACTGTCTGCACATTTTGACCCCCATTCAGGGAAGGCAATTCAGGGGATTGTGGTCTCAAGTGGAAGGATCCCTGGGACCAAATGATCCAATGCTCCCATTTTACAGATGAGGAAACTAGAGTTAAATGAGGGTAAGTGACATTGCCAAGGTCTTGGCAAGTTGGGGCAGGGCCCATCTCCAGGTCAGGTTCTTCTGGTTCTCCCTGGCCCCCTCTGGGGGAATTTAAAGCGGCAGCTTTTCCTGGACAACCTTGACTGATAGTTGTGACTCATTAGCACACGAAACCAGTCAAACCCGGCCTTTTTCTGCCCTCCCTTCCCGGATCACACCCAGCCCTGAAGCCTCTTCTAACCTCTTCTCTACCTACTTTTCCAACCCACCTCACCTACCAAACTGCCTGGACTCTCCAGCCTTAAAAGAAGCACTCATTTTTCTTGAATCTCCTCAAGGGACTTCTTTAAAACATTCTTTGTTTACACCTAAATTCTTCAGCGATTGAGAGGCTGGTGTCTCATTTATCTGTCTCTCCAAAGGACAGCACATAGTAGGTGCTCAGTAAGAGTTTAGTGTTAGATGGAGGCAGAAAAAGATGGAGACCAAAACTCTAGGGGGACTGAGGAAACATGAACTGTACAAGCTTTATACACTCTGAGAAGGAATTTACCTGTCAAGACTCCTTGTGTTAAATGGGCCTAAAGTTGAAATCTCAAGAACCTTGCACCCCAGGAAAAACCACAAATTAAGGTTCTAATGTCCTGCACCATCCTGCCCGTTTACGCTGCTGTTTGAGTCCATCACTGTAGGGAAGGTCCTCCTTCCTTCCCATGGCTACCATCCAGACACCAGACAGTGACTTACCCTAACCAATCAGAACTGTAGGATTTGGAAGCCTTATTTGCATGACATAAACCAAAATGGGAACTATGAGTTGAAGTTCCTCTATAAAAGGTGGCCTCTCCTTTGTCTCAGGGGCACAGTTTAGGTTGCTACCTGGATCTGTGTGTTCTGCGCTGCAGCTCTTTTTGCTCAGATAAATGCTTTGATTCTTCATTAAAGACTAAAATTAATTTTGGTTGGCAGCTTTGTTTGTAGGTTTTCTCAGTAGAGCACTGGGCCTGCGGTCTGGCAAGGAGAAGGGCCATTCTGTGTTTGCTATTAGACCTTCATCTATACGGAAATGTATGCAAAGGACTGAAGTAGGCTCCTAAACCAAATTAAAATCAAGCCAAATCAAGTTGGTAGACAAGATCTAGGGAATGGGGACTCTGGCTGGAACAAGCTCATGAACCCCTTGACTTTTAATATTAATTTTCAGAGATGCAAGCACAAGCTTCCTTCAATAACAAGTTATGACTCAGTTCACTTCTAGTCGAACGCTGGAGTTAATATCTCACATCCATAAATAGTCAAGAACAGCTGTGTGACAGCCACCAGCATGTGACCATCATGTGAATTTTGTTTTGATGGCTCTTTTGGAATGGGGTCTGCAAAAATTACATACTCAGTTACTTAAGTGTTTCAACTGAGGGGAAAAAAGGAAAATTATGAGGAATGACTTTCAACCACTCTTCAAAACTGGTGGTTAAGATGCTCTTACAAGGTCATAACCAAAGTCAAAGAGGATTTTAAGAGATTACCAGCCTGGACTTGTTATATCCCATAGTGTGTCTCATAATTTCAAGTGATGTCATGGGTTTTCAAAATACAATTAAGTATACTTTAGCTTACAATCTTACACACACACATGCACACACACAACATGTATAATGCCTGATTGTGTACAGTTGCCACGCACCACTTTTGCCAGGAGTTGGCTGTGGGATAAGAACAAACAAATCAAGCAACAAGCAGGCAACTCATACCCAAATGTTGCAGGTCACTGGAATTGCTTTTAAAAGAATAAAATTTTACAAAATAAAAACTATCAAATGGAAAATAGAAAACACTTTTACACAGAGAGGAAAATTGCTATTAAAGAAAAATGATAAACAGAAACAAATGCTGAAAGCTTCCCATGTTTCACTATAATTAATCCATGGTGCTTAAGGATATTTTGGGAAATAAAATAACATTACTTTTGTAAGTCACTGGGACAGGGTGATGAAGTGGACCAAGCTGGGACCTGGGTTTTAATTGTATTATATAAAGGGGTTTGTGGGAAAGAAGGCTAAAAGGAGGGGTGAGGCTATTTTAGGAGGGGTCCCGTAGGCCTTGCAAAGGAGTCTGAACTTCAAGGGGCAGAGGAGCTATGGATGATTGGAAGGGGAGAAGGGAGAAGACGGAAGCCGTGCTTTAGCAAAACACATCAGTAGCCTGGTGGAGAGAGATTGGTGGAGTTGGAGCAAAAGCAGAAAGTCCAGTTCAGAGGATGTAGGAATAACTGCTGTGCAAAATAATGAAGACATTTGAGCGGGGGTGAAGGTGACAGGATGGATGTGGCAGTGCTTAGATGGAATTACGTAAGCTCTTGGTGGGTGATGGTGGTGGGTCAGTTTGGGGGAAAGACAGAAATGAAAGTCGGCTCTGAGGATGATGATCATTAGACCCTCCAGGGCCTCCCTGGCCCCTATGGTAGCCACTGGCCACAGGTATCTGCTGAGCATTTGTCATGTGGCCAGTCTGAACTGAGATGTGCTGGAAGTATCATATATATTTTAAATACTTGGCACTAAAAAAGAATGTAAAATATCCCATTAATAATTTTACAGATGGAGTACATGTTAAAGTAATATTTTAGGTATATTGGGCTAAATAAAATATTAAAATTAATTCTGGTCATACCTATTTATTTTTACTTAAAAAATGTGGCTACTAGAAAATTAAAAATTGCATATATTGTCTGCATTTGATTTCTAGTGGGCAGCACTGCTCCAGTGGCTTCTAAGTTCCTCACCGTGACCATCAAAGCCCTATGTGATCTGACCTCTGCCAGCCTTTCTGGCCTCATCGTGGGCCACACCCCCTTGGTCAGCAGGTTTCAGGCATGCTGGCCTTTCTGTCCCTCCAGCGTGCCAGTGCTCTTTCCTGCCTCATGGAATTGGCCTTGGCTGTGTCCCTGCCTGTAATGTTCCCTACTGAGAGCTTGAGGTGTTGGATCCTTCCACTATTCACATGTCATCCAGTACAGATATCATCTTCTCGAGAGGACTTCCATTGCTCTATTTCATTTTCCTCAGAACACTTCATCAGTATAGAGATTACATTGTTATTTTGTTTTTGTTTAGTGTTTTATTGTCTATCTCTTCCTGACTACAATTTAAGCTCTGAAAAAGCAGGGGTCCTGTTTTATTATCCTTCATGTCACCAGTGCCTAGCCCTGTGCCTGGCACATAATGGGTGTGTAATATGTGATGAATGAATGAATTGAGAAATATAGAAACATTGAGAAGTGGAAGGTTTGAGGAGTGTCTCAATTGTTAACTGCTGTATAACAAACCATCCCCAAACTTAGTGGCTTGAGAATTGAAATCAGCTAGCCACACACTCAGCCTGGACCGGAGAACATAAACCATATCCTATTGCTTATATTAACACAACTTTGTGCTATTTCTCTGTCTTCATTAGCCAAACTTTAATATTCCTCTACCTTCATTAGTATGACTTTGTTTATTTAGGAGTCTCCTACCCAGGAAAATGGTTTGACTGTTCACTAAAGGAACTTCTCATCAATTCTTCAATGGGAAACATCAACAGTTTGTGCTCTAAGACTCTTCGAGCTGGAAATCCCTTGCCTTGCTGTTTCCACCAATCTTGGATTGTTACACGGTGATTCTTGCCCCGTTTGAATCATGTCTCTCTAATGAAACACGGCCTTAAACCAAGCTTCTAGTTACAAATAAGTTCTGACCTCATCTTCCCCCCTTGGAGACACTGACAAAGCTCTGCCCCACGGTGTTCTCCCTTACCACAGTAAGCAATAAACTCAGCGTTGTCTCATCAACAGGTTGCATTGGTTTTATTTGGAAGCCAGCTTGATAGACTTAACATAATAGCCATTCTATTATCTCTCCTCATTCTGTGCGTTGCCTGGGCTCAGCTGGGCAGCTCTTCTGCTACATGACCGCGGACTGTGCTGCAGTTGTCATGGGACTCCACCAGCTGCAGCACTCAGATGGCTCCCTCTCGTGGCTGGTACCTTGGTGGTGATGGCTGGCGGTCTGGGCTCAGCTGGGATGCTGGGATGGCAGGGCCTCTCTCTACGTAGTCTTGAGACCTCTCCCTATTGATGTGGGTGCTACTTCCACCTCACCCCACCCCTGGTCTCTCCATCAGTGTAGCTGACTTCTTACATGGTAGTTCAGGTCTCCCCAGTATGCAAAAGCAGAGGCTGCCAGCCCTTCTTGAGGCCCAGGCCTAGAACTTGCACAGGGACACCTCTGCTGCTTTCAGTTTGTTCAAACAGTCATGGGGCCACACCAGAATCAAACGAGGAGGAAAAACTACTTCTTCACCGTGGAAATGGCAACAAATTTACCTCCACGTTAAGCCACCAGAGAACTGAATTCAGAGTCTTAGCTATCATGATTGGGGAAGAGTGTGGTCAGGCAGGGCCATGAAGAAGGGGAGCCTTCTCAGCCCTCAGGCTGAAGCCCTGGGGCTGAGCTCAATCCTGCTGCATGAGCAAAGGAGCCAGCAGTGTTTCCTGAGCAGCTACAATATGCCAGGCGGGCCCTTGATTGATCTTAGCAGAGAAAAGCCTCAGATTGCCTCTGTGCCAGTCTAGCTGTGAGAGACCCAGCAAAGGCGCTCAGGACTCAGGAACATAATAATTAAACGCTGAGCCAAACTGTACCGAGTATTGGCACAGCTGGCATTCAGAAAAGAAATATTTTCCCTAAGCTGTTGTCAAAGACTCAGTTTTAAAAATATAAACATTTCAGCTAGAAAATAGCATAACCACTTTACAGAGTATTTGGAAAATGGGAAAAGGGGGTAAAAAAACCCACCCATAGCCTCCTTCAACACAGCCCCTCTGACAGTTGTAGTGAGTTTCCTCCCAGGCCAATTCTGTGAGTGGGCATTGTTGGGGTACCTGGAAAACTGCTCAGGAATGGGTGGCTTTTGTGGGGGCAATCAGTGCCTACTCACAGAGTATAATAAAGAGAATTTCCCAGTCTTTTGCAAAGGGATGCAGTTGGGAGAAATGGACTCTGTCAGGGCTTTTCCTAGGTCTTCTTCTCATCAAACCAACACACCCAGGCTGGGTAAGTGTGGTATGAGTCATCTCCAGGCTCTCTGTGGAAGGCAGGCCTCAGTGAAGCCCTGGTGGGGCAAGTAGGTGCACTGGGGTCTGGGGCTATGCCTAGAGGGAGGAAAAGGGGAGGTGCAACATGCTTAGTAGATTTGTGTACTTGCCTACTTATTCAACAGAACTTTATTGAGTGCCTACTGTGTGCCAGGCATTGGAAAGGCCCTGAGGATACAGTGTGGCCATGAGGGAAAGCTCACAGTCCGTGGGATGAGCAGACTGATGGGGGAAAGACCAATGGTGGCACAGGAAATAGTGAGAACACCACAAAAATGTTCAGAGGGAAGAGGCTGGGGCAAGGCTTCTGGGGAGGTAGAGTCTGAGATGAGAGCTGGTGGCTGTTAACCAAATGGACTGGAGAGGGTACTGGGGATAGGGGAAGTTTCTCCAGGTGGAAGAAACAGTAAATACAAAACTGAGATATGTGGGGGGAAAAGAAGACTTGAAGCAGATAAAGTTCTAGACTGGACATCCGAAGCCTGGGGTTCTAGTCTTGGCTCAGCCCCTGGAGATATCCAGGTGGGGTCCTAAGATGACTGCTTTCCACACTTTTCCTCCTCCGTGGTCCATACACTGTAGCCCCCACTCGACTGTGAACCCCTCGAAGGCTTTTCTTACTTTGCTGATATGGAATGAACAAATTGATTCGAAGCTCACCACTGCCCCGGACCGCCATGTCTTTGGTGGGGCAACAAGGGGCTGATTTAGTAATCTCTGAATTAGCATCTACCTCAGATCTTTAAAGTACTTTGAGAACTGTACAGAAGTTTTTATTAATTGCATTTATCATAAAAATGGCAGCAAATAGCACTGGCCCCATTTATGGCCCTGGGCCCCACAGCTGGCCACTTATAAACATGGCCCAGTCTGGCCAGAGGCAACATTTGCCACCTCCACTGACTGGGCCTGCAAAATCAGGTGGGGTCCTTGCTTTCTCTGACTTCCTAGCTTCAAAAGTCTCCTCTTCAGTGAGGCCTTCCCTGACCACCCGTTCGGAATTAGACCCTAGCCCCACTTCAGTCCTGTTCTAGCACAGCGCCCTAGTTCACTCTCTTTATAGTGTTTACCTTAAGTGGACATTCTGACCTTCATCCATTCATTTATTTTCTTGTCTACTTTCTTCCCCATGGTTGGAACATGTACTTCCTGAGAGCTGAGGCCTTGCTTGTCTTGTTTGTTGGACAAACTCTGGTGCCTGGAACAGGGTCTGGCCCAGAGTAAGCACTGCATTAACCCCTGACCAGCCAGCCGGCACTGGGAGCTGCTTTGTGGGTCAGTGATCCATACTGATACAGAACACCCTTTACTTCCGGTGCCACATCCTGAGCTGCAGGTAACCTGAACAAACTGTAACATCTCTTCTAAAGAAACCCCCCTCAGGTACTAAATGGTCCTTTAGGTTTATCACAAAATTGGAATGCAAGACACTGGCAGTCACAGACAGGAAAGAAAAGCCCAAACAAATTATACCTGGAAAATCCATAACTGGTTACAGAGACTGTACTGATTTCATTGCAAATAGCCACACCATACTGGCAGCTTTGCTGGCGTGCCTGTCCCACAGCTGGTGCTTTGGAACCGCTTGCTACAGCCTCACATGCTTTTACCCACTGGCTTCTTTGGGTCACAGTGGGACTCGTTCACCTATTAAAGGACCACTCTTTTTCAAAGCAGCCACGCAGTTAAGATCTTCAAAACCTGATACTTTTCTTAATTCTTAAGATTTATTTTCCCATTCTCACTACATAATTTGTGATTCTGAAAAATTCTTGGTAATTCCTTTGTGCTGATGATCATTAATCTTTATGCTTGGGAAAAAAAAAAAAAAAAAGCTTGTCTTCCATTGCATTAATTCCTATGCTACTGGGAAACAAGAGGAAGGAAAGTCCCTGCAGCTCTCATGCCCTGAGAGATTTTATTTATGAGTGTTAAAGTCGCAAAGCAGTGGTGAGGAGAACAGATTTCAGCTGCTCCCAGTTGGTTCTGGTTGTGTATGCAGCACAAGTGCAGGGCTCATGGAGACTGAATCTAGGCTTATTTGCCCTGGGCAGTTGGCGGGGAAGGGGTAATCACGCAACCAGATTGATGGGCTTTAGAGAGGTGGGCTCAGGCCTGTCCAGTTCCACAGAGAATGAGGGAAGCACGGTACCACAGCCAGCATATGTCAGTTCCAGAGACTCACCTCTGCCACCTTCCAGCTGTCCCCTTGGCCCAACCACCTACATATAAACTTTGAGACTAATTACCCATGTTTGCCACAAGGATAACAATTATTGGGGGATCAAATGAGATGATGCTTATGAAGGCATTTTGTGAACCTTAAGGTTTTATTCAAATGCCAGTTGTTATTTTTATTAATATCCTCCTTCTTACTATACTAGTAATATATATAGCTTCCTGAACGACTTCTGGATGGCAGGCACTGTGCCACATGTTGGGAGCACAGAAAAGACACGTTGCTTTTGCTGCCCAAACTTGCACAGTCTGGGTTGGGGAAGACAGGTTGACAGTCACTATGCTCCAGTATCATCAGTGCTGCATCACGTGCCTCAGGAGGGCTCAGGAGGGCTGGGCAGAGATCAGAGCAGGGAACCGAAGACATCAGGATGGGCTCCTGGAAGCAAGGGAACTGATCAGTGTTCTGAAAGACATAATGCGGGGAGGGGAGTGTCTTTGGAAGAAGCGGAGGAAGGACACTTCCAGCACAGGGACGGTGTATGGCAAGGGGTAGACGCCAGGTAGAGCATGCAGGGCTCTGGCACAGGAGCAGCTCTGCATGTGGATGGAACATGGATGGGATGTGGTTTCCTTGTAGAGAATAAAGCAGGAGGCAAGGCCAGAAGCAAACTGCACATGTTTCTCCTGTTTGGGAGGTAACAAGGAACCTTCGGAAGTTTCCTCACAGAGGCATGCTTGTTTGGATGTGTGACCAGAGTACAGCTGATAGACTGGGAGGCAGCAAGACTGAAGGTGAGGAGGTCAGTCTGGAGAAGGTGAAAGCAAAAACTTGCAACTTCTGTACAGAGGCAATGGCGATGGGGGCTGAGAGTCAGAAGACAGGGAAGCCTGGTAGTTTCTGGTGACCTGTGAGATTGCAAGGACAAGACAGGTGGTATGGTTGAGAAAGGCACATTGAGTCTGGGAAACAGGGGTAGGGTACCTCATAGAACAAGGACCAGGGTCATGAGTTGAGTTTGAAACATACTGACTTGCAGGCAGAAATGTCCTGTGGGCATCTGGGTCCGTGGTTTGGGGCTCAGGAAAGAATTCTGGATTGAAGACACCAGATTTACTGATGTTTTCCATGAAGATGCCGATCACTGCCATGGATGGCTAAGTGTTGAGAAAAAAAGGACATATAGAATTTCAGGGACCATGACCTTGACGGAGTGGGTAGAAGGAAAGAATCCATGATGAATGTTGAAAAGTTGCCAGAGAGGTTGGAAGAAGTCAGGGGAAGGAGATATACCACAGAAGCTAAGGAAGGAAGAAATTTCAAGGATGGAGTTTGCACATGGTCAAAATCTCACACACGTTGGTAGGAGAAAGGACAGGAAGGTAATCATCTGGCTTGCTCACTGAGTGGGCCTGGCCAGAGCACGTCAGTAGAGAGGTGGTTACAGAAGCCTTGCCTCAAGGGTAGACATCAGAGAGGTGAGGCAGTATAGACTATCAGCAAGATTTTAGGAGTCCTCGGTGAGAAGGCGGCAGAGAAGTTACAGGTAGAGAGAGAAAGAGAGGTACAGGGTTGGAGATGTCTCTCAAAAATTGTAAAGAAATAAGTGTGTTTATATGCAGAAGAAAAAAGTAGAAAAGGTAAGGCAGGTTGAAAATTCAGGAATATAAAAGCAGATGTTTTATGGGTCACTGCCCTGATTGAGCACTGTCCCCGAGAAAGGAAAGAGAGAGAGAGCGCCAGGTAAGCTGAGGGGAGAAGTCAGAAGATGACAGGACCAAAAAGCTAATGAGTGGGACAGCTCGATGGCAGGGACAGGTTTTTACTGGGGGAAGGAGAAGCCCTGTTTTAGCAAGGGTGTGCAGAGGCAGACATGTCCTCACGCTCCACCCCCTGCTGCACTCCCTGGTCCGCGGTGCCCATGCCCCCAGGCCCAGGTGCAAACCCCAGCTCATGGTACCCCCACCCAGGCACCCACACTCCCCATGCCCCTATAACTGCTCCCCACCTTATTCACCCACAGGATGGGGAAATTCAACAGTCATCGATCCAGCAGGCTCAAAAGAAAGGCAGAACCAGGCAATGAGGGTGTTCATACCAATGCTGCAGGTAGAGCAGCATTTATTTAAAACAGAACAAGTTTCCAGAGTCCAGTTAAAAGTCTGGGGAGGGACCCATTAGATTAGGGAAAGCACAGAGCTGAGATCTGGACCTGTGGCTAGAGGTTTTACGTTAAACAAGAAAATGTGGCTTTTTAAAAATTAAGTTGACTTCAGCCCAGTGTCAGTTTAGCAAATGATTGCGATATCTCAACACAATCAATTGTTTAAAATTCAACTTCTCTTTTTAAGCCAAGGTATGTGTATAAATGTGATGATAGCCTTAGGTCTTTGATATAGGAGCTACGCAAATATTTAAGGCAAGAACAATACTTTAGGTTATTCTTTTTGAACTGTTCCCAGCATCGAACTGTTTCAAAATGCCTCTTCTTTGGACGGATACTCTCTGCTTTGAACTTAAAATGAAATCTCAAGGAGATCACACTAAAGTAGTTTCAGGAATTCTCTGCATGACCACGTATTACGTTCCACCTCCAATCTGGGCCACCCCATCTTGCCCTTCTCCCCAACTCCAAAACAAGAAAACAAAAATCACACAAACGAGTCTTTGGTTTCAGGGTTCTTTAGAGACTTAACTCTCCCCTGCAAGGCATTAATGGCCAATTCCATAATTACTTTGTTTTATAGAGTTTTAAGGGAAATATCTATTGGATCCTAAAAGATTCTACTTGTATGAAAATAATCCTATGGATTCTAATTATGGAGCAGAAGATAGGAAATGATACCTGTGTCCTGAAGGATATTCGTTCTTCACAAATCTGGGGTGTGGGAAGCCATCCTTTGAGTTTTATATCCCATCCCTGACCCTAGATATCTACTGGGTATTCTCTAAAATGAAGAAATGCCTTAAGCACTTTTGGACTTACTTTTACTCCTAAATGTCACATATGGCAGTTGCTTCTGAAACTGATTTGACATGGCCTTTGCCTTCCCCTGGCCCTGTTAAGGAATAATATGCCTGTTTTACATTTTGATGCCTTAGAGACAAATTTTATAGCTCAGGGAAAAACTGATAGAGGAGAACTGTGTAGCAAAAAACATGAAGTTATGGGTGGTGGTATTTGTCAATATCAGTAGTTTTTCTCTAGACTGCATTTTTTTTATAAACTGGATTTATAAATTTCAGGTCTCACATTGATGACTAAACCAGTAAAGTTAGTTAAGCATGAAACCAGATTATATTTGTAAATAATAAAATAGTAAGTTACAAATAGTGTGTTCCTGAACATCATTGTCATTAAGTCAAACTTGCAATTCTAAGGGGAAAAATGTATTGATCCCTGACTGACTAAAGACAGATTACAATTGAAAACACACCCAGACATACGAAGAATAGTGACAGTAAGGCCTTACTTGTAACTCAGACTGAGATCATTTACTTGGACTGAAATTACAGCTCCTCTTATTCTTACCATAAAGAAAGATTTATAGTATAAATAATATGGCAAGAGCCATGTTTAACTGGCCTGAGAAAAAAATACATTCTTTAAGTGAATTTAATGCATTAGTTTTACGAGAGCAAGTGCTTTTGTGAACCGTGAATTCAGACTCACTACAAGTATTTGCAAAGTTTAGTGCTTTTCCTGTTAGATATTTAAAATTCAGAGTTCTCACTAATTCAGACTGACATTCTTGTATAACCGGACTAATTCAGCAAGTGTAAAAACTTGGAAAAACTCTAGCCAGTTGGGAAAATATGTTTCCTCAGTGGAAAGAGTCCTGATAACCAATAGATCACATTCTCCTTTCAGGAAAGAAGTGGTCAAATACACAGGGGGCAGGGGGACATTTTTCAGTATGAAGAGGGAAAGTGATGGTATTTTTAACTCTTGTTATTCTGTTTTCCAAATAAGATAATAAGATAGTACAGCAAAGCACAGGTTCTTAGTAGCAGATTTGTGAGCAAAGCTGTCAGAAGCAGGCTTCCTTGGATGTGCCACACAGTGGGCACAGTTCTCACTAACATGGCAGGTCTCCAAGAATCTAATGTGTTGCCCTGGCTGGTGTGGCTCAGTAGACTGAGTGCCAACCTGAGGACCAGAAGGTTGCTGTTCAATTCCCAGTCAGGGCACATGCCTGTGTTGCCAGCCAGGTCCCCAGTTGGCAACCAATGTCAGAGGCAACCAATTGTTGTTTTTCTCATGCACTGATGTCTCTCTCCCTTTCTTTCTCCCTCCTTTCTTCTTTCTCTAAAAATAAAGAAATAACATCTTTTTTTTTTTAAAGAATCTAATGTGTGACCTATTTTCCTACAACAGTGGAACTACAATATCCATCCTTCAGGTCTGTTTTTACATCTTTAACTGCAGATGAAAATACTTGGCTGTAAAATCATCCTAGGACTTGGTTGAAAGTTTCGAAATATGCCTGATATAGGTTCCTACAGCCACAGAGCACATGTAAAACTGTAAGACGCACACAGAAGCACACTGAGCAGAGACTCACTGACTGTGGAGTTGAAAAGGACTTCCTCCAGTCTAACCTTCTCACCGTGTCAGACTTATGAGGACTTGCTCAGCATTTCACAGGTAGTGGCCAATTTGCAACCAGGATTTTGTGACTCTGGTTGAGTTCCTTGACCACATCAAGGTGACCATGCTGACTCAGAAAATATTAGCATTGTAAGATGATTAATTTTGAAATTGACCACTTGACAATAACTTTTCTCAGGTGAAATCTGACTAATTATTTACTGTCCCAGCAATTTCTGTGGTTACAAAAATTCACAAATATTCATAATAATTTGGGGGATCAAAAAGTTACCTGTTATGATGTGTGACCTTTTGTACCATCATACATACCACACTACTCTTTTATGGCACTTAACACAGAGTAGTTCCTTTTTTTTTTTTTTTTTTACTGGTCTGTCCTGCCTACTAGACTGAGCTTTATCCTGCCTTTCTTCTCCCTTATTCCTGTAGTGCCTGGTTCAATAATTATTGAATGAATACATGAAATTCACGTACTAAGGAAGAAGCAGTGATGCTTCCACATGAGGCCTAGTGCAATTACAAGCAGATCCTGAAATGACCCGGCAAAGACCAGGGCTGGCTTTCTTGTTTGATGAACAAACTTCTCCGTGGCTGTTTAGAAATCATAACAGCTGACACGTATTGAGGGCTTACATGCCAAGCACCATTTTTTCCCTTAATTTTTTATGAGCATTTACCCAGTTCATCCTTACTACCCTATGAAATACAACCCAAAGAGCCCTAAGTTCCAAGTATGGCACAGAGTTACAAAGCTGAGGCCCAGAAAAGTGAAGTAATTTGCCTTGGTTTTACAACCTAAGCAATCAGAAGCCATATCATGTGCTTTTAACCCGTAGGCTGTATTGCACAAAACCAAGGACTGACGCAGACAACTTACCCTTCTCTTTTTGATATCTAAGCCATTTTGTGTATTTGAAATGTGAAATATAACAATCACAGGTGAGCTTCCTGAAATTTCCCCAAACTGGACCTATTTGCATATTCCTTCACCTTCCCATTCCTAACTCTTCCCGTTGAGCTCATCTTTCGCCTCTGTGCTTCAAGTGCCAACTCTGAGAAACTTACCTGGTTTCCTCTAAATCAGAGTTAATCTCTGTTCTGAGGTGCTCTTTGTTTAGACTTCACCTTTGGCACTTACCACATTGTGCCTGGGATGAGTCACTTGAGTGTTTCCCCAGCTAAATTGAGAGCTCTGTGAAGGCAGGGGCTGTGTAGGAATGACTGGCTGTGTCCGGGCTTGCTGGGCACCTAGTAGGTGCTCAGGTTTTGAGAAATGAGGTTCTTGTTTTGAGGCGTCCAGAGCTGCTGTCTGGTGACGCTGTCTATTTTTGGGGATGACTCTGTGGGCTGGGATGCCCTTGTCCTGGCCCCCACCTTCCCTGCCTACTCCCGCCATGGCTTGGCCTAAGCCCTGGCAGCGCTCTGCAGGCGGCGAGGGCCTCTGGTGCTCTGACACTGGCCTCGGCCCAGTTTCCCGGCTTCTAAATGCGGCCCGGAGCTACCGGGAGAACTGGAAAAACACTGGCAGGCCGCCCCACCCCCAGGCCCTGGCGGGGCCGGGCGGCCGCATTTCTGCGGCTCCGGCCTGCTGCTTGGGAGGCGCTGGGGCCTGGGGCGGGGGAAGCGGGGGAGGCGGTCGGGCGCGGGCGGCTGCCTGCCTGTCAGCGGGAGCGGGCGCGGGCTCGTGTGTCAGCGGCTCCCTCCTCCCTTCTCCCCTCCCCACCCCCCGCCGCCGCCCGCCCGCCCGCCCGCCGGGCCTCCCGGCCTCCCGCCGCCGCCGCCGCCCGCTCCCCCCGCGGCCTGGCAGGCTGCCGGCTGCACAGGCGGGGGTTCGCGCCGTTCTCACGACCTCTCAGGTTGCCTGAGCTCATCTGGGAGCTATTCATTTCCTGCCAGAAAGCAGCCGGGCCTGCTAAGCAAACCACCTTGGCCGCAGGGCCGCTGGGGCTGGCCCGGCGTGGCCGCCCTGGCCTGCTCCCGCCCGGGCCGCGGGCCCCGGCGGCCTCCCTGGAACCCCCAGGCCGCCCCGGCGGGCGCGCGGCGGGGGTAGCTCGGCCGCCCATCTGGTTGCATTTAGAAGCCTGGGAGGAAGCTAGCAGCGAGTTGTTACCGGCCAAGGGTGTGGGAAAAGTTAATTGACTTTAATGACAGGTTTCCCGGGACGGTGGTGACGCTGAGGGGGTCCAGTTTTAACCCCTGGATCCCCACCGCAGAAACACGGGGGGGTGGGGGGTGGAATCGGGAGCGAGGAGGGGGCGCACCTCTGAGTCGCGCTATTCACCATTGAGGGGAGGTTTCCTTCTAGACTGAGAAGAACCCATCTTCCAGTTCAGCACTTTTCCTGACCGGATGCCGGGGACTAAGGGGGCCGCAGCCCCGGAGGGTCCCCATTGAGAGGCTAATGGGAGAGGCGGCCAAAGCTCGCGGCCCACACGCAGACGCCGGGGGGATTGTGCCTTATCTCCAGGAGCCATAGGCACTGCGGGGGGGGGGGGGGGAGGGAAGAGGGGCTTCTGGGTGTGTCCCGAGGCGATATAATTAGGCCAGGTCCGAGGGATCCGGGTGAGGGTGGGGCAGGGTTGAAGTGGTCTTTGAAGCGTTGCCTCTCCCCCAGCTAATTACTCCAGAAACAGCCTGGGTGCAGGAGGGCACAGAGATTTAGAAATTAAACCCACTCATTTTACTGATGTAGAATTGTCCCCGAGAAGGGAAATGACTCATTCAAAGTGACACAGTGAGTTTAGTGGCATAGGTGGCACAAGAGCCTGAAACCCCCCCATCTGGGGTCTAGGGTCTCCCCTTTCCCCCCTATTTTACAGAAACAAATGTCTAGTAATCTAAACCTGTGTGTCAGGAAGAAAGACCACTTTTAAACGACCAATTATTTTCTAATGAACAAATGTTTACTTCTTTTCCTTAAATTTATTACTCTGTCCCCAAGATATCTATGTACTGTTGATACTAATAAAAATTCGCTTTTTCTCTGCACAGGGAAAGACAAAGAGACTTAAAGTTGGTGTAGAGATTGCACTGGCATGTGTGTGAATTTTTAAGAATATAAATGTACTTTTATAAAAATGAGACTCGATGTCTCCATTATTGCTGCCAGGACAGTTAAGGCCTTCTAGAGGGGACAGAAGATAGGTTTACTAAATGAAGTATTTGAGCTTGGGTTGGGAGTCTTAATAGAGCAATTGTTACTATGTTTGTGTTTAAGCAGGGGAAATCTTGCAAAAATATGATAAAGAAGGGTGTGTATGTGTATTTCTTTGGGAGGAGGGTGTGTTGGACTCCTTTCACACACACAAAATGAGGCAAGTAGGAGCCAAATTTGAAAAGGTACCTTTTAAACCTCTCTCTGCATCTGAAGCTGGGTGGAAGGTACCTGAGTAGAAAACCAAGGGCTGTCTGCTAGATCATTCCTGTGATAGAGCTGCTCTCCACACCGGCTTGTGGGAAAGGCCAGATCAGGCAGGGGAGAGGTAACGCTTTTGAAACAAGACAGAAAATCGTTGGCTTTATCTTTGTTAGGAAGGCTTCAAAGATTGATCTCTCCCGCCTCATCCTTCTCCTCCCAGAAGTAGTTCTAAAGGCAGGGGGGTGGGGGGAGTGAGAGGAGGCCGGCGGGAGGGGCCTGGCAGGGAGGAGGACTGGCCGGTGGTGAGGGAGGAGGGCGCGCCCGCCAGACCCACAGCGCGGCTGATGTGTCTGGTCTCGTAGGGCTCGTGGTTTTCATTTCCCCAACACCTGGATGCAGTCAAACACCTGGCCAAATCTGACAAAATCTGACAAGCCTTTGTGATGGGATTTGGAAGAAATTCCCTGCAGATCCTGGCACAGTTTAAAGCTGTCCGCTTTGAGTTAGGACTTGTTAAGGAGGGTTATGTGAACTGAAACCCGAGACAAGCCTTTTGCTCCTATCTGGAGCCCACATCTTGCCTGGAAATGGGGCATGACCAAGGGAAGGGGTCGCTTGCCGTTTGTATTAAAAGGGGGAAGATGGCCTGTGTGCCTGCCAGCTCGGCCCCCACATGCTTTCTCTATTAGAGCCAAGCACAGAAACTTATCAAAAACATATTTCTGGTGTTAATCATCTGGACTCTGGCTCCACATGGGAGTCTAACTAGCTGTCCCTTGGCAGAAGGAATCTGTTGACCTTCTCAGCTTGCTTGAAGAAGGTGCAGAGAGGCAAGTCAAACTTTTGGATGCTGGTACAAAGGAATGTCTAGCTGAACCTAAGGATTGGCTAATTAAAGGAAGGCTCTAACCCTTGAAGGTTGGAGGCTGTAGCAGTTAAGTGTTTTTACTTTGGATGTTTATGATCTACCCCAGGGGAGTAATGCTCAGGAGCCTCCCTTAATGTGACCTGGGCAGTGGTACCAGATCCTGTAACTTCAAGAATTCAGTCTGGTTCAACCTTCCTCAGAAGGAGCAAGTACACTTGAATGAACTACCCACCTGTAACTAAATGTTTGAAATCCTTTCAAAGATTTACCACAAATTGATCAGAGAAGCCATATCAGATGGGTTCTTGCAAATTAAATGGAATATAGTTCATGGTGAAATGATTTTTAGAAAATGTTCTTTGAGTAACAAGAGTCAACTCCTGAATTCTCAGATTACATGTAATTCAAATTCTGCCAAGAACGTTTTTTATATATTCTGAAATAATCAGTTTTAAGACATAAAAGCATTCACTTCTTTCTTTTATTATATTTTCTCAAATAAACTTCCCCAAAGGAAGATATTTTAAGAGCATTTTCAAACATCTTTGGCGTCACATAAAAAAGAAATCTCGTGTAAAAAACGAAATGTCATCTGAACTTTTATAATACAAAGGCGCAATCCAATATGAACATATAAAATATATACAAATATAGTGCATGGTCAGTCACTTAATACAGCTCTCTACAAAAAAGTAACTTTTTAGAAATAAAAAAAAAGTAACCACTTAATCACAAGTCCTCTTCTCTCCCAGAGTCCAAGTTCCTGTTTAGTGTCACGAGGGAAGAGAGAGGGGTTTGGGGACTTTGGGGGAGGGGTATCCTGAGCCCCTCAGTTCCGCCAGGGCCTCCACATGGAGTCCGCCGTGAGCGAAGGGCCGCTGGAAGGCGACACTGCGTTGGGCCCCACGGAGGTCCCGCTGTTGCTGGTATAAACTGGGATGACGGGGCCACTGTGAGCGAAGGCCCCGTTGGGGATGAGGAAGGCAAACTGGCCGTCAGGAGCCGGCACCACCTGGAAGCCACCGAACACCTTAGCCGCCTCTCCAGCCGGGCTGCCCAGCTTGCAGGGCGCGCCGCCGGGAGGGGGCGCCGCGCCCCCGGGTATGGGCACCAACGGTGGTGGCGGCGCGAACGGCGCGTGCTGCGGACCGCCGGGTCCTGGCGGGGGCGGTGGCGGCGCCTGCAAGACCGGGTGCGGCTGCCCGGGGTAGGTCATGGCGTTGATCTGGGTCATGCAGTTGGCCAGGTGGCCAAGCAGCCGCGTGCGCACCTCGGTGTTAACGCCCTCGCACGTGGACAGGAAGCGGGTCACCTCGTTCATGCACTCGCTGAAACCCGCGCGGTACTTCCCCAGAACGCTTGGGTCTGTGCTTAGCGCGGCTGCAGGCCAAAAGGAGACAGACGGATCAGAGAAAGGCCCCGGCCCCGAGGCCACTGCCTCCGCCCTGGGAGGTCCCCGCGGCGCGCCTCCTTGGCCACTGGGACGCAGAACTGCCTCCGACTAGGACGGGTAGGTTTAGTAAAACCGTGCACTAGTCTACGACTTAAGTCAAGGCGCTCCCTCTCTCCGTTCCCAGTCGCTGGATTTAAACCGACCTCAGCCCTAGATGTGCACCCCCAGAGCGTGCGATGTGACCTTGGGTAATGCCCTTTTCCGACATACGAACCTCACTTCCCCTTCTGTTCATGAGGGAGGAGAGAGTGCTAAACCAGAAGACCCTCAGGCTCTACGTGGCTCAAAACCGCCACAGTTCTAAGTCCTTTGCCCCCACCCGCTGTCCCCACTGCCAAGCTGCCCGCCGCCCTCGCCGCTGCAACCACTCTCCCTCCCTTTCCGGAACAGTAACAACTTGGAGTTGTGGCTATAAATAAGCCCCAGACCGTGGGAACGTAAGCGTGAGCCAAGGCTGTAAAATGTAGCTGAATGCCTCTCACAACCACGGGCGGAAGTCTGGAAGAAATCACCGCCGGGCGAGAGGGACGCCCGCAGAGGGGGACGCGGCAAGCTGCCCTCACCCGTCATCTGTGCCCGCTGCAGGTTCCGGAGGTGCTTCACTGTCATTTCCAGAATGTCTGCTTTCTCCAGTTTGGAATGCCGCGAGCTCTGCACAGAAGACGCAAGAAAGGCAAGTGAGACGCCTGCCAGCAGCCTCAGAGTGCTGGGGGTCCCTCCCATGTCGCCGACCTCCCCCGACCCCAGCTAAAGCGGACCGACTCTCCCGCCTCAGAATACGTAGTGCTGGCGGGGAAGATCCACTGAAGAGTGGATTTCATTCTTCGTACCTAAGAAATAGTATGTCACTTTTTGAAGTAAAAACAAAGCAGCATTACCCACTTACATCTTTCTTAAGAGCATCCAAAATCAGTGTTTTCAGCTGGCTCAGACTTTCATTTATTCTTGCTCTTCGTCTCTTTTCCATGATAGGCTTTGATGACTGTAAAGAAATTAAAAAATAATAAGAGCCCCCAGTTTCCACGGGACCTGCCATTTCACCCCCGGGGATTTTGAGATAAAAGACCCCCCCCCCCAACCCCGGCTCAATTTCCTGGGACTGCAGAGAGATACAGGTACTACTCTTACCTTCCTGTGCTCAGACGCTGTCTTTGGTTTATCCGGTGTCGTGTTGACACTGGCTGGAGTAGCAGCCACCGGGGACGAGGAATTTTTCTCCATTATATCAGCTGGCATTTTGTTGGTTTTTTAAATCCCTAGAGAATTTTATTTTTGGAGTCCTTCAAACAAAAAAAATTGTTTTATGTCCCTTTTACTCGAGACTGTCACAAAACTACTGAGCAAGTGCTGACGGTTTATTGTAATATCTTATGGCTACTCGGTGATCGAAGCGCTATTCCAGGACCAAGGAGAGAGGTAGATAGGGGATTCCGCTGTTATCAGCACCAGCTCCGGATCCTGTGTGATCCCCAGGCCCTGGCGGTCTCTATATATATCTGGGACTGCACGCGAACGGCTCGTGTGAAACTTCCCAAACTTTCTTTCCCACAGTAACTTTCAGCCAATAGGAGGAGGAGACACGCGGCACCGCTCGTGGACCGCGCCCCCCCATTGGCCGCCAGGCACAAGGCCTGGCGGCCAATGGCGCGCGCCTGAGCTCGGGGCACCGGAGGCTACAACGTCAATCAAAAGGATTTTAACCCTTTGGTATAATCCCTGCTGGGCTTTGGTTCAGGCAGGATTTTTGCTCATTGATTTTGCTCTAGTCTAGTTTATTTCTTTGGGGGCTAGGGCCTTTGCTCGTTATTTCCTTTCAGATGTGTAATAGAGCTAGAGCTGCTTTGAGGCTAATAAGTTCATTTGAAAAATATTTTTAAAAGGTTTAGAAAGACAGCTAAAAGATTATACTTGCAATAGTTAAAAGAACAGGAGAAACGTGTGCAAGGGTGTGAATTACCGAAACATGTAAGTTATTTCCCGCTCAGACTATACATTGGAGGGGGGGATATTGAAAGTCGATCATGCAGGAAAAGGACAAAAAAATTCCCAAATTCCCTTTTTTTGTATGCAGAAAGGAAAAAAATGACTTCATCTTATATTTGCAGGTTGTTCAGAGCAAGTTAGTTTTTGATCCCGCCCTTCATTCCTCTTCAGGAGTTGGGACTTGGGCCCCTTCCCCGGCCCCACCTCCGCTTCCCCAGGAAACAATCAGAATAATTTCCAACTGGGCAGAAAGAAAATAGAATTTCAAATGAAAGATGAACAAGTGGGACTTTGATGGCAATGCCTCAAGGACGCAAGCGCGTTCTCGCCACCCTTTCCCTTTCCACCCGCAGGCTTTGTTCTGTGGCACTTAGAGGTGGCAAGTCACGCGGCAGCCTCTTCCCTCATTCTCGCTCCGCCGGCGGCTGCTGCAGCCTCGGCACCCGACCCGCGCGGGCCCTTTAAGAGCTACACCAGCCGAGCTGCAGTTTGACATCAGCCGGCCGGCGAGGGCGCGCCTGGAGCCGGAGCACGTGCCAGGATGTTTTATTGCCGCCGCGGCTGCGGCCCGGCCGGGAGGATGTGTGTGTGCGTGCGTGTGTGAGTGTGTGTGAGCGCGCCCCGGGGGCAGGGAGGAGGGGGGAGGCGGCGGGCGGCGGAGCGCGGGGGCTGGTTCCTGGTCCCCGGGAGAAGCCAAGAAGGTAAATAGCAGCTGCTGTGCTTGAGCCTGGGAAAACTCCGCCCCCTGCCCCTGGCCCGGGCTCATTGGCGCGCGCTGCGTGTGGGGTGTGGGGTGTGTGTGTATGTGCGTGTGTCCGGGGGGGCCCCCCTCCTCCAGCCCCCGCCGGGCCAGGAATCGGAGGGGGCGGCGGGCTGGAAGCGGATCCCCGGCGCTTACCACCTCTCATCCCCTTCTTCCCTCCCCCCCCCAAGGTCAGCCCTTCCGGGCGGGGAGCGCACGCACCAGGGTGGAGAGTGGGGAATTATTCCAACCCCCACTCCACCCCGGATTTCAGGCTTGGAGTTTTAACTCGGTCGAAATCCTCACTAGCGACAGCCCGGGGTGGTGGGGGTGGGTAAGGTCCTTCTTGTTTGCTCCTTGCCCCGGCCAGCCCTCCTTCCTTCCCCCCGCGGGGCCCCCGGCGCCCGCCGCGGTCACGAGATGCCTGACCGCACTTAGGAAGCGGCCGGGTCAGCCTCCAGCCTCAGCTCGGCGACTGCGGTTAAAGCGGCTTCGCGCCACCCGCCTCTTCTCGGGGTCCAGGGCAGCCGGGTAGCTCCCCCTCTCTGCACCCGGGAGGCCGCCGGCGGGCGGCCGGGAGGAGGCGGGCGGCGGGGGCGGCTGCGTGCTGCCGGCTGGCCCAGCCGCGCGCCGGGAGGAGCCGCCGCCGCCGCCGGGTGCCACGTGGCGGGCGCCGGGCCGGGAGCGCCAGGGCTCTGGCGGCGGCCTCCCTGGGGGATTTGCCGCGCAGGGCGGGCGACGCGCATTGCCTCGGCCAGCCGGCCGCCACCGCTGCCGCTCTCCCTCTCTCCGGGTCGCCCACCCCCTCCGCCCTTTCCGCCTCCCGGGAGCTCAGCGCTCAGTTCAGGGGCAGCCCAGGCGTCTCGTTTGATGTCGCCCCTTCCTCCTCCTCCCCTTCCCCAGGCTTGGAGGCTGCTGAAGGCCTGGCACACGTTTCTCAGACACTTCATTCCTTCCTTCCTCCGAGCTCCCCACTGAGATAATGTTGTAAATGATTTCACCAGATCTCCCGGATGAGATTCAGCGGTTCCTGATTCTGGGTGACCTTGTGCAAGCCTCTCTTTTTCTTTCGTTATGAAACGCAGCACTATGCCAGATACTGTTAAACACCGGGATTACCACGTTGAGAGATAAAGTGGCAGCCTACCAGGAGTTTCTAGTCAACTCTGGAGGCAGACAAACCCTGATTTTCTGATTGATGACTACGTATTCCTCTACTATTCCCTTCTCTTAGAGCTTAGATGATGATGGCCAGAGAGATCAGGAGAATCTAAAGAAAACACTAAAGCATACCTGTATGGGCAACAATTGGCCTACTTGGGGAATACAGGTGTGAGTAAGAGAGTTCTTGCCCTCAGGAATTCCACAGACTAGAGATGCTATACTCGTAAGTGCAACTAACATCTATCTCCCAGTATGTTCCTCTGGTATCTCCTAGGTTCAATAGAGACAGTTATGTGTCTGGATGGAATTAAAATGCTGGGGAGGTTTAGGATAATTAAATTCCTCATAAGTTGGGATATCCTGGAAAACTTCGTTGAAGAAGTTGTCCGTGCTTTGTATCTTAAAAAATAGAGTTTGAGACATTGGAAATGTCAAGGGGCTGGGGACCATGAGAGTACCTATGGCCTTAATGGTGTAGACTGTGGAACTTGAGATCCTCATTCTGGGACATGATTTGGAGACCAGAGTGTGTGGCTGGCAGGAGTATAAGAAGGGACTGAAGGAGGAGGCTTGAAGACATGTCACAAGATCCTTAGACATTTAGCTAAAGGACTTTGGACTTAACTTTAGACAGTGGAGAACTATGAAATGCTCTTGAGCAGAGAAGGGATACTAGAGTTCTGTAGAAAGATGGCTCTGGCAAAAATGTGGAGAGTGAGTTGCAGGGTTTGGAGTCAGCCTAGTTACAAGGTTCAAGCCTGTCAAGGAGGTTCCTAAATGACAGGTGTAGGCTGATACCCGGAAGCACCTGCCCAGAACCAGCTCACGTGGGCATTGACTGCACACTGTCCAATGATCCAAGTTCAGCAGAAACCTGCCTATCCTTTCATGCAATGTATCTCCACAACTTGGAGTCTAAGGAATTATTGTGACTTTGACCATATTTACCTTCCAAGTCTCATTTCCACCTTCCAGGACAGCCCTGAAGTCTGCAGCCAAATCTTAGCTCATTGCAGGCTTGATTTACTCACTCTTGCCCCTTGGGTTACTCTCTGGGAGTGTGTGTGTGTGTGTGTGTGTGTGTGTGTGTGTGTGTGTGTGTGTTAATACACTGAGTGGGCCATGCCCTATCATGTTCTGAAGAAACGATGAACAACGCCTCCTTTGTTGACCTGCAGCCTGGGCCAGTGGGGTAGGACTTTTCTTTCTTATTTTAAACAGATGGAAAAGTGGTGATGACAGAATATTGTCTGTTGCTTTTGAAAATAGTGGAGTTTTCCTGTGCGTTTAAAATCCTCTTGGTGAAAGGTGATGAGCCTATAAAGTTACTCTCCATTCTGCCATGCAGACTTTGCAAGGTTCTCAAAATGCTTCTGCTTAGCATCTGACTTTTAAAAACAGCCTAAATACTCTGACCCAGATTCTTCCAAGGAACTAAACTCTTCCCAGGGAAGCATGTTAACCCTTTCCAGGTTGCCCCCAAATCTGTGAGAGCCAGTTCCTCCAGTAAGCTCTATGGCATTGACTGCTGTCTGCTCTTGGGTCCTAATTAACTAGCTGTGTATGCCGCCCTCTGTTCTTCTAGCCTCCAGCCCAAGACGCTTTGGGCAGGGGCAGGGGGCCGGGGGGCGGCCTCTGACTTGGTCATCTCCTCAGGATTTGGCTGGTAGTTTAAAGGTGTGTGGAGAATGTTGAATATAGTCAGGGTCTTGTGCCTACAGCAGCCTCCTTCAGTCAGATAGTTAATCAGCAACTCATTTATGGCCACTTTAGGAGTGCTTAGGCTGGTAGATTGAGCAAATAACTCACATACACACATTTTTAGATATAGACAGAGGGGTCAGTCAAGTAACCAAAAATTTGCAATGAATTTGTGTATGGGCCAAACAACCAAACAAAAAACAACCCAGGAAGTTGCTGGCCCTCCACCCTAACCATTTAAAAAAGAAAGTTGCTTTGCAAATGCGCTTGAAGACTAAATGGGCATTGAAAATAGCACCAAGTTGACACTCTGCACCCCTTCTCAAACGGAGAACTAAGCTCCTAAACTGAAGAATAGACTTCTGAATTTGGAAGGTTCCTCTTATATCGGAGCAGGCTTTATTTTTCAGTCATCCTCCTTTCTCTCTTAAAGCAAAGAGAAAATTGAACCCTGTCCTCAGCGGTCATTTCTTTGATCCCACTGTGAGACCAGCCACACACCAGGTGTGGTTTCCACTGTATCATGCCCAGTAAGTTTTCTCTTTCCCTGTTCTGCCCCCCAAAAAGAGGATTCTGTCTTATTGCTTCACCTGTTTGCTTTAAACTGTAAAATAAATAATGCATCTGTAGTGAGAGTTCCCTTTGTCTTGAGGTATGGGAATGGTTTGTGGGCTTGGTTTAAAGCTACAGAAAGGAGAGAGAGCAAGAGAAGGAGAAAAAAAGGTATTTTGCCTGAGGACTTGAAGCTTTTTTTTTTCCCCCTTTTCCTCCGCTTGACTGACTTTCTCACACTCAGATTCCCTGTGGCCTGCCAGAGACGTGGTCTCTGCCCTGCCAAGAGCTATCCTGGGAGAGCTATTGAAAGAGCCCTTGAGTAAGTACACACTGGGCGGATTTTCTCCTCCCCTCGGTACCTGCTCCGCACCTGTACCGGGGAGCAGTCCCACACATATCACCTGATCGCAGCCCTTTCAGAGACCGTGAGAAAAATAAAGTCCTGGATAGAAAAGAGATATTTGTCATCTCTCCAGGGCTGCAGCCAGCTCCCTGTAGTCAGAGTGCCCAGAAACAGCACATTTTAGGCCGGCTGGGCTCACGGCTTTGCCTGCGCGCGTGCCGTGCCCGTGGGTGGGGGCACCCGGAAGGGGAGGGAAGCCCCAGATCACCTTCATAATGACTGCCTCTGTGCCTTTGTTTTCTGGCACCTGCCTGACTGGTAGTTTTATGATCCTTTACTAGAATTATTATTATTTCTTCTAGATAAGAGTTCATATATGTTCGTCACAGCAGAATTCATAACTGGGACTTCCTACCTTAACGTCCATGGATGAACTCCTGGAGAGCCTATAAAGCCCATGGAATGGAATTCAAAATGTCTCTCTTGGAATACTTTTTGAAAGAATGAACAAATGCGTTATTTTTTTTTCCTGAAGAGAGGGGTCCATAGCTTTCAACAAGAGTTTCAAAGCCTTTTGACCCCAAAAGATTGAGGGGACTGAGCCAGACAGTCTCTACTGACAAGGGGGTACTGAGCTTCAGAGAGGGCAAAGGTCTGGCACAAGGGTCTACAGCACCTTAAGCCAGAAGCCAGCTGGGGACTCTTTCCATCACACCACAGTACTGTGGTCCCGGGTAAGTTTAGACTAGGGTTTATAGAGCTGTGATCACCACCAAAACCTGGATTAAAAATAGACGCCTTAATAAAGACACTTTGAATTTCCAAAATTCTTTTTTGTCTCTTAATTCTGTGGTATTGTAGCTGCTCTGTACCCAGTTTTGGGGTGGCAAAAGGGACAAACAAGAAAACCAAGTGTCTAGGGGGAGAAGAGGATTCCCTGGAACTTGAGCAAGAGTCCTACTTGCCAGGCAGAGGCATTACAAATGACTGCGACTCTGCGTTCCACCTTGATAAAAATAAATTGCTTCTTCTGAACAAAACTGTCTAGTTGGTTCCAGGCCAAGCTGAGACCTGGGACTGCAAACTGGGGGTGGAGGCGGAAGACAGAAGCTTTCAACACGGGCTAACAGCAGCCTGCAGTGCTTTCCGCCACCCTCACTGCCTCTTGGAAAACTTGACCAGAGCCAGTGAGACCGCGGGAATGTGCGCTTTCCAATGGGCCCTGTTAGAGGGTGGTTGCCAAGAAAGCCTTTCCCGGTGGGATGGGGGCAGGGCACCCTTAGCTCCCACATTTGGCCTGGTCATAGCAGCTTGGTGGGAAGGGTCTAAATGTGCTCTTGGCTAACCTTTTACCCTTTTTTTTAGAAATCTGAATCCTGTATTTATTTTTTATTTTTTAATTATATTTTATTGATTATGCTATTACAGTTGTCCCATTTCTCCCCCATCATTCCCCTGCACCTTGTACATCCCCTCCCACCCACATTCCCCCCTTTTAGTTCATGTCCATGTGTCATAAGTTCTTTAGCTTCTACTTTCCCCACACTATTCTTTTACCCTTTGAGCAGCACTGCGGTGAGGCAAGCCTTCAAGCCAGGGATGCCAGAGGTCATTCCTGAGGGATCTGACTTGCACCCTTGCGTGTAAAAGGCTGAGAACTATACCCCTGGCTTGTGCTTGTGGGGGCCCCTGGAAGGCTCAGTTAAGTGGAGCAAAGCTCAGCCCCTTCGAACCCAGGATGTGCATTTGTTTGGCTTGCTGATAGTTGCTCACATGGTGATAACAGATCAAATTCCTCAAAACATCAGCTAGCCAGGAAAACAGTTTAGGCAAACTTAGGGCAGAAAAGTAATATAGAATGAATGTATATAACATTTTAATTACAATCACCACCATTATTATCTTTGCATTATCTCTCAGCTTAGAGGAAAGGGGAGGGAAAGGCAGAAAGGACCTAAAAGGTGACTGAATTGGCCCATTCATTGAATGCATTGGAAAATTGAGCCCAGGAAGAAGTGACTTGCCCAAGGTCAAGCAATATCTCCAGAGAGGGTATAGCAAAACCAGAATAGGCTCCAGTTTCCTGCCCCGCAGTCTAGAAACCCGCCCCATTATATCTATATGAGACCATTTTGAAATGCCATCTATAGCAAATGACTAGCATCATCACCAAAGTGGGTTTTC
This sequence comes from Anoura caudifer, assembly GCA_004027475.1. NCBI lineage: Eukaryota > Metazoa > Chordata > Mammalia > Chiroptera > Phyllostomidae > Anoura > Anoura caudifer. The sequence goes on from PVKU01000183.1 coordinate 262,210, forward strand.
CAGTTGAGTGACATGCTGGTGAGTGATTTTGGTGATATGAGAGAATATGCCCAGTACAGAGCATGGTTAAATTCTAAGCTCGCTGCATTTGTGACTCTGGGATTTGCTCATCACTCTATAACCTCAGGAAAAGAAGAGTTCTTGATTTCTGAGTTCCAGGAGATAGGAAGCCACTTGCAGGGGCCACATGGAATAGTCAGTCAGCCTGCCTCTCCTTCAACCAAAGCCAAGCCAAACCACGCCATGTGTCATCTCTGCATTCTTAAAATTGCCAACCTATTTCCCTTATTTGCTCTCTGAAAGGAAGATTGGGGGACAGAATATTTCCAGTCCCTGAACCTGTGTTCCATCAATAGTAAGCTTTTGTTAGGACCAGAGGAGGCACGATGCTAATGTGGTGAAGGCATCGGAGCATGATCACATCAAGCTGCTGGTTGACTTCACATTTAACAGAAGGAAAGGTGAGAAATGTAAGGGATTTTCCAAGTGGTTGATAAGTGATATTTGCATGTGAAATATATATTCTCCTTTTAGATATTAGGCTTAGAGAACAGCATGAACGAAGAAGTTCCAGGCAACTGCCACAACTGCAGCTTGAGACTGGTGAATTCTAGCTTGGTGGGGACCTTCTGGTCTCTTCCACGGAGTAGGAGGTACCTGTTTCCCTGCTTTGTAGTACTTGACAGATGATGAGGTACTTTTTAGTCCATTGTGGCATTTTGCCATATGTAGCATTAGAGGGACTTTGGTGGGAAGCCCAGGGAAGAAGGAGAGAGAAGATTCCAGTGATCAGTGCAGGAGACATTTGGCTGGGCCCTGGGCTACTGGGGTCACAGGGTATAGGATAGATGAGCTTTCTGGAAAGTAGTGCTCTAAAGACAAGCCTGGGCAGGGACATGAGAGGCCAGGAGAGAACAGACTTTTCTTTCTCAGCCACAGGCAACAAGATTTCCAGAAACTGGGGGGGACAATCTGATATAGAATATTAGTAATCCAGAGGATGCATCTTTGGAGCAAAGAGGAGAAGTCGTTCCTCATGGTGAGAAGCTGGGGGTGGTAGAGCAGGGAGTAAGGGGAAGGAGTCTCATTGAGTGTGAAGATGATTGAGCAGATTCTGGAAAAGACTTGGAAAGGTGATGACCATAGTCTCTCCTGGGCTGAGATTAGTGCTGCTTAATTCAGCATCCAGCATCTTCTGAGAGGTTTCCTGGGAAGATCTCAGGAAGGGAAATTAGGTCTGTGACTGAGGGCCCTTACAGAATAAGGGCATAACCTAAAATCCCATAGACTGGAAAGGTTGGAGGGAGTGCTTGGGGTGAGACATTACATGAGGAGAAGAAAGAACCGCTCCTTTTGCAGGGTTGGACTTCCAAGGCCAGCCTTGACTGAAATCTGAGAGGAACAAGGGAGGGGAGCCTGTTGTGACCTGGTGGTGTGCACAGGCTTTCCTGACCCACGCAAGGCTCCTGATAAAGTCCCAGAGTGTTACTGGCTTCCCGAGGAGATCACCAAGCTGTGGTGGGTCACACGTGTCCAGCTGTGGCCTTTATCTGGCTGGGCTCCCACAGTCACGGAGGTCCAACAATCCCATTCAAGTACTTGAAATCCTTGTCCTGGGTGGATATTCAACCCTCTACACCCTCCTTACCTACCCTTAAAGTCTGGCACCTGGGCAGACCTAGACTGGGTGTCCAGAAGTACCTGTCACCTGGACAGGAGGGAGGAGTCTTAGCTTATTTTCTTTGTATCCAGTGAACCTGTGCTGGTGGTAGTCAGACAATACAGTTAGGGGTTGAAACCATCCAATTTCCAATTACCTGAACTTGAATTAACTTTCAAATATTTGGAGAGTGAATGCATAAATGAGATTTGGCTTCAAGAAGTATATTTTGTTGGCAATTTAATGGAACCCTCAGAGGATCAGGATATTTTCCCAACTTTTCTTTGGTTGCTGAACCACAGGGATGGGTTAACTTTGACCACTCCTGTTGACTACCTCTGGGCACCCAGGGTGCCCTCGCAGACAGCTCTACTCTGTTGTAATCAGGTGAATTTAGAGGAGTCTGTGGCTGTCCCAGGCCTGGTTTTCCCAGGCCTATCTTTATTGATGGTTATTAAAGACACACCATCACATGGCAATACACAAGTACAAAGCAATTCCCAGGGTAAGGTTCGTGGGAAGAAGTGAGATACTGAGCTCCCAAATAATTCTACTGTAATCGCAGTCTGCCATATCTACATGCAGTTAATAAGTAAGATTTAAGCAGGCAGGTTCCACCACTGGGCAGCAGATGGAAAGAGAAAAGAGGCCAGTGGGAGATCCCTGGTCCTTCTGGAAAACTAGGAAAGGAACGAAAAAGGAGGACTCTTGGGAAAGGAGAGGCTGGTGGGCAGACACTGAGGCAGGGCAGGTCCTCTTGAGGAGGACCGCTGCTTTCCTCCTTCTGCCCTCACTCCCTTTTTATGCCCACCCCTCACTGGGGATCCCGAATAACCAAGAAGCACATAGTAATCATGCCCAGACACACTGGGTTCCATAGCTGCGAGCACAGCCCACAAAACACCTGTTTTTATAGAGCACCCCAACACACCTGTGGTTTTACGATGCTGAGTGATATTGATAAAGGGGGCTATAAAGTCGAGGTGAAATGACCTCTTATATTTAAGTAGCACCTTCCCCTGTGAACTTCAAGTGTTTTACAGCTGAGATTTGACTGACCTGGTGATTATTTCTTATAGGAATGTTGAACACATATCTTTATATATGTTCAGGAAAAAAACTAGAACAGGGTGGCTAAAAAGCTGGACTGCCTAGTTCATGTTCCAGCTTGTTTGCTCTCTGGCTGTGTGACATAACCATTCTGTACCTCAATGTACTTACCTGTTGAATGGGGAGACATTCACATTACTTACATTTGTGATGGGGAATGAATATATATATATAGCTTAGAACAATGCCTGGCACATTGCAAATACAAGTTTTCAGCTGCTTTTATCATTGCTTTAGTCAGGGGTGTCAAACTCATTTTCACCAGGGCCACATCAGCCTCATGGTGGCCTTCAAAGGGCTGAATGTAGTTTTAGGACTGTATAAATATAACTCCTCCTCAACTGGGGGCGAGGAGCTCGGCGCTGCCACCAGGTAGAAACAAGGTGCCAGGCCAGATAAAACAAGGTGGAGGGCCAGATTTGGCCTGTGGGCCTTGTGTTTGCCACCTGTGCTTTAGAGGAATGAGGGTAAGATATGTACCCTCATTCATCCAAAAATAATATCACAGGATGTTAATATTCTCAGAGAGGTGATGGACAACCGCTGTGGTAAAGCGGTCCTTGAGTACTTGACAGAAGAGAAGCTTCAGCCAGTCTTTGGAGAATCTCAGGCTGTGAGAGCAGGAGAATATCTTAAAATTGGGCTGGCTTCTCCTTTTCCAGGGAGGAAGGTCTACCACCCAAGCACTGTGGTCACAGCTTTGTCTGTGGCAGATGTAGCTTGGTGTGGCCCTGCCTTGATAATTCAAATGAGCCTCAGGTCCACTGAAAGGAGAGTTCTGGATGGAGGAAGGGGCATCAGCAAGGTATGTGGTCCACTCCTCCACTCCTCCCCCATAGGAAGGAATGGGACAGGTTGCAGAGGGACACAATCCAAAAGAGTAATCGTGGGCAGGCCCTCCCTGGATCCCAGTCACATTTGTATGTCAAAAGATTGGTGGGAAAGATGAGTGTCTGAGACCTTTACTGCTCTAGCAGATTCTTGTAGATGACCCTGTGATTTATGGTCCAAACTGGGTGGTAGGGCTATTAACAATTACGTCAGGACAACTGGCACAGACTGGGACATGTGGCCGTCCTACTTCTGTGGGCCTATGACAGCATGTGCTGGGTTGTTCATCTGTCTATTCATTTATCTTTTCATCAGAGATGCTTCCTGAGAAGAAATATTATTCCTCAGCCCCTAACATTCTAGCACTTCTACATTTGTGGAAGACGATGCCATCCATCTACCTTGAAGAGAGGGAGGAACCCCTCTATGAACCTAGAGTAAATGGGAGAAAGCAGGGTCAGAGGGAGGGTCGTGATGGTTGGAGGGTTGTGCACAACTTGGTTTCTTCTACAGAGCGTGTGTGCCCTGAGCTTCCTCCCCTGCCCATTTGTACCTAGGTTGTGACTATAGCATAGCAACACTGCCAGGGACTCTTGCACCTGCCCGCTATGGCTGAACACATATTTTTCTCAGGCATGTGAATGTGGAAGAGGTGAGTGCTAACATTTGAAATTCAGGCCATTGTTAAATAGCTGAAGGAAGACCCCAAAGGAAGAAGCATTTCCCCACATGAAATATTTGTTATTTTAGCTTTGAATTTGATGAAATCTTTAATAGTAAGAAGGAAACATAACAAAACAAAAAAATCCCCAAAGAAACAAGAACAATGCCCCCCTCCCCCCACCAAAAGAAACCCAACCAAACAAAAACTACCTTTTTTTCCTGAATAGGTCAAGGTCAAGGTTTGCTCTTTGTTAATTCCCTTTAAAAAAAAATGGCTCCCTTGCCTGAGTGTTCTTATATGTGCCTATTTAATGATTAATAATACCTTGTGGACTGTTGTTTGATGTGGCGTCTGCTGGTTTGAACAGGAGAATACTGATTCACTTGTAAGGCATTTATGAATCACAAGTGTTTACCCAGAGACAATAAATGAAAGGGGGAGATTTAAAAAACACGCAAACATGCTGAATTCTTTGAGTAAAAACTGGAGATAACGAGGGATCTCAGTCTTTGATACCCTGCCTTTATGGAAAGCAGTGTGGGGCCCGCTGCTTTCCATCAGAGAAGAAAGACTGTGGACAGTGACTGAGGTGGGGGCATTTGAGTTTTGTAGATTTTTCTCCTTCCACTTGTTGATAGCTCTAAGGCAACTTTCCCACTCTGTTTCCATATCACGTGCATCTATTTTCTTCTGACCTGCCGGTCTCTCCATGTCAGTAATTTGCAAGGATATCTCTTTATGGGTTTTCAGGGGTGCCTTTCCCTGAGTCCCACTCTTCTGCATTCACTGATTCAAGGGAAGGCTCCGGCAGTAATCCAGAGGGGAAGACGGAGCCCTGCCTTTTAACTTCAGTGGGGCTGGTGGGCTTAAGGGAGTAGATTCAAGAGACGAAGAGACCTGCTTGGCCTTGACTGCACGATGATGGGGAAGGAGGAGTCAAAAGCGAACAGATGGTTTGTTGTTTGAACAGCTAATTGTGTGGACCCTTCTTCCTCAATTCCATTTTTAATAATAGCTCCTAGTCTTATTTTCCCCTCTTTCTGCCACAAAGCCTAGAGGTCAATGAAAAAAGACCGCCAAACTTGCCCCAGTGATCTTTAAATGATTTTTTTATTTTGAGATAATCTTAGACTTACAGAAGAGTTGCAAAAATAATACACGGAGCTCACATATACCCTTTTGCCAGCTCCCCCTACACTACCATCTCATACAGCCATGGAGTGATCATCAAAACTAAATAAATAATCTTACTACAATACTATAAAGCACAGGCTTAATTCAGATGTCACTATTTTTTTCTATTAATGTATTATTTTTTCTTTCTGGTCTAGGGTCCTATTCAAGACTCCACAGTGCATTTAGTTGTCTTGTCTCCTTAGTCTGCTTCACTCTGACCGTTCTACCTTCTCTCCTTGTCTTTCATGATGCTTTTAAGAGTACTAGTCAGTTGTTTCATAGAATGCCTTCCACTGGGGTCTGCCTGATATTTTCTCATGGTGATATCGAGGGGCTGCGTGATTGGGAAGCACACCCAGAGGTGCTGTGCCCTTCCCAGTATAGCAGGTCAGGAACTACATGATGTTGTATTTTACTATGTTATGGTTGCTCTTAACCTTGGCCATGAACTTAAGATGGTTTCTCCAGGACTGTCTACTATAAAGTTATGAATTTTCTTTTTCTATTTCTTAAATGTTTGGGGAAAAATACTCCAAAGCTATGCAAATGTGCTGTTTCTGCTTACACTTCTGCCTACTGAATTTGGAATCTGTCAGAGGGTTTCACCTGTGGCAATGACTATAGTGATAATTTAATAGCGGTGTTTTATTTCCCTGATTGCCTGTATGTTTATAAACTGCAACTCTTCTTAAGGAGGAGTTACATGACATTACATTGCAATAAAGCAGGAATTTTAAAAATTCATATTCTTGGAGCCTAAATTTTAGATAGATAGATGGACAGGCAAAATAAATAAGTGGATTAGATAAATGGTGACAAGTACTACAGAGGGAAGTGAAGTAAGGCAGGGGAGAGGGAAAGTGCTGGGAGGTGCAGGTCCAAATGGAGTGGCCAGGGATGGCCTTAGAGAGAAGACTAGAAGCAGAGGAGAGAGCCAGCATGTGACTATCTGGCCAGAAGCTTTCTCAGAAGAAGAAACATCAAGTGCAAAGGCTCTGAGGCAGGACCTCTTCTAGCCTAAGTGCTCTAAGGAAGCCAGAAGGCCGGGTGACTGGTGCAAAGTGGAAAGGGGAGCGAGAGAGTGGTGAAGCAAAAACTGACAGGGCCAGATGGCACAGGCTTGGGGCCATTCGAATGACCTGGCTATTGATCTGAAGAAGGCAGGAACCACTGCAGGATTTTGAGCGAAGGCATCATATGATGCGTGTCATATTATTAAAAGATCAATTTGGCCGCTCTGCAAGACAGAGGCAAGGAGACCCTGCTTAGAAAGGTATGACATTCATCCAGGTGAGAGATGAAAGTGGCTTGGCCCAGAAGGGTAGTGAAGAGGTCACTGGGTTTTGGATGTACTTTGAAGGGCTCCAGGGGCTTCAAGCCACTTCCTGAATGCCAAGGGCATGTATCCTCCCTTTTCCTTGAAGTGAGGCTTTAGGAACAAGATTGAGAAGCTCTGTAGCCCCTCGTTGGGGCCTTCTGTTATCTGCATACACTGTCATTCTCTCTGGACCCCAGCACCTATTCCTCTCTGCCCAGGCCATCCCACTGCTATTTGCTCGCAGTCTCCCTCCTCTCATCTGCCGAAAAAGACCCTCCCAATCCTTTAAGGCTCAGCTTTGCCACACCCAGCCCCTCTCTAGGAACACCTTTCCTCTTGGTGGCTTCACGTGTGCAGCCTCTGGAGACAGGTTCTCAAACACCCCTGCAGCCTCAGGGGCCCTTACACACAGAAGTGGCACTGAGTGCTTCATGAGTATGACAGTCGGTTGACTGGTATATGGCATACGGTTGAATGAAAATATTATGTTTCCTCTTAATCATCCAAGTACATTTTCCATTATACTTCACATATATTCATTTATCTTTTCATATAAAAGTAATGTTTTTGCCTTTCTCTCTGCCCAATTTTTCAAGTAAAATTGGAATTCCAGATTTCCTCTTGTTGGGCCACCCTGTATTCCTGGGGGGTAGTCCTTTGTACCCCAGTTTGAGAAGTCAGGTAAGAGGTACAAGGAGAAGCAGGCACCACGGATGATTCATTTACTGCTAATGAGTTTTTGTCTCTTTATGTACTGATTGACTGAACAAATTCCATATGGCTAAAAATTTTAAGCAGTGTAAAAGTAATGCTCCCATCTGTTGCCCCCTCCCCCAAATCATGTCCCAGAGGCAGTCACTCTTACCCATCCATGCGTACCTGTCCGGGAGTGGCTAATGAGCAGTCCGTGGCTGCTAGTAGGCAGCACTGTCAACCACAGGTAAGCTGAGGCGCTGTGAAAACCAGGCCCAGCCATGCCCTTCCCGGGGCTGGGGTAGCAACCTTGTGAAAGGCCTGGCTACAGCTCAGCCAACCTGCCATTTTTCTTGTTGTCTTTGGCTCAGGTTGTATAGGGGTGAGTTTGCAAAGACTCCACACTCAGTGGAATTGGACATTTGGTACCACCTTCTTTGGCTCTGGGTTTGTGCCCTCACAGGGAGATTCGTTGTCATTGCAATTTCCCAGGTTGGCTGTTGTCTCTGTCTCGAAGTCAGCCAGTTAGAGGAGCACAGCCAAAAGCTACATCAGGAAGAAAGGCCAGTGGGAGAAGGGGTGGGGGAAGCCAGCCCCTGAGCTGTGATTACAGCAATGCAGGGGATTACAAGGAGGACTCAGGGGGAGTTTTATCCCCCACCCCATACTCCTCCTGGGCTCACCTGAAAGGCAGCTCTCTCCCTCTACCTTTCCCGTGGGAATTCTGTGCAGCCAACAGAACCCCTGAACTCTGCTGGGCCACTGCCAGCAACTTTCAAGCCTTTCCCCCTGCCGATTACAGTGACATGATGTCGTTTTTTATTTAGGCAAGATTAGATTTTTTTTTTTTTAAGTTTTGAAAAGTGTGGTTCACATGATCTCTAGTACTTTTCCTATTGCTTGAAGACCACGGAGCTGCCAAATTCAATTTGCTTCAGCTTTTATCACTAGAAGGAGCTTAAAAGAAAAAAGAAAGGGAGAGAAAGGCTGAATGAAAATATTCCTCTGGGCCTTGGCACTTAGTATGAGGGTGGCAGGGGACACACGCATCGCCCACTCCCTTTGGTATAACTGGTGTAACAGGAAGATGTCAGGAGATTGAAGCTGGGACTGGCTGCTCGACAGCACACAATGACTGCCGGACCAAAGGGCTTTTATGCGGTAGCCGGAAAGGGAGTGTGCAACATGGAGTCACTCGCTGTGGGCAGGAAAGTGTCAAAGAGAAAGCTGATCTATACGGGAATTAGTAAAATAAACTCAGAAAAGTTGTCCTTCCTCTTTATTCTTTTTTTCTTCCTCTTAATCTAATTTTACTAATTCTTCTGTTTGGAATCAAGGTTATTCATTTGTTCATTTGTTCGTTCGTTCGTTCATTCAGCGTATTTATTGAGCACCTACCATGTGCCTGGCTTTGCTAGGGATGCAGGGTGACTAAGGCAAAGTCCAGGTTTTTAAGAAAAAATTGAAGGAGGCCTGTTTGCAGGGATCATGGTTTTTAGATGCCAAGTCAGCCTTCGAAGTGAGTGGTGTGATGGAAAGTTATGAAAAACAAGAGACTAATCACATTGTTTGGCATAAAATCAGAGAATGAGGCTTGGAGGAGTGAAGGTCATGCTGAGGAAGTAAATGTCTCCCACTCCACTGGGATCTTAGAGTAGAAGCACCATTTAAATATCACCACCATCACCCTGGCTAGTGTGGCTCAGTAGATTGAGTGCTGGCCTGTGAAGCAAGGGGTCACTGGTTCAATTCCCAGTCAGGGCACACGCCTGGGTTGCAGGCCAGATCCCTAGCAGGAGGTGCACGAGAGGCAACCACTCATTGATGTTTGTCTCCCTGTCATTCTCCCTCCCTTCCTCTCTAAAAACAAAATCATATACATACCACTATTGGCTTTTGGCTTCCTAACAGTCTGACCCCCACACCAGCCTGTGAAGTAGGGAGGGGCAACATTCACTGGAAGTCTGCCTTCCTTGTCTACTTTATCCTGAGAACACGATAGTGCAGAAAGTTCTGGACTGGAAATCAGGGAAGGATCCGAGTTCTAGCCCAGCCTCTGCCATAGCCTCATATCCCTGAAGATGGCATTCATTGCCTTTTCTCTGGGCCTTAGTTTCCCCATTAGTAGTCTAATGGTTTTCAGCCAATGCCTCAGGAGTTTCCTCCCCAGAAAGTGGGCAGAGCCACAAGGTGGTGCTGAGCAGGAGGGGCACTTGCAAACTCAACCCTGTACCAGAATGATTTGGCTTTTGCCTGTTCACACATTTCATGTCTTCGTGTGATTTTACTTTGTTTTAAAAATGTTCCATTGGTTTTTGTGTTTAAGTTTGAAAACCACCAACTGGATCCTCTCAAATATTTTCTCCTGCTCTAAAATCTCGTGATTCTTCCCTGTGTTTCCCTGGCATTCAGACTCTTTCTCCTCTAACTTGTAGCACATTGTGTCTTAACCACTAGAATGCTTGTGTTTCTTTTCTCAAAGGCTCTTTGCAGCCCAATCCCACAAATAATTATGAGCATGTGGACTTGTCTCAAAGGCTGCATGGGACAGGTTACTCGGCCCTCACACTACTCACACGTAAGTGGGGTGGGCTGGAGACAGTTGAACAAAGATTACAGAACTACACAGTTTTGCTTTGAATATTCTTCACCAATAACGGGGACCTTGTTTTATTTCTCTCACCTACAGGCAGTGTATATCGGGTACTTAATAGGTGCTTAGCAGATATTTGCTGAAGGAATTAATTAATGAATGGCTCTTTTCCATGTTTGGGAGGAATCGCAGACGTATCCCAAGGTCACAGACTTTCCAGGACTGATGGGAGCTATGTGAACTCAGTGGGCTCTGGGATTCCCTTTGATGAACCGGCTGATTACAGCTATTGGCAGTGTTACCTGTTACGGGTTGAATTGTGTTCCCTAAAAACAATATGTTGAAGTCCTAACCTCCTGTGCCTCACAATGTGACCTTATTTAGAAATAGGGTGGCTGCAAATGTAATTGGTTAAGATGAGGTCATAGTGGAGTTGGGTGGGTCTTTAATCCAATAAGACTGGTGTCCTTAAAAGAAGAGAAAACACACTGGGGAGTAGTTGGCCATGTGGTGATGGAGGCAGAGATTGGAGTGATGCATCCACAAGCCAAGGAACGCCAAGGAATACTCTCAGACACCAGCAGCTGGAAGAACCAAGGAAGGGCTCTCCCCTAGAGCGTTCAGAGGGAGGATGATCCTGCCCACACCTTGATTTTGTTGTCTGGCCTCCAGAACTGTGAGACAACACATTTCTGTTGTTAAATTAAGCCACTCATTTTGTTCTGTGTTATGGCAGCTCTAGGAAACTAATTTATCACTCCCCCCCCCCATATTATGCTGAAAAGGAAAATCTACAACTGCTTTTCCCTTAACTTTTCCTGTGAAATGTTCACAGGAAAGTATGTTTAGCTTGAATTTACTGTTTTGAAGGATTAATTACAGTCTTTCATCAAAACATTCATTTATTTAAAGCTTTAAAATCTTTGTATGTTGGGTCATATGTGTGGCATATATTAGGGTAGTAAAATAAACAAATCAAAAAGCAAACAACCTGTTCCCCAACAAACAAAAACTCCCTCCATCATCTTTTAAAAGTAAATTTGCTGAGAATCGGCTGCTTCACTTGACCTGAGAGTCTGCACGCTTGTTCAGTCTGGGGTGAGCTTCACGGTCCCCACCAGGAGCAGGGCCCGGTTGTCTGGGTTAAACATGGTGCAGGGTCCTTGTTCATCACTCCTCAGAAATAATGCACTTGTGTTTTGTATCTTCCCTGTGTTGTGTTTCATTGGCCTGTCCTCCTGGGGGCAGGTTTCCAGTTCTGGCTTCTCCTCCTGCGCGCCTGATCAAGGAAGCACAGCACCCCCCCATCCCCAAAGATTCAGGAATTTTGTAGGACCCACCTCATTTCTGGTTACTGAATAACGGGCAGGGCATTGATTGTCAAGGCGAAGAAAACAGAAGGTCCTACCCGTTGGACCAAATGACCTCATAGCCCTGGCTGTTCTCATAGAGTCTGCTTGCACTATTGGTGACTCTTTCATCGCAAGCCCCACTTACATCACACTGTCCTAACCACCTCACCTGGTCATTGTCACTGTGCCGACAACATAGGTCAATGGCAGTAGCTTAAGGTTTTGATGTGGCCTGGGGCCATCTTGTAGGAAGGGAAAGGGTCTTTTTATTCCTAGCCTTAAGAACAGAAGATTAGAATGGGAAAGGAATGAGGAGTTTATTGTGTTTTAATTCAAAACTTACCATTAACCTCCCAACCTGGATTTCCAGCCCAAGATTTTCTCAGTGGTAGATGTGACGAAAAGCAAACCATTGGCCCTCTTTCCTTCCTTAAATCTGACCTGACTGACTGGGGCTTTCCTGCGGGGATGGGATGGTTCTGTTGCCATTTTGCGGGCATGGGTGCCACAGCAGCAACACCTGTGGACGTCTCTGACCCAGCAGTCTTTGAAGAAGACAGTATTCTTCGGGCTTCAGCAGATGACCAGAGGGCCTCCTTTAGGTTGTATGTGTGGAACTGCTTCTCACCACTGGTGCTGACTTCCCAGTCAATGTCTCTGGGAGATTGTCACGAACACATGGAGAATGAAAAATGGTCTCGAACAGCAGGTCCTTCCTCATGTTAGAGTTGGAAGAATTGGGAGAAAACTGAAAGGGTGGTGATTATTCTGTGCTGATGATTCATTCATTTGCTCACTCATTCATTTACTTATTTACTCATTGATCCACACACATTTTCTAAATGCCCACTATAGGCCACACACTGTGTGATGTGCTAGAGAAATAGCGACAAGGTCACAGTTCAGTGATGCTAGTGTGACCTGTGTGTAGGGACAAGTTTTCTCCTAGGGACTGAGAGAGTAGTGGGGAAGAAGAGAGCTCAACCAATGGCCTGGAGAAGCCAGGAGGAGAGTTGTATCCTGGGAGTAAAATAATGATTTTCAAAGCATAGGCCTTGGGCACTCAACATGAGAATTATGTGGGGGAATTTGTTAGGATGCACACTTGCAGATTCCAGGCTCCCACCCCAAACCTTTGAGTCAGTCTATGGAACGGGTCCTGGGCATATGCGTGTTGGTTCTTAGTACTAAGATGGAGAATGATTTAGGATGCTTTCAGTTTCTGCATTGTGAAGATGTTTCCAGTGAGAGATGAGGAAGGGAGTCTGGCTTTGGGGGAGAGACAGGCCCAGAGCTCCAGATCATGATAAATGTATGTATAACTGAGACCTTGGCTGAGGTAGAGCTGAGCAAGGGACAGCCTATGACATCTTTTTACAAAAGTCAATGATGAGCTCTATGTCCCATAACTAATTTTGTCTTAAAACTTTACGGAATTACTTTTCTCTCACAGTTTCCCCCTGTCTTTCATCAGGAAATCATTTGTATAAGGAGGTTTGAAGACACACTGCCCAATTCCATTCCAAGGACATTACTGGGGTGAGTTGCTTATGTGCCTGCTGCTCAGCCACCTGCCCTGGAGGATTAGCATTTCCTTTGAGGCTCTGTGTGTGAATGACCTGCCATGTCTCCTGCTTAAGTTTCCAGTTAGTCTTCAACTGAGGAGAGGCAGTTCTACCCCATTCCCAACAGTTCTCAGTTCTCAGAAAAAGAAAGAAAATACAGGAGAAAGGACATTGAAGGGGCAGGCTGCATGATACTACCTGTGATGTGCTGCTTTGTTCCCTGAGCAACCACCATTCGAGGAAAACAAAGCTGAAAAGTGGGGTTCCCTTGCCATCCATTGCATCCCTTTGCTAGCAGTGTGTGTTGCTGGAATTTTGAGTAAATAAGACAGACACAGCCCCTGCCCTCATGGTGTTTATGATCTGTAAGGGAAGAGAAACTAGCTATGATGGATTGCCATGATGTGTGATAAGAGTTATGCTAATTCTCCCTTTGTTCTTCCATGCCATCAGAGACTGCACCAGCCCAGGGCTGGATGGTTTGTTGGTACTTGGGATATCCTTATCATGCATTCATTTGTTCCTGCATTTGCAAACATTTGCTGAACTCTATAAGATGTGTCATATTGAATGGATTATGTCCCAGACTCTGTACTAATAACTGGAGAGGCAGATTAAAAAAATGAGCAAAATACAAAACCTGTCCCAAGGATCTGAGTCAAGTGAGGAGCCCGACAAATAAACAAATTGCATCAAGGCTGGGAAAACAGTGCAAGTGCACAGTCATGGTCTGCACAAGGCCATGGGAGAATGTGAGGGCCGAGTGGTCAGGTGGGACCCAGACCTGGACACATGTGCAAGAAGGTTTTCATTCTTCCCAGTCAGAAAGGGAACTGGTATCTACTTCATCATCAGTCATTCAGTAACCATGGATTGAGTGCCTACTCAGTCTTTTGTGAACCAGCCAGGCAGATTGTTACATCCACCAGTCAAACCCACCACTCTCTCCTGGCAGGTGATAAGCTACTGTCAAGCACTGGGAACTGTATAGAAGATGTGGCAGGATCTGCCTCTTGCCTTCAGGGCATCAAGAGTGGAACTGAGATGGCCAAAGGTGTTCCATCACCTCCAGAGCTCCTGGTTTAGAAAAATGTGGGTCCTGCCCACTGGCAAGAGTGAAGTCCCTTCTGGGTGGAGGTAAGATACCCTCTCACAGGGTGAGGCAGCTGGAGGACAACTCTGCACCTTGGCCTTAGAATGCCAGGTCAGTAGCAAGTCTGTTATCTACCAGGTCGGTAGCTAAAGCATGAATGTCTATGGACAGCTCATATGTATATTAATAATAAAGTTTATTTTATTTTGTTCCCAATGATACATCCTTTAAAAATAGAAAAAGATGAAGAAAAGTAAGATAACTACTGTCATTATTTGATATTTTTCTTCCTTTCATGCTTTTACATGGTTGTGATCATTGTATATGTGTAATTTTGAATCTGCTTTTGCTATTCAATGTCATAGCAACATAAACTTCATTTCATATGACTATGTAGTTTTCCTCATATATGTGCTGTGATTTACTTAATATATTAAGTAAATATATATTTATAATATTTACTTAATGTATTAAGTAAATATTTACTTAAATATAAGCATATAACTTTTAAAATATTTATTTTTCTTAAGAAAAATGCCCAGATATGGAATTGCTAGTTAAAGAGAGAAGCATTATTAAAACTCTCAATTTGTATCGCCAAATGTTCTCCAAAGGGTAATACCAGAGTTTACTTCCGTAGTATGTGCGAGTGCATCAGTTTGATTCCAAATTATCTGCTATTTATTCTTGCCAAAAACATGATTGAGACAATGAATTAAACCTCATCCTTGTATCTGATTGGGTCAACACAAAGAAATAGATTTGAATTGTATTAGTTGAGTTCCTTTACCTTGAATTATAAATTAATACTGTGCCCTTAACTTTTATTACAGGCTACTATAAAACAAAACAAAAAAGATACATTTGGCATCTTCTGCTAAACCATCATTGATGATCCCATCCATTGACATATTCTTCTTTAACTTCAGTCCTATTTCCATTTTCTTAAAATCAAATAGTGATACTCCGAATATCAACAAGCTCATCATTCATATTTGTGTTTGCTGGAAGTAAGGGCTCTGCAACCATCGCTCTTTCAGAGTGATTGAGAACAGGCTCGTGGACCACTAGCCAAATACATGTCAGGGTATCGGCTTAATTGATGACAAGGTAAGCTTCCAAAACTGCAGGTTCTTTTGTTAACCCCTAAGTAGGGAATGGGGTGGGACCTCCTATTCCCTCCCTGAACTAGACTTTGAGATTTGCATGTTCTGCCAAGCCAATGCTGAGTCCACATATTCAAGCTGAAAGGAGCAGATTACAGGCCTGCTTCTAGAAGGCTGGTGGAGTCGAAGCAGCAGGAGAATGGTCACCATTCTGCTTGGTGGTGGTGGGCAATGAGGGGTGATTCCCTATGCAGGTGGTCCTATCATAGAAGTCCAGGGAGGCTAGAGGGCAGGAGCCTCCTCAGTGCCCCTGACTCAGTGACCCCCTCCTGGTAAATGTGGACCTCACCGAAGTCATTAACTACGCCTCCCAAGAGGAGCAGAATGGTAATGTTCCATTCCAGCCCTCCCCTTTTGTGGGCTGGGACATGAAGGTCTCTTCTCTACAGAAAAGTGAAGAAGAGGACATGAGGATTACCCCCAAGGTATTTAACTGTAGCCACTTTATCCGATAGCTAGCATAACTTTCCTTTTCTTTCCTCAGCGATGTTTCTGATTTTTCCCTCTATTTGTATCTTGAGCTTTGCTATTATTTAAGTGTATTTTTTAATTGTAAATATCCTAAATTTTTGTATTAACCATAAGCTTGGAGTTTTAAGGCTAACATGTGCAAGACACAGTCAACAGATCAAAACACTTTATGGGTGAGGCCTTAAAAGTTAGGGTCAGCAAGAACTCCAGTTATTGGGCATGATTTTCTATGGGCGTCCAGGCTTGGGTTGGGTTTGACTGGGTGTGCGAGTCACGAGATCAAAGGCAGTGCTGGAGGTGAGAATAATCATGACTAGATATGGACAGTTGTCATTCCTGTAGCTATTTACACTTTGTAAAGTACTTTACCATCCATCACACAACTTAATCCTCACACCAACCCTACGAAGTGGATATTATTATTATCTCCATTTTACCCATGGGAAACGAGGCCCAGAGAGGTCAAATAGTGGACCTGGGACCTACATCTGGCTCCAAATTTCATCTTTCCCCACCCCTTATCCTGCACTGTCTGAGCTGGTTGAGGAGACCAACTTGACTCCAGAGAGCAATGGGAAACTGGTGTTAAGGCCAAACGAGACCGAAGGCGTCCCTGACAGCCAAGCAGTACAAATTGAGGAGAAAGGCTTTTGAGCAGGAATGTCACGTGATGCACATGGCGAGATCCAACAGTCTGATAGCTAGTGTGCACAGAGGATTAGGAGGTGAAAAAGAGGGAGTATAGGAGTAGAGATGCGTATGGGGTGGGGGGCACTGCTGGAGGAGCTCTGGGTCTCCAGATTATATTGTTACTACCCAGGATATTATTGGCTTCTTTCTTGAGATTCATTACTATGCCAAAAATTTGAATTAGTCATAATTGATATATTCTGTCCCTTTCATTCACTATATTTATTAACGGGCCCATATTACTGAGATTTTTCTCCATGTTATTTTCAGTATTTCTGTACTACCTCACCTCAGGGCTCTCTGTATAAGCAAAGTTGTGATTAAAACCATGCATTAACATAACTATGAGTTGGGACAAATGTTGACTTGAGTTTTAATATAGTTAATGAATATTTACTGAGAACCAACTATGTGCTGTTTGGGGGTGGGGTGGGAGGGGGGGGAAGGGGGGGTTGCAACAGTGGCTCCTTTTCACACCAGGAAGGTAAAGATTAGGTACGGATCCACCTGAAATACTCCCACTCTGAAGCTGGCTTTGTCCTGTGATCAAAGGGTGTCTCAGAGAGGCCAATAGCCCCAGCTCCAGCCCCAGCAAACCTCTCCTTGCTGCTGCTCTGCTGTGGCTGGCCCCTGAAACTCGCCACTCCAGCATAGCGAGTCAGGAGTCTGTCTCCACCTCCTCCTCCTCCACCCATATCTGCTCCCCTGGGGCTGCAGTGGAGAACCCCACCCTCCAAGGGGAAGTCTGTGCTGGGAGGTGCAAGAGGACACCTGAGTCCAGTGACATTGACTTACTGTGGGCCCTTGGGCAAGTTATTTCTTTGCTTTGGTTCCTTCCTCTTTCAGAATTGAAGCAGCTCCTTGCAGCTCTAAAGATTTGATGGTGATTACTGCAGAACTGCACTGTGTGTGTGTATGTGTGACTTGCTGTTTAATAGGGTGCTAAGACAGCAGGAGAGCTGTCCTTCCCGCCCCCCAGCTGCACACGTGTGGCTCTCATTACTGTCAGGAGGCCTTAAGTCGGCCCCATGGAGATGAGAACAGACCCCTTAATTAGGCACTGTTCCCAGAGAGAGAGAAGGACCAGCTTGGGCCTGGCTGCCCTGGCGTCACGGGGAGCCCAGCCTGCAGGGCTGCAGGCGGTGGGAGGGGGAGGCTGCGGGCAGGGGCATCTGAAGGACTCAGCGGGTTTACACTTGGATGACCCAATGGATGAATGGGGCCCTGTCCTCCCACATGGGGGCCTGGAATCTTCAATTATGGCAATTATATCAACAGGTCGGAAGGGCAGCACTTTCCACTGAAGAGGTTCAGGGCTTAAAAGAAAAATCCTAAAGCCACTGGTTTTTTTTTCTTTCTTTTTTTTAAAGGGATTGGGTTGATGGAAGAAGACCCCCATCTGCAGTCTAATTGGGCCGTGGGTGGAAAACAAAGATGTGGCACATATTTTTGGGTAAAATCTGGCTGGCACGTGTTCACCCACCTCTGGACTCTTCTCTTCCCTCAGTCAACTTTGTACTGTAGCTCCTGCTGCATGTGCATCTCTTTTGTCATCTTCCAAAGCGTGGGGCCTGGCACCCCTATCCCCAGATCTTCCCAGCATGCAGTGTAGTGGATGGTAGTCAAAGCAGCACTGAACTGCTGTTAGAAGGGTTGGATTGGACCTTGGAGAAGTCAATTAGTCTCTCTGATCCTCAGTTTCCATGTTTGTCAAATGGGTATAATGCTCTCTATCCTTCCTACTTTCTAAGGTCTTGAAGAAGACTCTAGTTCCTGCTATATACTCAAGCCAATTTTTTTTTCTCTCTCAGCCACCTGTTAGGCAGGTAAGACTGAAGTGTGGCCCTTGCACCAGCAGTGTGGGTGTCACCTGGCAGCTTGTTAGAAATGTAGACTCTCAAGCCCCACCCTAGATTTACTGAACCAGAACCTGCATTGGACCAAGCTCCCCAGGAAATTCTTGTGCACAGTAGGGCTTCAGAAATGCTGCTCTGGACTGAAACTTCCATGCAATCAGCATTAGTGAAGTGAGAGAGTGACAGTGTGCTTTGTGGCCTTTTTCTCATTTGTGAAATGGGGACAATAATATTTGTTTTTTGCTGGGAGGAGCAAATCATAAAGGAGTTGATAATTGCAAAGGTATTTTATCCAGTCAGTAATCCATTCAATAAGTACTTGCCAAGCAGCTAGTGTGAGGCAGGTTTGGGGCTTATAAATATATTCTCTGCTTTGGAACAATTTGAAGTATTCTAAAAGCCTAATTTTTAAAAGAAATAAGTGCAAAATAGTGTGGTAAGTGCTGTCAACTAGCAATGCTCACCACAGGGGATGATAAGGGCAGGAGCAATCAATTCTGATTCAAGTTCAGGGCTGTTAGTTAGGAGGGACTTCTCTGAGTGGGCAGCATTGAGCTTTTGTAGGCATGAGCCAAGTGGAGAAGAAAGAAACACGTCTCCAGAGAGGCTTTGAGATATGAACGTGGGTGGGGGATTTTGGGGTGGCCATTGGTTCTGAGGTCTAACAAGAATGACTAGAGTGACATTGTATTTGCAGATGGTTTCATGACTTGATTAGTAAGTGAGGACAAGGAGAGGTCTTGCTGCTTTTTCAGTTTCTCTTTGGCTCATCATTTGGTTTATTTTAAGTTCCAGTCTTGTGCTGGGGTCGTCAGCCTGAAAGTTATTGTCCTGTCTACTCTGTCAACTGCCCAAGAGGAAGAGACCGTTTTATTTTGCTGTTTTCTTTCTCCTTTTAAAAACTCCTCATTAGCTCTAATGGGTGAGATTTATTGCCAACAGCAATGCCTTACTTCATGAGATTTTAACATAACACTGAGCAGTGGGGTTTAGTTAAGGAAGGGAAGTAGGTTTCCAGATGTGCCGTTATTTCCCCCACCGGCTGGAGAGGCCAGTTGGCACCTAGGGTAACTGAGAATGGAGCTTTTAGCTCACTTAGGAAATGGTCGATGCCCTCCTCCAGCACCACTGAGATCTGCCACTGCCCTGCTCCCCTCTGCCACCCCACTGTGTCCACAGCAACAGTGGTCACAGGCTGAGGATGACCTGGCTCTCAGTCAGGGGGCAGTCGGCAGAGTAGAGATAGCACGGGGTACAGAAAGTGGAAACCCTGGTGCATCCATCGGGAAGAGGCAAGCTCCCAGGGGAAACAGCAAGAGGGTGGGGGCCATGTTCCTGGTCTCTGCCTGGTCACAGCCGGTGAGACCAGCAGTGAGAGCGGGTGACACTATATGCAGAAGCAGGCCCAGAGAAGAGCAGGCATGGGGGCAGGAGACTTCCCTTTTGGCATGAGGGCTGAGCTCTCACTTGCTGGTCAGGCAGTCAGTGCATGTACGTGGTGCCTGACTGCAACTCATGATGCAGAGGGCAAGGGCCCCAGCACCGGGGCTCCTCAGTGTGGAAGGGAAGGCTGTGGTGATGCTCAGACTCCTCTTGCTTAGTTCTGAGATCTGAAGCTGGAGCAAGGACTTTGTCTTGCTTGTATGGGACAGCACCCTTGGGTACTGAGTTAAATATTTAACCAAACTTGCAAATAAGGGTTATCTGTTTGTCTCTGGCAAGGACATTGGGGCAAATGGCTTTCTGCACCACTGCCCTCGGTTGTAGTGTTTATTCTCTTGGGGCAAAGGAAAAAGATAGAGCCTTCTTTTATCACTGGTCCTTTTGGTTCTCTGTTAACATAAGCAGCCAATCTTAGGGAAAAAACATAGGAGGCTATTGCTCTGGGTGAATCTTCACAATGAGCTTGGGGAGTAGCATGTTGCAGAGAAATAGCATGAGATTTGCAGCCACGCAGGACTGGATTCCGGTCTGGACTTCTTCACTTGTGAATGTGCTTAGGAAAGTACTTTCACCAGGCCATGCCTCCGTTTCCCCCTCAGTACCACAGAACTGAGCTGTGTTGCTTGCTGCGTCTTGAGGACTAAAAGACTGTGCAGGGACAGGACTGTGCTGGCTGCTTTGCTGGGAATCTGCTGTGACCCAGCTCCCAGGGGTCTGGAGGTGGAGAATCTGAAGGCTTTCCATTCCTGAAGATCATTGCCGTGTCAGAGCTGGGCATGCCAAGGAACCCAGTGTCGACCTTTCATCAGCCAGAAAAGGAAACTGCAGCCAGAAACACCCCACCCTGCAGGGCCTCTGCGGCCGCCACGCCTGTCCTCAGACTCACCCGCCCACCACAGAAGAGGGAGCGCCTGTACCTTCAGGTTTCCTGGACCTATTCTTGGCACCCACCCTGCCTCCACCTGACCTGGTGTTTGCTCTCCCAGCTCCAGTCGCCTTGTCTTTGGACTTGGCTCTTGCCTGTTTCCAGCTGTGGCCTGGAATCCACTCAAAAGTGACTCTGATCACACACCAGTACATTAACTTCTGCTGCCTCTGGTGCTTACACCTCCCATTTCAGTGGGGCCAGGAGCTCAGTGCTTCAGAAGAATATTCTCCCCTCTTCTCCTGGCTGCTTTGGTTTCTGGGGTGGCATTTCCTCTTTCTCCTCCCTCTCTCTCTTTCTCTCTCTCCCTCTTTCTTTCTCTTTGTATTTTTATAGCTGTGGGGAACAGTCTCTGAGGATTCTTTTGGGGTGAACATGCTATTTGCCTGCTTTAGGTATGAGCAAGAAAAAGGATGTTCTTAAACTGACATGAAGAAATTCAAAAGTGCTTTCAGCCTCTCCTTCAGAGGGCAGAGGGAAAATCCTGAGCAAGCTCCTGGCATCAGTGACAGAATCGACCTTCTCCAGATGCTATGGAATGTCCCCAAACATTCATTTTCCTGCTGGAGCCTTAGCTTCCTGTTCTGTACTATGGGAACAATAATGATTCTAATCTAGGCAACTTCACCACATTGCTATCTGGACCACTCAGATACCAACATGAAATAGTTGGTGGGCTACACAGCTGGTGCACTTGACCTGACATAGTTCTCAGCTTCATTCTGGGTTGAGGTCTGTGCAGTTCTCCCCTGGGTTGGTCCGGCTGTGCTAAGCAGCTGCCCTGCAAAGGCCCTTCGGGTTGCAGGCGTGCAGAACGGTAGCCCTGGGTTCCCTATGATCCCTCTCCTTGGGCTCTTCTCCCAGAAGTGGTGCCTCATGGGTGGAGAGGAGGCTGAAGGAATTCTCCAGGGTTATTTTGCTGGAAGTCTGTCTTTCCAGATGGGATCTTTCATGACAGACACGCCCAACCCAAGGACCCGACTCCCATCAACCTCCCAGTTAGAGGAGGCGGTGTGGGGTCCAGGGAGATGAGTGGAGCTGCTGGGGTAACATTGCATCCCTGGGGATGGAGACAGAAACATCACAAAGGGCAGCCGTACCTATTGCCAGGCAGTAACACAGCCACCAGTGGCATTTGCATAAGGCATGCATTCACCATAAAGGAGCCAAGAGTTATCACAAACTTTCCTTACAGAAGGCAGCACCAGTCTGTAAGTATTTACTAGTTCATTTGCTCAAACACTTGTTTGTGTATTTCTTTAATCATGACTTATTTATCAAGCACTTCCTATGCATCAGAGCCATGCCAAGTGTCCTACGTACATTGTCTTATGTTAGTCAGGACAGATTAGGCAATGCTGTGGTGAGAAAGAACTTCGGTGGCTGGAAGCAATACAAGTTTATTTCTAATGCTGTGACATTCTCAGCATAGCGCTTTGGAGAAGGGGCCCGCTCATGGCTGCCAGCCCGATGCGTGTTTCTCCATCTTACCGCGTCACCATTCAGCACGAGTGCCGATGACTCACTGAAGCAGGGGAAGAGCGCATGGAGAATCGTGCCCCAGCTTCTAAACGATTCTGCCTGGGAGTGACACACATGCGTCTGTTCACAGTTCACTGGATGCCATATTACCACACCTAATTTAAGCAGGGGTAGAGAGGTGTAATCCTTCCCTGGAAATATGGAAATAATATAAACTCCGTTAATTTCTACCACATTGTCACCACCCTCATCCCTAACAACCCTGGATGTAATTATTATTGTGATTTTACAATGAAGAAACTGAGGATTTCTTACCACCTCCTCTTCATTTGCACAGCTAGAAAGAGGGAGATGTGGGGTCTGAGCTTAGAATGATCTGACTGCAGGACCTTGTCTGGTTCCTTTATATCACCCAGTCATGCCCACAGAATGACTGTCACAGGGTAGAGAACTGTAGCCAGTCAGCCAAAGGACAATGGTGACTGGCTACAGTTTTAAAGGAAGAAGAGATCGCCTCCAGTTGGAGAAATCCAGGAAGCCTCCATTGAGGAGGTGGCTTTTGCCTCCAGTTCTTGAAGAATAAGCCAGATTTGGCCATTTAGAGGTGTTTATTTTTTCAGTCAGTCAGTCAGTTATTCATTCTGTGTGCTATGCGAGTGGCTTGTCATATCTGGCAAAACTTTGTAAAATCCATTTAGTTCACACTCTCAGCTTAGTTCACACTCTTCCCTCACACAAAAAGTCATAGAGTGATGGGGACGGGAGAGAGAGTAGTTCTGAACTGGGTTTGGCTAAAGAACTTTTCTGGAACAGGTCCAGGGGAGAGATCTGATGCACTTGGGGCCATTGAGGACTGGATTCTATCACCAGTTTCTTACAACCTTCCTTCTTTTCTCCCTCTCTCCTTCCCTTCTTTCCTTTCTCTCTTCCTCCCTTTCTCCCTTATGTTTGTAGTGCCTGCTATCTGCCTAGGGCAGTGCTGAGTGCTGGGGAAGGGAACTGACTTGGACACAGTTTTGGGCCCCCTGGGAGCCTCCGGGTTTAATGAGGGGAGGGATAAGGTTGCAGGGCCCCAGGGTCCCAGTGTTTGCCTAGAAACTCAAGAAGAAGGCCCCAGCGTGGGGCAGAGTGACCCCATCAAGGGGTGTGGGTAACTGGAGTAAAAGAAAATAAGCTAGCCATACAGAGCAGAGGTGGGGGAGGAAGGAGGAGAAGCTTGCAGGGCAGTGAGAGGGGGAAGTCCCAGGCCTGCTGCTGAGAGGGGCTGAATGAGTCAGGACCAGCCAGCGCTGTTCCCTGACTTGGGTGGGCAGCTGGGCCCTCTGGGCTCACCCAGAGGCCGCCCGACTGCACCTGGCCTTGTGCACAGCTGTGCTCTCTCCAGGGGCCCACGCCAGCAGCCAGCTTGCGTCAGCGCAGTTAGAGCAGAGCTGGCTGCTTCACTGATTTCATTCTTCTTCTCACCCCCCACTCCGGGAGAACTTGAGTTTTGATGACAGGCCTTGCCTCCATCAGGGGGGTGGTTCAGGTAAACCAAGGATGGGAGAAGCTGGAAGACATCCAGGCACACACACTGGGACCTGGTGCACACATTTCCCTTCCAAGATACGTGGCTGCCAGCAAAGTGCTTGAGGCTTCTACCCTGGAGAAAGTGTTACCACGTTCATTCCTGGGGTGCAAGGGAGGAATGCATACCCTTTAACTGAGTCTACATCTCCTCTACCTCTATGTCTCTCCTCCCAATCACAGCATCAAAGGGTCTCTGCGCTGGAAGGACCACAGAGGGTATCTTAGGCCAGTGGTTGCTAAACTGACAGATCGTCACCCAGGAAGCTTTTAAAAACACACATGTCCAGGCCGAGAGCCCAGACATTCTGACTCAGTAGGTCTGCGCCTGGTCTGTGTCTGGTAGTTGGTTGTGCAGGTCCCACGCTCAGAGGGGCGGTCCCCTGGGGCCCCGAGGCCCGCAGAGCGCTTCCCTTGCTTGTGCTTGGCAACCAGCCTTTCCTAGTGAATTTATCGTTCTCATTAAGGGAATGGCTCTGAGAACCTGCTGGGAGGACCAACACTATTGTGCCCCTGAATGCAGGGCCAACTGGCCAGGAGAGGGTTTCTGCGCTGGCTCGGTTCCATTTCATCAAGGAGAAGGAGCCCTTCCCTGGGGTGGGCGAGCATTGTCTGTGCCCACCGAAGCTGCCTTGAGAAGTTCTCCTGAGCCAGCCATGGGCAGAGCTGGACAGCCAGAACCGTCCTCACCCGGGCTCAGGTCTGTCCAGCAGAGCATACTGCTGACCCCCCCCGCCCTGCTGCCCCACCACCACACACCCCAGGCCTGGCTGAAGAGCAGGCTGTCTGCTGGAGGAATTGAGACCCTTGGCATTTCTCTGGGAAAACACTTTCATTTTTATCTCTAAGTCCTATGAATTGCTTAACAAAGAGATAAATAGTGATCTTACTCCATGCGCCCAAGGTTTGCTCATGCAGGCTCTCATGTGGCCCTCGTGTCCTCAAAACTAGCCCAGGAGGATAGAGGGAGGGATTACCCACCCATGCTGGAGCCCAGCCAGCTGAGCTCAGGAAGGGGGTGGGGGTCCCACGTATTTAGTTGTAAGGGGCCATGATGTATGTTAGGTATCATTGAATTGTTCATAAAAAAAACTGTGTGTGTGTGATTGGAGACAGAGAGAGAGAGAGAGAGAGAGAGAGAGAGAGAGAGAGAGAGAGAACCAATAAAGCAAATGGGCTAAAATGTTAACAATAGAGAATAATTTGGGTAAAAAAGACAGGGTTTTTATGTGGTTTATTCAAGGACACAGAGCAAGCGAACACTGGGGCCCTGACCATGTGAGACCTGACCTGCCTGTCACATCTTATCTCTATGTTAATATATTGCTTAGACTCAGCTTCAACGCTAGTACTTGAGCAAGCCTTCCCTGGCTTCCCAGATGAGATCTTGTGCCCCAATTTCAGGTACTTTTCTGCCACTTATCACAACATGTAGGAATGAATGGTTTTTAATTTAATGCCTGTTTCTCCTTCTGGACTATAAGCTCCATGAGGGTAGGACCTCGGTTGTCTTGTTCCTAGCTCTAGCTCAAGGGTCTAGCACACAGACTGGAGTTCAGAATGTGCCCAACTAATATTTGTTGAAAGGATGAATGAATGAGTGAATGAATGCCAGGGCACGGGCCACAGATGTGCACAGGTGGACATGCACGTGTGCAAACACGCTCATGCTCTAGTTGTATTGCTCTGTGTCATACTCAGGCTGGAGATGCCAAGATTTAAAGGCAGCTGACAGTGTGGCATCATGCCTCTGGAAATGACATCTGGGAATGAATGACATCCTCTGGGAAAAGAGGATGATGCTCCTTCCCAGCCAGAGCCTCCCTCCCCACCTCAAGCCCAGAGGCTCTTCCGGGGGAGAAATGATGCCCTCACAGCAGGTGGTGGAGGGATCCCAGAGACAGCGGGTGTAGAGGGGGGCAGGGATGTTGAGTGGAAACTGCTGCTTTTCCGGAAACAAAAGAGCCCTTTAAAGTCACTCGATATCATGTCTTCCTGCCCTGGGCCTCTGCCAAGCCTCCTTCTTCCTATTGTGGAGCAGCAGTAACAACAGAGACCTGTATGTGCTCCCCCTGATGCCCGGCCGCGAGAACGGGGACCTGTGCTGTGCTGGGTGGTCCTCATGTGCCCCAAGTGGGCCCATGAACTGAAGCATTTTGATTGTAATTTTTGAATAAATAATACTTCCACATGTTTCAAAATTCAAAAAGTATAAACAGTAAAAAGTCCCCCTCCCACCTAGCCTTCCATTCATCCAGTTCTCCCTACTGATGTGTTTTGGTTTACGAACCTTCTACAGATAGCTTATGCACAGACAACCAAACACAAACTTCCCTGCCGTGGGAGAATTTCATCTACCGGACACTGTCTGTGTCTTGCTTTTTTCCCCTAATGATAGATCTTGGCACTCTTTCCATACAAGTCCATAAAAGAGTATCTTTGTTTTGCTTTTCTTGGCTAAATAGTATTCTGTAGTTTCTGTGTGCTGGGGACAACGCCCAACACGCCTAAGAAGCCAGGCTCTAGCCTTCCCTTGCCACGCTGTGTGTGTGAGTCCCACATTTCTGTTTCTGGCCTGTACTGAGTACTGAGGAGGGAGGGACCTCACACCTGGGCCACCCAGCGAAGCGAACACTAGCCTCATCTGGCTTTCCCGCACTTGACACGTGGCTAGCCGAGTTGAGATGTACTGTAAATGTCAAATACTCACTGGATTTTGAAGATTTCATTTTAGAAATGTGATCTATCTTAGTAATTAATGAAGTTTATGTTTACTACAAGTTGAAATTATGGTTTTTGAATACACTGGTTAAATAAAATATACTAAAATAAAGCTCACCTGTTTTTTAAATGACCTTTATAAACTGTAGCTACTAGCAAATGCAAAAGGATGCATGTGGCTCACATTCGTGGCTGGCATGTTTGCACGGGACTATACACTTCCTTGGAGACTTGAAGCCCAGGGGTAGGAAGGAGCTAAACAGAGCAGAAGGGGAGAAAGCATAGGAATACAGACAGGTGGCCAGCAGCAGCCTGCTGAACGCTCCCAGGCTGGGGGAGAGAGAGCCAGGTCCTCCCCACATCTCACGTTGCCTTTCTGGGAGACCTGAGGACCAGCCTCCTCCCTTCTCTGTCTTGGTGGCCCCCTATGTTCAGGATGCTGACAGGAGTCGAGGACATGGCCACCAGGAGAGCTGAGGTTGCCCTTGAGCTTTTTGTCTGCTGACAGAACTCAAACAGTGTCTGGCACAGACTGGGTGCTTATTGAAGAAATGAATGGATGAATGAATGAGAGTAGGAAATAAAATGGAAATTTTCCATTTTCCTTCCAGGTGACTGTTAGGCTCATTAAAGCACCAGAACTTAGAGGCCTCTAGAGATTACCGGATGCCTCACACTATAAAGCCACGGCTCAGAATGCAGGAATGACTTGCCCAAGGTCTCTCTGGGTGTTGAGGGCAAAGGCAGAACCACCTCCAGTTTCTTCACCCCCACAACCAAAGAATCACCCTGAAAAAAAAGGCCACTGCAAATTAGTACCTGCCCTTGGTAATGCAGCCTGACATGGTACCCCTCCTCCTCCTTCTTTGCCTGTTCTTGGCATGGGGTGACATGTCCTGCTCGAACGAGGCAGACGGCCTGAGAAAGATGGGAGCCAGAGGAACCCTCTCAGAAGCAAGTGCTCGATGTTTTCCAATGTCCCTCAGTCAGGAGGGCCTTGCTCAGCATGATCTCCAGGCAGAGGCCCTGTCATCTGCCCTGGCCTCCGGGCCAGGCCCACTGGCCCGGAGAAGCTGGAGTCCAGCTGCAGGGTGGAGGAGCCAGCAGGCTGCAATCAGCAGCAAGGGACAGGCCTCTAAATCATTCCTGCTTGGGTGGGAGGGGCGGCAAGGGGATTTTCATAGATTATATTGAAAGAATTACAATGGTGAGGGAAAGGAGCGGAGTTCCCACAGAGTGTCCGGTCACTCCTGTGGGGGGTTGTGGGAGCCGGGCCCGGCTGCCTTTTTCTCTCTGGGCAGCAGCACACACAGTTTTTAATAATTAAGTAACTTTAATTGTCCTGGGAAAGCTGAGCTCGCCTTGGGGCACGCTGCACAAACTCATAATTAATGTTACCAAGAGAGATTAGCAAAGGAGAACTGAGAAATGATTCACTTTTTAAAAAGCGCCTCACTGTTAAGCCTTATTATCCTAAGTTTAGAACCTCATTTATCTGCTTTGAGGGGGAAAAAAAGACCCGAGACCCAGAAACGAATGCCTGTGAAATTAAAACTCCATGCCTTTTGTAATCTGGTTTAAAAACATCAGATGGGAAAATGTTGCCATTTATTGATTATATTCTGGGGAGTGAGGGAAAATTTAGACAGAAGAATAGAATTAATAAATTATAATGCATTAACAAAAATGCAGGCTTTTTACTGCTATCTCTGTTCCTTACAAACTATTTCATTTTAGGATTTTTGGAACAGTATTTTCTCTCTGGTTACCTATGGAAGACATACCAAAGTCTGGGTAATTTTCTTTTTTTTAATTTTTAAAAACATTTATTTATGTATTTATTTGTTTATGTATTTATTTATGGAGAGAAGCAGAAACCTAGGCATGAGCCCTGACTGGGACTTGATCCAGTGAATTTTCGCTTTGCGGGATGACGACGCCTAACCAACTGAGTCACACTGGTCAGGGCAAATTCTGTGTGATTTTTATTATTATTCATACGAAATGATCCTAGTGGATTGTCTGGTATATCGGAGTTGGATAAATATCTGATGAACTAATGGATGAGTGAGCACATTCATGGAAGAAGGGAGGGCCCCCAAAAGGAAAGCTCTGTCTTTGCACAGATGCCCCTGGTCACCGTGAAGGCCTAGCCTAGTGTGTGGCTGGGGAAGAGGTTTGTGACAGTGATGAAAGGATGGTGCACAGACACTTAAGTGAAACAGGGTGGCGGCGATGCCTCTGGGGTGAGAGGAAGGGGCTGTGACTGTGGGGAGTGGGCGCAGGGTGAAGTGCAGCACTGACCTGAGGCCCAGCGTGGCCCTCGTGCCTAAGCAGTCGTCTATAATAATTCGAGACCAACGGCCAGAGTGAATGTGCTCCCTTCGGAAGTCCTAGTGTCTCCACTGTGCCGCCCTGCTTTTGTCTTCCATTCAGACACCATATATTCGTTTCCTAAATCATGGGTGTCTCTTTCCAAGCACCATGGTGGGTTTTCTTCCGTTGAGTCATCTAATATTGATTGGATACCAACTGTGTGCCAGGCACCATTTTACATGGACATAGCTGGAAACAACTAGACTACAGGCAGGTGTCTTGCTCAAAACCCAGAAATGTGATTCCTTTCTTTTCTCTGAGCATCAATGTCCTCATCCACAAGATAGGAATGATAGTACTAGCTTCCCTGAGGCTCTGCCTAGAGTGTGGATAGCAGCTCCTTGACAGGTAGGTAGGTGATCCTGGGAGTACCCAGAGCCACTTCTCCAGGTCATTGCAGAGGGGTTTTAGGAATGTCTCTCCTTCTGGCTTCTCTGAGAAAACCTCAAGGAGGGTTTCAGTCCTGCGAGAGGTTGCTGCTCTTGCCCCATGCTCACTCAGTAGGGCTCAAATGGCTCCTCCTCTCTTGGCCTAAGTGGGAGCTGGAGGTGACTTGTCCCATGCAGCCACCTGCCAGGGCACTCACTGATTCCTTCCAAGGTCTCTCCATGTGAGAAGACAACTTAGAAAGAATTTTTAAAATTTTATTTATTTATTTTTAGAGAGAGGGGAAGAGAGGGAGAGAAACACTGTGATTGCTTCTCACATGACCCCCCACTGGGGACCTGGTCTGCAACCCAGGCATGTGCCCTGACTGGGAATCAAATGGTTCACCTTTTGGTTCGAAGGCCAACACTCAATCCACTGAGCCACACCAGCCAGGGCAAAGAGCAAATGCTTTTAAGACTGAAGGAATGAAGTCATTCTCCTTTTGGTACTGTCCCTTTGTGATTTTAGGCAAATTGTGTCCGGGCCTTTGTTGCCTGAGGCAAAAGGAAAGAAGGGGCTTCCCCAGAGCTTCCCCTGAGCGTACAGAAACTGAGGCATTGAGCGCTGAAGTGGCAGAGGCTGGGAAAAGCCTTCAGACTTGTACCGGGAGAAGAGGGAGAGAGGGGGAACAGGGCTTGCTAGTCTCAGTGGCAGTGAATAGGAATCACTCTTGGAAACCATGACTAAGGGCACTGATCAGAAAAAGCACCCACTGAAAATACCTAGTATGACTAGTAAACACAGTTCCTTAACCTGTTCCAAAGATTATATAGTATATATTACTTTACCATCCACTATCTTATTTGATCCACATAAAAATTATAGGAAAGGGCCCTGGCAGGTGTGACTCAATGGATTGAGCGCTGGCCTGCAAACCAAAAGTTCCCTGTTCGATTTCCAGTTAGGGCACATGCCTGAGTTGCAGGCCAGGCCCCCTTTCCTCCCCCTCTCTCTAATAAATAAATAAATAAAATCTTTTTTAAGAATCTGGGAAAGAGATAATACTATTCCCATTTTGCAGATGAGAAAACTAAGGCTTCTGAGGTTTTAGCTGACCTAGAACTTGAGCCCAGGTTCTTAGACTCCTACCACTCTGCCCAGTGAAAGGCTGGCATACATTTAATTACTACCTTGGTGCTCAAAAGAAAAAGAGACAAATTTCTGTTCATTCACTCACCTTCTAATAATCAATCCATTGTTTATTCAGCTTATATGTCCTGAGAACCTACTACATGTTATATACTTAATCAGGGTCTCTGGCTCCCAGTCTTGGGCTAGGTGAGAGTTTTAGATTGTAAAATTACATGCATGGGACCACGTACGAGAAATCATGTAAGAGAAAAGAGCAAAAAATAAGTCCTTCCACCTTATTCTTGATACTCTGTCCCTCAGGGCCTCTCCCGGACACAACCGCTGTTGTCGGTTCCCCTTGCCTCCTTCAGAGATAGTCTCTGGAGACGCCAATGTGTCCACACCCACGTGCACGCACATGCGTCTCTGTCCTTTCTTCCAAAATGGTAACACACTACACGCACTGTTTCTATATCTTGGTTTTCTGTTTCCATACCTGGTTTTTATCAGGGAGATCGCTCCATACTAGAACACAGAGAGCTGTGCCAATCTTTCTAAATAGCCATTTAGCATTTCATTTTATTTAACCTACATTTCACTTCTAAACTTCTTGTCTACTGCTGGACTTGGGTGGTTTTCATCATCTTGCAACTATATGTTCCCAGGCCTGCCCTTTGCAGTGGCCCGAGGCCATGCCTAGACTGTCACTGTGAAGCACAAGCCCCTGATGGAGCCTCAGATCCTGGTCTCATGTGGTCCTGTCCCGGAAGTCCTGACGGAACTCCTTCAGTCTAGATAGTGGGTCCTGCAAGGAGCCTCCTCCTCTTCTCCTAGGCCCCACTGAGCTCCCTCATCAGCTCTGTTAGAGGAGAGGGGTCCTTTCCTGCTGCCTTTTCCAAACTTTAACATTATCTTGGAGTAATTTGGTGCAGTACAAATTGCTGGGGACAGAGAATTAAGAGATGAAAGTTCTATTCTAAGTCTGTATTAATTAGCTATTTGATTTTGGGCAAGTGCCACTGCCTCCCTAGGCCTCAGTTTCATCATCCATCAAATGGGGACATTGGACTGTAGCTAGTATCTAGCCTTCTTCCTAGCCTGTCTGTCTCTGAACCCTTGGGTACCCCCATACCCCAGAAGCAGAATAGTGCCCCACAGAGTGGCTGAGCCCCAGCTGGGGCTGTGGGGGTTGTCCATGGGACTCAGTGACCTTAGAGCCTCTCTCATCATCCCTGATCTCGGTGATACAATATTGAACTCAGGCAAGTCTGGCCTTGCTCTCCCCTGGATCCGCATGATTCAGGACCTGTAGTGTGGCTTCCCCACCAGCAAATAAGCTGCAAGACACCTTTCTTGGCAATGGGTTTAACGAGGGCTCCAGGAATGTCTGATTACTCAATGTGTTTTGCAATGGCAGCAAACTCCGGGCTGAGAAGAGGAGGCAGCAAGTGTGGCTTCCTTCCTGAATTAATGACTTAAGCGTTAGGAATGACTAATCAGTTCAGCATGGAGCACAACTGGGTGGTCGAATCCAGGCTGGGGGTGGCAGTGAGGCAGATGGTGATGGCTGTGGAGTAGGCTTTAGGGGGACAGAACTGGGATCACACATCCTTCCCCAGATGCCGTTCTCCACTGTCTCCTGGAATCTGCCTACCTGGGATGTCATAACTGTCAGCAAATTGCAAGCTTCTCCTCCAGCCTCAGGTTTGGTCCTGCAAAAGGAAAGCTACATGCTTACACAGAATTCTAGGAGTGATATCCAAAATGCATACGTCATTATGATGTACTCTATTATATACAAGAATGGTTTTTGAAACTGATCTGTAACTGGGAGAAGGCATAAAGGTGGGGAGTGGTCTCTTTGTCACACTTCTGGGACAAGAATAACAGATGGAGGACTTGCTCCTGAGCCAGTGTCCTCACCTTTCTTATCTCAGGCAGCCTATTGCAGATTCTAGGGTTAACAGGCACAGGGCAGGAGGGAATATTTCTCCTTTAAAGCAAGGTCTCTGGCTGTTGCCACCCCCCGCTTTCCAGCAGTGATCAGGCAACTGCTCTTTGCTCTTTGCTCTTTGCAGTGGCTCAGGGCATGCCTGGCAAAAGACTTGAAATAAGCTCTTTTCATCTGGGCACTGGGTTCTGTGAGGAATCTCCCCTCTTCTCTCCCCAGCCAGGCTGTGCTCTCCCCATCAGCCCCCTGACTCCTTGGAGAAGACAGGTCCTTTCCCGTGGGCTCCCCCACCCTTCGCTTCATTTTGAAATTGCTCTCCTAACTGACACACAAGACATTTTGAGCTCAGACTGTGAGAAATCTCTGAGAGTTCAGTGTGTGGGGGCCCCTCTGTCCACAGCAACAGGTACCGGACCTGTCCCGGGTTGGTATTGGGGCACCTTGCCCTACCCTTCCACAGTCAACCAACTCACTGAAACTGCTTTAAATTTTCTGTTCTTTCCACCATTTCCCCTTTTCAGGGCTTCATGGGCCAACATGCCCTCTTGAGTTTGCAGGGACCCATCGTTTGAAACAGGGCTCTGCTTAATGGTTCTTCGCCTGGGCATTAACACATTTATTTTGCCTGCAAAACTCTATAATTGCCTTTGGCTACATACACCTTGACCAGCCGCTCCATCCTCAATCCCTTCCTTGGGCACGTCTCCACCGTCTTGGCACACAGCGGCAGAGTTCACCCTGTCAGAGGCACCCTGTTGCTTACAAGTCCACCCATCTGCCCGGCCTGGCTGAGAGGGGTTGGCCTTTGTGGAAATCATCTTCAGCTAAACTCTTGAATACTTTAGGATGAGTCACCCTGCTTGGCCTTTTCCTAGAAATCCCCCCACAAATTCACTTTCTGTGCTCAGAGTAGGTTGAGAGAGTGGACCTTCCTAAGGGAAGACACATCCTTGAAAAGTAGGACTCTCCAAGTATGAAGGGAAATTTATCTTTCCTCTCCCAGAGCCTCCAAGGTAGATGCCTCAAGCCCCAGCATGAAAAGGTTCCAGGAGGGCTCCCTGTCCTTCCCTTTTTGGCCCAGGACCAATGGGCTCTGGGCCTCAGTTTCTGCCCTTTGCCACATGGGCTGCTCCTTGGCCTGGGGAATCCTGCTCTGCACAGACAGGGCAAGACCGAGGGTGGAATACACACCAAGGCAGGGAAGGGGCAAAAACCAACCTGTGTATTTCCTGTAACTAGAGACAAAAGCTAACACATTGCCTGCTTTAAGGTTAACAAGCTATTTGACTAAAGAGATTTTGTTCTTTTCTATTCTTCACCCCATCCCCTTCCTTTTGGGTGCTTTTCACACCAAGACACTGAAATCACAGGGTAGGGGAGGTGTTTTTATCTTTAGAAATCCTTTTTCAGGCAACTATGTCAAGAATGTTTTCATACTTTGGGTTGGATGGAGAGGAAGGGAAAAAAAAGGCTTAATCCTCCAAGATGGGTATTGCTTTGAAGACAGACATGCAAATGTTGGTCTTGTCACCCCCTAAAATGTTTTCTTTATTCTTGAGAGTTATGGCATACTGCCTGCTGAGCCTGGGAGCTCTGACAAGTGAAGGAGGGAGCCCCGGAGGCAGGGCGAGCAAAGTGTGGGAAAGGGCGGACAGCAGAGGCAGAGGCACGTGCCAGATAAGCGGGGACAGCAGGGACAGCCGCCTATGCCTGGTGCTTCAGGCCATCCCTTCCCAGTCCCTCAGGTTCCTTGAGGTTGAAGCTTGCATTCCAGGGACTGGAGGTGAGGGATAATGGAAAAGCCAGATGCACACTTGTGCACATGCTCACAGACGTCCTTGTGTCTGCTGTGCAGGTGCAGCGGTAGCTGGTATCACTTGGTGCTCTTGCCAGCAGGCAGAGGCTCATACCTGCCTACCTGAGTGTAACAACAGAGACTTAGAGGGAAATTGTCATGCCTGTGGAAGCCACATGAGGCTCGTGGTGCAGAATCTCTCTAGATTTTTCTCCACCAAGAAACCTCAGGACGAGAGGAGGAGGGGCAGAGTTTGTAAGCGCTTCCTGTGGGCTACTAAATAATTGCAAAGCACCTCATGACGCCTTGATGTCCCTAGGTGTGAGTTCACAGCTCTGTGGGAGAGACAGACAAGAAAACACACATGCTAAGGCCAGGCAGCCTGGGCCGAATGCAGACAGCGAGGTGCACATATTTCCCACCCCCAAGCAGAGCTAAAATAGTCACACCAGGTGATAAATGTCTTTACAATATTTTACTGCATCTATAGTTCTAGAGAAGAGGTGGCCTAAATTTTTTAGGTTTAGGTTTCTCATTTCCCAACCCTTGCCTAATGAAATCATAGAAACAGGGCAGGATGCATCCTGCTTGGCGTGGTTGGGTGCCTGGGTCAGGTACCCATCTCCCAGGGGCTGAAGGAAGAACTGTGGGAGGGATGCTCTCTGACCGCTCTGGGTTATTGGTTTGAGGTTCAAATGAGGTAATGGTGCAAATTACATTTTGTACATTATAAGTCAGTGAATAAAGCATAATCTTATTTCCTTGAGAATTACAACTATAGCCTTGAAAAACCTAATGCTACCTGCCATTTTTGAGCATCTGCCATGTTTCAGGCACTGTCTAGGGACCTAACAGATGTTATAGCCCACTGGAACAGAAGCTCGATGAGGGTTGGGACTTGGCCTTGTTTCCTGTTGTAGTCCCAGGGTCCCGAAGAACTCTGGTGATGGAGTAGTTCTTCAGTAGGTATGTTTAGAGGTTGAAAAAGTGATTTCTGATCCTGGCAGCCTTCTAGCTCATTGGCCTGCTGCTACACTGATGAGCAAATGGAGGCTTGGAAAGGTTGAGTGGCCTGCTCTAGGTCCCACTGACAGCTAATTAGTGGGTTGGGATTGGAGCTCAGTCCATCTGTCTGCGGATCGGGCTCTTCCATGATGCCCAGGCTGACCTGGGGCCCCTGGGTCATTTGTCTTCTGACTTTATTGGGCTTGGTTGTCCTTGGCCAAGGAGGCTGCTGCACCAGGAAGATGTGAAATCTTAGGAACAGCTTCAGGGACAGGCAGCCTCTCCTCTCCTCACTCTAAGGACAGGGCAGAAGGTCAGCCCCAATTAACTGCATAAACATTCAAGCTCTTTTGTTCAGAAAGAGGTAGAATAGTATCTATGGTACACAGGAAAACTGGTCTCCCCCAAATGTTCAGAACCTAGTGTCTGGAACTGAAGAAAATGTTACGTTACAAGTCAAAGGGGAATGAAAGTGCTAATCAGCTGACCCCTCTATGGGGAAATTGTCTTGGCTCCTCCAGGTAGTTTCGTTGTAATCACGGGGGTCCTTATAATGGAGGAGAGGGAGAGCCTGTGTCAGAATGATGTAACTTGAGAAAGGCTGACCTGGTCATTGTTGGCTTTGAAGATGGAGGAAGGAGCCATAAACCAAGGAATGCAAGTGCCTTCTAGAAGCTGGAAAAGAAAACATTCCTTCTAGAGCTCCCAGAAAGAAAACAGCCTGGCTACCTCCTTGGTTTTAGCCCAGGGAGACCCATTTTGGACTACTAAACTCCAGTACTGTCAGATAATACATACGTGTTGTTTTAAGGTACCACAGTGATTTGTTACAGCAGCTGCAGGAAACTAATACAGCATCTTAAGGAGGAGCAGACTTCAAGGAAGTTTAGCCTATGCCTTGAACTACAGGGAGAGGCGTGGTTGAAACAGACACAAATCCTCAAGGCTTTCTGGAAAACTCCTCCTCAGGACCCTCTCTCTTACTCCAGCCATGGTGTGGCACCAGGTGCTCACAGGCTTTGAACTGCTCCATGGAGGTCCTGGGGCTGCACCTCACCCTGGGCCACCTCACGTGCCTCTCTCTTCCTGTCCTGGGACTTCCTGCTGCGTGGCACTGGCATTTACCAATGTGCATCTTGGAACTGCATGGGATCACCCTTAACCAATAGAGGATACGAACATGTGGATAAATGCTTCCTCACTTTGATCCCCAAGTGGGCAGTTCTGAGATGCTTTTCACAAAGCCCTTTAGAAATTCCCAAGAAACGAGCACTCATTTCCCAGGGGCAGCTGCCTCAGTAACTGCATCCTTATATTTACTGGCTTTCTCCTCTTCCCTGTTTTCTTCTCAATGGGACCTCTCTTGGCCCCTGGGAACATCCCTCACTGAATGAATACCCACAGGGGAAACTTTGTTTCTAAACCTGCTTTCCAAGGAAACTTCTAAGACAATATGCTTGAAAGGAACAGCTGCTCATCTAGCATTTGCTTAAAGGTATATCCCCTGCCCAGTCTTGCAGAGCTGTGGGAAGCTCCTGAGTATGAAGGGTAGTGGGTGGCAGTGAGGCCTATGTCCCATCAGGGGCAGCACAGTTGTGGCCAAGCCTATTCTGGGGTCTTGGTGGAAGATACCCCTTGGTCTAGTTAGAGATGGATGAAGTCTGGAGGGAGAGTGTCCAAGCTCTGGGGGACATCAAGGGCCCTGCTTGTTTGGTCACCCAAGTCCCCTGATTCTGGGGGGAGTCCCTCAGCATACCAACTGTTCCTATCATTCAGAACAGATGTTTTTCTGATGAACTTAATTGCATGATTAGCAACCGGGCTACAAAATGGGTGATTTGAGAGCGGTCCCAGTCTGGGCAGCTGTTCCCAGGGCTGGCTGAGCCTGCTTTTGCAGTGGGCTCCTTCCCCATCCCCACCTGCCTCCGCCGTGCTGATAGGTCAGGCTGCCCGATCTGAGGCTTTCCCACCAACCATGCCCAGAACAGATGGAAGGGGATCTCTTGGGCATCTCCAGCTGATGTGGATTTCACAGCGGGCGGAAGAGAGTGGGGGTGGGGGAGGAGCAGACAACCCAGTCCCTTCCCACGGCCACTTGGGAGGCCACACTGGTTGTTCAGCTGTCCACTCTCACTCCTTGCAAAAGGATTGAGGCTGGAGGTTGGGGGATCCATTTCATTTGAGATTGGAGGTGAACCTAGAAGCTAGGAATACAAAATACCCCAGTTCCTTATGGTTTTAAATCTGAGCTCCAAGGAGTCCTGGGGCATGGGATGAGAAGCACGTACCATCACTGGTTCAGCCAGAGCAGGGTTTCTTTCCAGCCTCATTGTATGGCACTGCTGCAGAAAAGGCTACACTAGTTGCTAGTTCCCAAATGCTCCCTCCCCTCACTTCCTGCCTTCCAGAGTCTGCTCTTCTCTCCCATCACAATCTCCTTTCTGAGCAAGCGCATCCCCCTTATCCCTCTAGACCTGGCTGAGATGCTATTTTCCCCAGGAAGCCACCCCCCCCCCCCACCTCATTCTAGCAATAATCCATCCCTCTTTCTTCTGAAGTCTCCAAAGGCTCCATCTGCATTGCTCAAATAGAACCAGTCACTATATCTGGGATCGTAATTACCTCTGTCTTTAGTCATTTCTCTTACTTGCCTGGGTCCTCTTCAGAAGAGAGAATGGCTCTTTTTTGGCTCCATGGTTCCCACAGGAGGTGCTTGGTAAAATGTCTTTTTGAGTTTGGTTAGTTTTATGTTTACTTTTAATGAATACATGTGAAAAGCTGCTGTGAAAGACTATCCTTCCCAAAGCCCCTGTTGTAGTCTGCTTGGACTGCTATAGCAAAATATCATAGAACTGGTGGCTTAAACAATAACCACTTATTTTTTAAACTTCTAGGGGCTGGGAGGTCCAAGATCAAGGTGTCAGCTCAGACAAGTGCCCTCTTCCTAGTTTTCAGGCTGCTGCCTTCTTGCTGTGTCCTCATGTGGTGGAGAGAGCAGGGGCTCTGGTCTCTTCCAAATACCATCACCCTGGGGATTAGGGCTTCCGGAGAAGAATGAGGGGGGTGGGTGGGTGGGGGAACACACGCAAACATCGAAGTCAGTTGTTGACTATCTTGTAATCATAACAATCTCTGATTTAAATACTGGGAATTCTGTGCAAACAACCTTCTTTTGAATACCTGCTGTGTGACAGCCATCCCGCTGGCAATTGGAGGGAGGTGTTTGAGGCGTGTAAGACCCAGCACCTGCCCTCTGGGAGCTCACAGTCCAGCAGACTTGCCGCTGCACAGTCAGGCAGCCATGCACTTTGTCATCAGGGCTAGGATGGCCGAGGGTGGGAGGTGAGGGTGGCTGGTGTTTGACAGGCATGGGCTGGGAGGCCCACTGCTACCCTCCCAATCCTGTTTTCCTGTTCCTCTGTTTCCTTGGCAGAGTCAGGAGACGGAAACCATTTCTCGTGGCCCCAGTGAATGGCTGCCCTGGAAAGGCTCCATGGAAGGCTTAGTCAAATTTCCCTCATTTGGGGAAACTGAGGCCGACAGAAGAGAAGCAGCTTCCTTTGGGTCCCATGAAGCAAAGCAGTGACTCAGCCTGTGTTGGAGACCTCAGGGTTTGCATGATTGCTCTTAAGGAATTGCAGAACACGAAGAGGGAGGGGTGCCCTGCTGCCTACAACACATTCACAGAGATAATCTGTCAAGGGAACGAAGAAAAAAAACAACAGCGAACAAGCCATCTATTCTTGTCTGCGCCATTTTCCCATGTCAGGAGCAGACTGCTGAAAAATTTAGGTTTCTCCTTTCATGTTTCCTTTCATCGCACTCTGGACAAAATGCCTTTCTTTCCCTCCTTTTCTTGGGTGAGATCCTGACCAAAGCTGTAGAAAAAGAATCTCTTAAGAATATATATCTATCTACCGATATACATTCAGCCCCTGACAGTGACACGGAACTGTAGTGCCTCTTAATTATCCAGGAAGTGACAAGGTCAAGAGGTGTCTGAAAGCTGCCTTGTGGTTCTGAGCATTGATTTCTCACCATTGTCACCGCCTCACAAGCTGGAGTGGGGGCCACGGCGTCTGGTTCTTGTCCACTGTTTGGATTTCTTCCTTTCTTCCTTCCTTGCTTGCTTTTTTTTTAAATTGAAAAGAAACTTCAGGCATTTGGGGTATCGACTGAAAATTCAAAAAAGCAGGATGTGTTTCAGGTTGGCTGACCAGTCATAATTGCTTCTCGTGTGCTTGGGGAGTTCAGCTTCTTACAGATATACCCTACTCCGATGCCCCTGTTCTCTGCTGCTCTCCCACTGTCTTCCTATTATCTTTGGACTTCTGGAGAGAAAATGACAATTAAGGAAAAATTTTAATGCCAATGAGCAGTTACTGACTGTGTTTATGATGCCGAGATAAGTTGTGCCCTTCGTACTTCACGAGAAGTTCTGAGGCAGATAACTGTATTTTTTAAAGGAGGGAAGCTGAGGTTTTGAATCATAGTCATCAAGAAGTATTATAGTACCAAAACAGAACTGAAGGTGTTTCTGGAAACTGTTGATCAAAGTTTTAGAAATTCCTGGGCAGTGTTGTTTAGTTGTATTTTGGGATAGAGGAGACAGAGCCTTCTATAGAGACGTCAGAGAAATCAGTAGTGCACAGGAGCCTCTCTGAGTATCCTGTTCTTCAACAATAACTATGGAGCTCTGGGCGGGTGGCTCAGTTGATTGGAGCGTCGTCCGATTCACCATGTTGTGAAATGTTGTGGGTTCAATTCCCCGTCAGGACACATGCCTAGGTTTTAAATTCCAGCCCTGATAGGGGCGCTCACAGAAGGCAACTGATCAATGATACCCTCGCACATCAATGTTTCTCTCTCTCTCTTTCTCTCTCTCTACAGTCACCAAACATGTCCTCCGGTGCGGATTTAAAAAATAAACAAAAACTATTGGAAGTGTTTACATCACCAGAGCAGAGAAATAGTTAATTCTTGGTGTGATAATAGAGGCATTATTCAAAATGTTACCAAGTCCTAGTGGATGTTAGAATCTTTATTATGAAGAAAATTCAGAGCCTGCAGCATGCGGGTCTCCAGTTCTTCATTTTTTCCATGTCAGGGAGGAGCTTACTGTGCAGACATAACTCTGGGATCTTCCAGAGCTCCTGGGAAGGAGTCTGGGCATAGCATTGTTCTCTTCATTATATGAATGACACCTTGGAAACTTAAGGCCCCAAATCTAATGTTAAACATTGAAAGAATCTGTAATAAGAGAAATCTTATCTCTCTTTAGAGAAGTCTTGGATTTTCTCCCCAACCTTCCTGCTTTTCATCAAGGTTTGAAACACACCTAGAATAGATCAGCCAGACCTTTGGCTTTACGTTTTAAGATATAAAGGACAGAACATGAAGGTCCCTCTCCAGGTTTTGGTTTCCTCACCTAAAAAGTGAGCAGCTGGACTGACTAGTTGACTTCCCATTCAGCTAGAACCCCAAGAACAGAAACAAGAATATATTGACATCTACTTTTGAAAGCCAGTAAAAACTGATCATGCTTCCGGGTTAGGGACAAATTAAAACATATCTGGCCCTTTGACAACTGCAAATATTGACTGCACAGGACTTGCAACCCAGCCTAAATTAAGTATTCCCAGTGCTTGTTCCCAAAATGAGTGCTAAAGTGTGGCTAGGTAGACGAGACATAGAAGCTGTTGAATAAACATTGAATATATTTACTTAAACATTAATATATT
This sequence comes from Anoura caudifer, assembly GCA_004027475.1. NCBI lineage: Eukaryota > Metazoa > Chordata > Mammalia > Chiroptera > Phyllostomidae > Anoura > Anoura caudifer. Next base: position 302,953 of record PVKU01000183.1, read on the forward strand.
TACCTAAATATATTACCATGATGCAGACACTCAGGTATGAGTGTGTCTTATAACTCTTGTTACCAGGCTGTTACCTATCTATCCATTTAACAGCTCATATACATTCCATCCATGCGCCCATCCGTGCATCCACCCACCCATCCACCCATGAACTCACCAGTCTGCTCATCTGTCATCTCATTCATCTGCACACTGCATGGGAGAAAGGGATGAGTGCCATAACTAGGAGGTTTAGAACAGTGTCATAGGCTCAGATAAAGGGAGAGATCTCTTCTAGCTGGTGACATCAGAGAAGGCTTCATGGAGGAGCTGGCATTTGAGATGAGTCTTGAAGAATGGATAGTGTGCGAAGAAGGGAGTGTGGGGGAGACAGCGTGAGCAAAGGTACAGAGATAGCAATGAACTGTGCTTGTCTGGGGCACATAGAATAGTCAAGAAAGAAACCTTAACTTTGGGGATCAAGACAATTAAAGAGAGTAGCCAGGAGTGTTTTGGAGGACCTTCTAACCAGGCATTTTTACAGTAAAGGGAGTAGTACCATGAGAATAAACCGAAGGAGGCAGGAGGGGCGGGGAGCCACTGACAATGACTAGCACATTTTGTTATGGGAAAGGGTGTGTGAATAAAATATGAAAAAAAGCAAAAAGAAACCCTGTGCATTGTGTGAAATTTTCCAAGTGCCTTGCATTCAGACTTCAAGTTCTACAAGCAACTCTTTATAGAACTTCGAAAAGTCAAGGAGACTTTAGTTCGTAAGAGACTCATTAAAGAGTGGGAGGCAGGAGGGTGTGAAAGGAATTTTACTGTTTTTGTGTGAGACAAGAGCCTTTCCACCTTCCTGCACCTGGCCCTCTTATGCTATTTTTCTGGAATTGCAGAAATGAAAGCTCAAGTGGGTGGAGTCCACTGCTGTGCCCTGAGCCAGATGGTTTTCCAGCCCTGAAGCACCCTGTGGACTGAGGACTGGAAGAGGAGCAGAGACCTGGGCTGGAAGCCTGTCCTAGCTTCTCTGTAGGTGTAACCCTTGAGAGTCTTTAAAATGGTGTCATTAAAATGTTTACAATAAGGATTAATTACAATGAAATATGAAAAAAGAAACTAACCCCAACCATTAAATCCCCCAAACATGCTGGCTCTTTCACGGGGTAACTCATTTTCTCCCTCAACAGCCCACTGAAGCAGAAATCATTTTCCTCTTTTGCAAATAAGAAAGTTGAGGCTAGAGAGTTGGAGGAATGTCCTCATGATTACAGAGCTAATGGGGTGGTGGCAGGAGGATGTTCCCAACTCAACCCACTGGATGACCTTTGATAATTTACTAAACAGTTTTTGGGCTTTGGTTATTGTGGAGCTCCTGGAGACAGTAATTTCGGACCACTGTGGGCTGTTCAATAATTAGCATACGTCTCTATAACCATATTTATGTAGAAGGTGATGGGAGGCTGTGGATGGGAGGGAGTGTTGGAGGAAAGGATGAGGGAATAGAGAGAACTGGGAGGTACAGTCACTTTGCAAGTTTCTCAGATGTAGCCCTTAAAAATGGGGGAGGGGAGAGGGGGTGGAGAAAAGAGGAGCTGTACGGGCTACTGGGCCAGATGACCTTGGTGCCCTCCAGTTGCCCAGCCCATGCTTTGCCCTGTGGCTGGGGAACCTAGTAATCACAGTGGGCGGCAAAGCAAATAATGCTTTGTTGGTTTTGCTAAAAGAAAATAAGAGAAACACAGTTTAGTCCCTGAGGCCTATGTGCTGAGCCAGCTGCTTTGTAGCTGCCATGCTGGGCCCTGCTCTTTGGCTCCTAAACACTCAAGGGAAGGAAATCCAGGCTTTTCAGCTGTGGTGCCTTTTTCTTTTCTTATAATCTATAAGCAGTGAAATGCCCATTCAAGACCCAGAACATTTCTGTCAGCACAGAAAATTGGCTCGAGGTCCTTTCTTGTCAATCCCCACCTCCCCTGATGAGGATGATCTGACTTCTATCACCATTGGTTAGTTTTGACTATTCTAGAATTTCATATAAACGCAATCACACAGGATATTCTTCTCATGTTTGTTTTCCTTCACATAGCATGATGTTTTTGAGATTCATCCATGTTGTCACATGTTTCAGTCGATCGTTTTGATCAATAAGTAGTATTCTGTTGTATGACTACAGTGTAGCTTATTTATCTAGTCTCTTGTGATGGGCATCTGGTTGTTTCCAGCTTTGGCCTATAATGAAAAAAACTGCTACAAACATTCTTCTGTGCAAACGTTCTTCTGTGAGACTTTTTGTAGACACACATTTTCATTTCTCTGAGGTAAATTCCTACGAGTAGAATTGCTAGGTCAGGTGGTAGGTGCAGTGGCGTGTTGGGGTGGACTGGAACAGGCCGGCCGGAGGCAACTGTGCTCATCTCTTCCCAACTCCGCCTTCAGTGATGTCACATAGGCAGCTTGGCATTGGCCTTGTGGGAGTACTTATGCCCCCCAAATTAGCAAGGGCCACAAATCTTGCGTGTTTATTTTTTTTCCTCCCCAGGCACTGCTTGCTAAACATTTAGCAGTATACTGCCGGATAGGTGTGTTTAACTTTTTAAGGAGCTATCAGCTCTTCAAAGTGGCTGTGCCATCTAACATCTCTTCCAGTGACAGGAGATTTCCCGTTGTTCCACGTCCTCCTCAACTGCTGGTGTCATCAGTTTTACTTTGGCCTTTTGGGTCAGTGTGCAATGGTATGTCACTGTGGTTTTACTTTGTATTTTTCTGGTGACTGATGATGGTGAGGGTCTCACATGTGCTTGTTGTTGTCATTTGTGTTCATAAAGAATCTATTTAGTCTTTTGCTATTAAAAATAAAATTGGGTTGTTTGCATATTATTGAGTGGCAGGAGTTCTTTACACTGGAGTGGGCAAAAGTACATTTACAGTTGTATCTGAAACATAGAGTTTATTCTTGTGCTTATTATTTATTAATTAATTTTTATTTTTCCATATGAACAACTGTGAACGTATTTTTGCCCACCCTGTATGTGCTGCATGTAAGCTCTTTGTCAGATATATACTTTATGAATATTTTCTCCCAGTCGGTGGTTTGCATGTTTATTTTCTTGATGGTACAATTTTTTTTGTATGAGCAGACATTTAAAATTTTTGATGACATATAGTATACCATTTTTTTATTGATGGTTCCTATTTTCTGTGTCTTGTCTAAGTTATCCTGATGTGTTTCCTCTGCCGGAGTGGCTTCCCTGTTGCTTCTGTCAAGAAGACCGTGTATACTCATGGCTCAACACAGAAAGTTCAGCTCTGTAGGGAATCCTTCCCTGCACTTCAACTGACAGCATCCTTGCCTCGGTACCCCTTCTTATTTATGCCTCTAGGACCATGCAGTGATGCAATTGTCTTTTCCCAGGTCTTTCCAACCTACCTGATTGGAACCTCCTGTGGGGACTGTGGGTCTCCTGAATTGTATTCTCTCTTGTACCTTTTCCTCTGCTGCTTTTCTCCATCAGCAAGCACCCTGCTAGCCACCAGGCTCAGCAGGTTCACTAACTGAATACTAACCAACGGAGTGAATTAACTTGAATGTACCCAGGACCTCATGGTTGACCTCTTTGTCCTTTGATTTTCTCATAATGGTAGAGAATTATTGATTGTGGATCACAGGATGAGGTAGTTCATTTCATAAAACAAGAGTGAGCTTGAAAAATTCTGCCAGGTTCTATCAAAGTCAGAGGCACGGGGGATACTCCGTGAGGATCCTCGCTGAGGGTCAAGTGGGATTCTGCTCTGAGAAAGTTAGGGTTGTGCAGTTTTTTTGTGTATGCATGTGCTGCGGGGAAATGGGGGAGAGGGTGTGTGCATGGAATGTAATCTGAACTGCATCTTAACTTTGAGAGATTGCTGACAAAGCACTGGACTGGTGGTTAGATAAACCTGGGGTCAAGCACATTTACAGCTATGTGACCTCAGGCAAGTGATTTTACCTCTTTAAGTCTCAATATTCTTTAGGTATATACCAGAAACAAAAATACTACCCATCACACTGGTTGTCACTGGAATTAAAGGCAATGTACGTATGACAGGTCTGGAAATGGTGAAGTTTTCAGAGCACTTCCTGACCCTACCGTCTGGGCAGCTTCTGTGGGTGGTGCTTTGGTGGGTTCCTTGCTCTGTGGGGTTTTACGTGAGTGCTGCTCCCAGTGACCTCCAGCCTCGCCATGCTGTTTGTCCTGGGCAGCTTGATATGCTGCTAGAGGAGAGGAGTTGGAGGGATCCTGTGGAATCCACACAGAAGCCAAAGGGAAGCAGAGTGCTAGAAGTGCTGGCCACCCCATGGAACAGGGTGCCCACCCCAAAATCAGAGGGCACTTTTTTTTTTTTTACTCTTCTAATTGTTTTTGCAGCTCTCAAATGGTTGCCAGAGTGGGCTGTGATCAAGGCTTCTGTAGCCCCTCTAATAAACGGAGCTGTGGGAGTGGGTCTTGCCTGGCAAGAGATTGGTGGGCCCCCTAATTACAGACTCAAAGGTGGAGGACGGCCTCCATGGAGAGTGGCCCCAACCCCACATCCTTTTGACAGTTCCCACCTGGATCTAAAGGCAAGAGCGGCAGCCCTGAAAGGAGCCACTTCTCCCTGAATCCGGTTTCCCCTTGGTACCCTGGGGGCGCAAAGACCCCTCTCCCCCACTCCTCAGGGGTCTTTTCAAAATGTACGGTGAGAATGGAGGTCAGGTGCTTTAGAAATTGCGAATAACTGTATCGGCATGTCGTGTGTGAATACCAGGGGGGCTACCCATAACTCTCCTTTGTGCTTTCATTCATTATTCAGTCCACATGTATTCAGCGCCTAGGTGAGTTAGACACTGGGATTCAAAACAAAACAAAACAAAACAAGTCCACGCAGTTCAGTCTAGACGCCCAAGGGTTAAGCAGCAGCGCGGCCCCCCGGTCCGGCGTGCCTGGCCCGCCCCGCGGCGTGGGTTGGGCGGGAAGGCGGCGCAGCGGGTGCCAAAGTCGGAACCTGCTCTGCGGCAGCGGCTCCCGGCGCGGCCTTGACTCGCAGCCAGGCCTGGCGCGGCCGCCGGCTGTGGAATGTGTGAGCGCCATGTGTCACCGCCCCAGACTGTGGGAAAAGGCTGCTCCGCTCACCTCCCAGCAGCTGCCCCGCGCCCGCCCTGGCTGAGCCGGGAAACAGGAGCCGCCCGCCGCCCTGGCCCCAGGGGCACTTCCGAGCGCGCGCCGGCAGGCACCCACGCTCTCCCAGCCCACCCCGGGGATTGCGGAGGGACTGCCCCTACCGGGGCGTGACCCGCGGCTGGCAGGCAGCTGGAGGGGGCAGCCCAGCAGGGCCTTTCCTGCCCTTGATATTCCGGTGGAATGATCTAGTCTCTTTAGTTTAAGTAGGTTAGCCTTGTTAGATGGACCAATCTTTTAAGCTTGGACCTCACTCAGACAAGGGCACGGGGGCTGAAGGCCAGGAGGGGCTGTGGTTGGAGAGGCAAGACTGGAGGCCTTCCCCACTGCGTGTATTTGACATCAGCACCTTTCTGGCTCTGGCCAGGCTCACCGAGGTCAGGCTCAGTGATCAGAGAGCTCTGAGAAGGAGACCCCAGTGCCCCCCAAATCAGAAACAGCATTCTCTGGGCTGGGCAGGTGATCTGCATTGCACCTCCCTTCAGGACCACACCTCCACCCTCTGGTGGACCCACAACTCCAGCCCAGGCCTGCTGTGAGTGGGCACAATGTGGAGCTCAGAAATCCCCCAGGCCAAGGTCTTCTAAGTTCTGCCCCAAGTCCTGCCACGCTGGGAGACTTATCCAAGGTCACCCTGCTGGGTGGAGCAGAGCTGCTTCTGGAATCCAAGTTCAGAGCCTCTTCCGCCACACCCCAACACTCCCCTCCTAGGAATGAGCCCCTTCTCAGCAGCTCCTAATGAGTTCCCTGTCTAATGAGATAAGTTGGGTGTGGGGCACATGGAAATGGGAAGGACACTCAACCACATGTCCTGAGACCCCAGCAGCTTTGCCAAAGGTCTGTCTCATGCTGCCAGAGATCCTACCCCTGTTACCTCAGCCTGACTTCCTGTCCCTCCATGTTTCACTCTACCAGCACCTTTCCATTTCTGCACCTTGCTCCTTCTTGTCCTTCAATAGCCAGCCCCTAGGTCAGGCTGCAACCAGTCCTGAACACCCAAAACACTTGATTCCTCTCCCTTCTTGTGGCATTTGTAATCACCTATAATGTGTGATCTACATGGCCTCTCCTCTCTTCTACAATTTCATAAGGACAGAGACTATGTTGCCCTCCTTCCTATAGCTCCCATATAAACTAGTTTGGGGGGGTCTGCTTATGGTATCTGCTCTGTTTATTGGCTGAATGAACTGGCAAATGAATGCTTTTCAAGCGCAATCTATAACTGGCTCCCAATTTCACTTACTAGGAGTGTGACCTTGGGCAATTTATTTAACCTCTTTAAGTCTCAGTTTTCTCAGTAAAATGGAGGTAAGTTCAATTGGTATTGGCTCTAAAGTGACTTCTACAGAGGCTGGCACACAGTAGGTGCTCAAAAATATGTATAATTGAAAGTATTCACCACACAACTACTTTTTAGTATACAAATAAAATATGCAAATAAGTGATGTATTTTCAATGGCCATTTCAATAAAGTATGCCTATTTCTTTGTTAGCTAGCCTGGTGATTGGGGAAACTCCTTGTTGCATCTGTGTGGTTCACTTTGTGTGTCTGCCTCTTCCCAGCATCCTGCCTTGGGTTGTGGTGATGGAGCCAAGAGTGGACCCAGAGAAGCAAATGTCTGGGGCAGGGTAAGTGTGTGTCCCTAATGGCATCCCACAGCTGCCCTGGAAAGACTCCCATCCTCTCAGGACCACTGTTCCTCCTCCATTGCTACGGGACTTTTAACCAGATAAGAATGTCTTGAGCATCTGCTGTGTGCATTGCTTTGTGTGGGACCTGTGCGTGACACAGACCCTCATGCTCCTACCTGCAAAGAGTTTATCTCCTGCCCTGGCTGATGTGGCTCAGTGAACTGAGCACTAGCCTGTGAACCTAGAGGTCACCAGTTCGATTCCCAGTCAAGGCACATGCCTGGGCTGTGGGCCTTCCCCTCTCTCTAAAAATAAATAAATGAAGAATTTATCTCCTTATTGGAGGAGCAAAATGGGCACACATAGGGAAAATTACTGAGGTAGCAAGACAGAGTGTCACTAATTTAGTGCTATCATGTGAGAGACAGGGGACAAGTGACACAGGGTTCTGAGGAAGAAGAGAGAAGTGATGAAAAGTGATGGGGGGGGGTGGTATTGGTCTGCTTGGGCTGCCATAGTAAAGTACCAAAGCCCAAAGCCCAAAGCCTGGGTGGTTTACACAACAGAAATTTATTTTCTCACAGTTCTGGAGCCTGGGAAGCCCCAAATCAAAGGCTAGCCAATTTGCTCCTTGGTGAGAACTCTTTTACTGGTTTGCAGATGGCTACCTTCTCATTGTATCCGCATATGGCAGAGAGAGAGAGACAGAGAGCAAGCAAGCTATCAGGTGTCTTTTCTTATAAGGACACTTATGCAATTGGATTAGGGTCCTACACTTATAATCTCACTTAACTTTAAGTATTTCCTTATAGGCCCTGTCTCCAAATACAGTTCACACTAGGGGAGTTAGGGTATCAACATATGAATTGCGGGGCGGGGGGTGGCACAATCCAGTCCATGGCTTAGGGGAAAGGGTGTGACTCAGTCCAAAAGGAGAGACCTCCTTGGATAGGTGAGCAGAGGAGACGTCTGGTGAAGGGAACAGCTTGGGCAGAAATGCAGAGGCTGAGGTTGGCATAGCTGGTGCCAAAAAACATGTTCTGGTTAGGAAGTAAGTTTGAGAAGCTTGGGGTACACCCAGGCTATGGAGGGAATCTGGAGGGCTTTGAATTCTGAGTTTGTGCTTGATGTGCCTGGAAATAGGAGCTGAAGGAGGTTTGGAAGTTGGAGGAGTCAGTGCATATTAGGTGACATTGCAACAATAAGGCTTTGAAAATGCTTCTTATGACACCAGATATAGGGAACTTCAGCCTAGTTTTTAGATGAGGGCATCAAGGCTGAGAAAGATCAAGTGCCCCAACTAAGTTCAGCAGCAGGCTAGTGGGGGGCCAGGATCAGATATGGCCTTTGGCTTGCTTCACAGTGGACCCACCTTCCATTGTCCTCCTGGGGCCCTGAGTACTATGAGTTGGACACTGGCCAGCAGTGTTCGTGTCATTATGGATGAATTAAAACATACACACAGACTACTGAGGTTGGTGGAGGAATAAGGACGACAGACAGTATGGCTTTTCTCTCAAGAGGAGCAAAAGCCTCGGCCTCTGCCATGACAGGCCTTTATTCTAATCATCTCTCCTCACATTCCAGAATGGTTCTTCCTCACTATCCTGGTTACAGCAACGGAGCCAATGCCCCTCATTACATCACAGAAGAAGAACATTAGCAAATGAATAGGCAGCTGGTTACACTGGGCCTACAAGGTACTTGCAGGGTGAGGGGGTTTTAGCAAAGAGCAAATCTCCAAACAGCCTAAGTATATTGCAAATCTGATCACCCACGAGGGAACCTATCTGTGGGCGTGGGTCCTGTGCATCTCTGAGTGGGAGCTGGGCCCACGCCACGCAGAAGGGTCTGCCACAGTGCTAGGTGGGAAGAGGGGCTCAAGGGAGGTGCACATGCTGGGCTTGTGACGGGTGGATTAGAGGGAAGTGAGGGCAGAGGCAAAAGCAGCTGGAACCTACAGCAGTGATCTAGAAGAGACCCCTGGCCTGGCTGGGGCAGGATCAGCCTCTGCGAAATTGGTAGGAAGCAATGGAGAGTGGATTTGAATTGAGTCTTGAGAAATGAGGAGGAATTGGAATAGATGAGCAGGAATAAAGAGGGCATTTTATATCTGTTAGGCTATTTTTGTTGTTATCATAGCTATTTAAGATGGCACTCAGAACCACAAATTTAAGTTAATACTTTATATTGTAATATACCAGATTTGACCAGAATCCAAACAATGACAGTACAGACAGAATGGCAGAAACATCTGGAAGTATTAAGTGTCTATAAGCACTGTTTTTTCTGATAAGCCAAAATCCATGGGACTGACTTACAGGGAAACTAACGATTTTCTAGATGAAGAAACGGAGGCTCAGAAAGAACAAAAGCTGCCTAAAGCCACACAGATAGTCAGTGGCAGAGCTGGCTGACCCAAGATCCATCTGGCTGCAATATCTGTCCTCTTTCCACCCCCATGATGCTGACACTGGGTCTGTTTGACACTTGGATATCAGGTATCCATGTGGTAACTATATTTTCCAAACTCCAAATAGGGACACATGATCTGACAAGTGTGAAGGCACTTATGGGACAAGAGGCTAGAATGTTTTAAATTAGGACCCTCCCAGCAAATCTGGGACATCTGGTAATCATAGCTATCTAGGGGCTGCCCACACCCTTGGCACAAGGCTGGTTTTCACCATTTAATACTCTTTCCCATCCTGAATGCCCAAGGTCTATTTTTCGGTTGGAGCATATGCCACAGACAAGTGAGAGACATTTAAAAAGATCAAACAGCTGGAGAGAGATTGCCATGGGCATTCTTTTTAGGGCAACCTAAGGAGAGGAGAGAGCAGGAGAGGGCAGGGAAGTGGCAGAGGGTCAGAAGAGTAACCAATGGGTTCTAAATCCTGGGAGGTGTAAGGCTCTGTGAGCTGAGGGCAGATTACAGCTGGAAGACTGTTCAACAGTATCAGGAATGTTGCTCTCCCCTTCTCCCATCTCTTCTACTTGCCCTTCTCTCTTCTTGAACTCCAACTGCTCCCTTCCTGCCTCCCACTCAAGAAGAAGCATCTGCAGCTGTGCCGGTGGCCCCTCAGGGAGTGGGCAGCTGGCTTCTGTGGAGTGGAGACAACTTACTAGCTAGCTATGTGACTGCACTGAACCCTCTTCTGCAAAATAGGTCCAATAGTAACAGATTATTGTAGAATTTTGTGGGATTATATGTGAAACTGCCCTGTCAAGAATCAGACACAATGTACTTCCGGCCAAGACGGATGCATAGGTGGACACACTGTGCCTCCTCTCACAACCAAAATTAAGGACAACAAAGATTTAGAAACAAGAAAACAGCCAGAACTGATAGAAAACTGAACTGTACGGAAGTCCAACAACCATTCATCTAGACTGATAACCCAGGCGAAGGGGAAGTGGCGGAAGGGACTGGAATCTGAGAGAGAACAGAGCAAGTGCCATTGTTCCCTCTCGGACCCCACCCCCACATACAGCGTCACTACCCAGCAACTGGGCTACCCTGCCCTGGGGAACACCTAAGGCTCCACCCCTCACTATGTAACAGCCACAACCAGACCCCCCCCAAAAAAAAACCCAAAAAACAAAACCCAAAACCAAAAATGGCTCAAACGGGAGAACAAATCAAAGCCCCAAAGCGAATTCCTCTAAGTGACAAAGAGATAGCCAACCTATCAGATACATAGTTCAAAGCACTGGTGATCAGGATGCTCACAGAATTAGCTGATTTTGCTCACAAATTAGATGAACAAATGCAGGCTACAATAAGTGAAATGAAGGAAAATGCACAGGGAACCAATAATGATGGGAGGAAAACTGGGACTCAAATCAATGGAGTGGACCAGAAGGAAGAAAGAAACAACCAAACAGAAGAAAGGGAAGAAACAAGTATTCAAAAAAATGAGGAGAGGCTTAGGAACCTCCAGGACATCTTTAAACATCCCAACATCCGAATTGTAGGGGTACCAGAAGGGGAAGAGGAAGAGCAACAAGTGGAAAACTTATTTGAACAAATAAGAAAGGAGAACTTCCCCAATCTGGCAAAGGAAATAGACTTCCAGGAAGTCCAGGAAGCTCAGAGAGTCCCAGAGAAGTTGGACCCAAGGAGGGACACACCAAGGCACATCATAATTACATTAGCCAAGATTAAAATGAAGGGGAGAATTCTAGAAGCAGCAAGGGATAAGGGCACAGTCACCTACAAAGGAGTTCCCATCAGACTGTCACCTGATTTCTCAAAAGAGAACTTCCAGGCAAGAAGGGGCTGGAAAGAAGTATTTGAAGTCTTGAATGTCAAGGACCTACACCCATGATTGCTCTATCCAGCAAAGCTGTCATTTAGAATGGAAGGGAAGATAAAGTGCTTCTCAGATAAGGTCAAGTTAAAGGAGTTCATCATCACCAAGCCTTTATTATATGAAATGCTAAAGGGACTTATCTAAGAAAAAGAAGATAAACTATGAATATGACAGTAAAAAGACAGCAAACTCACAGATATTAACAACCACATCTAAAACAAAAGCAAACTAAGCAAACAAGTAGAACAGGAACAGAAACACAGAAATGGAGATCACATGGAGGGTTAGCAAGAGGGGAGTGGGAGTAGGAGAGAGGAAGAAAAGGTACAGAGAACAAGTAGCATAGACAGTGGGTAGAAAATAGACAGGGGGAGGGCAAGATTAGTGTGGGAAATGTAGAAGCTAAAGAACTTACAATACATGGACATGAACTAAAGTGGGGGAATGTGGGTGGAAGGGGGTGTACAGGGTGGAGGGTAATGATGGGGGAGAATTGGGACAACTGTAATAGCATAATCGATAAAATATATTAAAAAAAGAATCAGACACATGTAGTACTCAGTTTTGTATTTGGGAGGACTTGGGGTCAATGTCATGTTGAAATTATCAGAAAAAATGCTAGTCTTAGGAGCATTCATCTTGAGGGGCCTAACTGCAGTAATTTGAGGTCTGTGTGTTTGAGGTTGTGTGTTTGCCTCATTTAAGATGGTCAGTTGCCTGCTAATTCACAAATATAGGGAGAAGAAAGGAGAAGTGAGGTGGGAGGTGGTGTGTGTGTGCGGGGGAGGGGAGATTTGGCATTTGCTAGAAATCAAATAGTCATAGAGTATTAGGAACAAGCCTCAAAGAATGTATTGGGTTGGCCAAAAAGTTCATTTGTTTTTTTCTATAAGATGGTTCCAGTAAATGTTCAGTTGTCTTTAACTTCATTTGAAATGGTTTTTTTTAGGTTGTATTTCAATAGCTATCGTATCGGCATGCATTTTTAAAAAAATCAAAATTGGTGAATTTTTGTGTAGCCATTTTAATATTGAAGATGGAAGGAAATATGCAACATTTTTGGCATATTATGCCTTACCATTTCAAGAAAGATAAAAATGCAACAGAAACACACACAACAAAAGATTTGTGCAGTGTATGGAGAGGATGTTGTGACTGATTGAACTTGTCAAAAGTGGTTTGTGAAGTTTTGTGTTAGAGATTTCTCACTGGACAATGCTCCATGGTTGGGTAGACCAGTTGAAGTTGATAGCAATCAAATCAAGACATTAATTGAGAATAATCAACATTATACCACATGGGAGATAGACAACATACTCAAAATATCCAAATCAATGAAGTTATTGGTGAAAATGAAAAAATGTATCTTTTATTTTATGGGAAAAAAATTAAACAGACTTTTTGGCCAACCCAATGTAACCCATTTTCTTCACTTTATAGATGGGATGCTAAAGTCCAGGCAGAAAAAATTACTTTTCCAAGGTTAATGGCTAGTCAGTGGTCACAGTGGGCATGGTCCCCAGGTCTTCTAGTCCAAGTCTAGGGCTTTCCCTGGCAGGCCATGCTGAGTCCATAGTATACAAACAGCCCTATTCTAGGAGCAGTGGGGGAGGCAGAAGAGAGAGGAAGTGTAATCTCTAGTGTCGGGGTCTCACGGACTAATTGGGAAGACCATGACCCAACCAGAGAATAGCTCCAAACTGCACTGAGTGGGGTGTGTGATCCAGGGATGCAGCCCGGGGGGGTTTTAGAAGTTAGATAAGCCTTGCAGGCTGGGATGGTTGGGGAAGCCTTGAGGGAATAGTTGAAGGGGTGACTTTGACAGTTGGGCTGATGTAGCATTTCCTTCAATGATCTTTTTTTGCTCCAACTCTGGTATAGAAGTTGTTAGGCTATTATTAGTATCTCTGTTTTTAATGAAAATATACTAGTACTTTGCTTTCCCTGAAAAGCCCATTAAACTATAAATAAATGGCTCCTAAAAGTTCTCTGCAAAGGGTTAAATGTCTGTGTCAGAGACAGAGAATCTCACCAGTTAATCCCTACTTCTTAATCAGCCCAATGTGCTGAAGGAAAGCCATTTACTAAGTAGCTGGCAAAGCTAATGTGTCATTCCAGTGTTTTAATCTATTGTGCTTTTAAAGTATGAGTTTTCGCTGTGAGCAATGCCTTGAGGAAGGGGACTCAGTCGTGCTCATCTTGCTATCTTTATGTTTAGCTTAGTGCCTGACATATAGTAAGTGTTCAATACATGCTTATTGGTTTAGACAAGCATGGAACACATTTTCATTGGGCAACTTCTGTTCCCAAATTCACTCTACATATCGTTATAGGTAAGAGAGATTTTTAAAAAATAATTTCCTGCTTCGGAAACTGTACTATTAAGCTTCTTTTCTTAAGGCCACTATTTCTGATTTGGCCCCTACAGTTCATACAAGAAGGACAACTTCCCAGTTACTTCAAAGTCACTTTCTCTTACCTAGACTGATTTTTAATTTAATTTTAATTTTTTAAAATACAGACCCATCGTTGATCTATGGAGGACAATGGATCTGGGTTGACAACCTGTTTTCCCCAGTTTCCTCATTTAAGCAAGCTTTAATCAGCATGTTCCTTCCTTGTTCTAGTCCTAAAATAATTTTTATGTATTTATTTATTAATTTTGCCCAGAGTTTGTCATGGAAATTCACACAAGGGAATATTTCTGCATCTTTCTGGGATTTTCATGTCTAGATTACTAGGATAAGCCCCCACCCAGCCCCACTTCTTTGCGTGATATCTTTACTTAAATTAACCACATGATCTTGGGCTGCATACTCATTCATGTGACTACTTACTGATCCAGATGAGCTTTACTGGAATGTAAATACTGTATCTAGAAGGCAAGATCAAAACCATTCCCAGTATAGAAATATTCATCTTTCCATTGCCAAGGAGAAACAGTTTAACATGTCAGGTGATTTCATGCATTTTTCCAGTAGGCAGAATTTTGTGTCTATTTTGCCTGGTTGAAATTGCTCACAGGGAACAGGTGAAGGCCAATGACCACCGCATTGTAGGGTGTTCCTGTTTGAATGTCAGTCCCACCAAAGATGTCTGGAGAAATCGCTGTTCTGACCACAATATAAACCAATACCACCTACCAGCATTTTACCCACCTCAACTATGTCACCAGAGGTGGAAAGAAAAAAAAACTACATTTTTATTCTTGTGTGTGGTGTGGTGGTAGAGTGATGGGTCTTATAGTTTCATGCAAAAGAGAAAGAAACTTAAGCTTAATGAATAAACTGTAACAGACTTTTTTTAGAAAAAATGAAACAAACTCTAAATTTCTTCTGTTTATCAAGAAATCAGTAGATCTTTCTACAAAGAAAAAGTAAATCTTTTTTGACTTGTAAGAATGTTTGGACTTTCTCTGGGTACTTGCATCACTGGGTCACCTTTAAATGAAGAGCTTTGGAAAGTTTGCCTCCCTCTATTGGATGCCAGATTGAGAGACTAATAGTACATAAAATAGCCTTGTGCCCTTCAGGATTCAAATGGCTCCAGGCTGACCCCTTATCCCGACTTCCATACTTCTAGCACTGCCTGCTCAACCCAGCTTCTGAGGCCAGGTCTTAAATAAACTGTTTCCAAGGAACGATTATTATTACCCTTGGGTTATATAAATATTTTGTGTGATCTCTTTCACCTGGTCGATCAGTTATTGGGTCGGATTGACCTAGAACCCCTGGTTATTGTAACACTCTTCTGTCTCTATCCTTGAAGAAAAAATATCATCTATTGTGTCAGCAACAACACACACAAACATACACACACAGAGCATTTTGAAGCTACGAGACACATTTATTTAAGCAAATTACACAAATAAAGTAAAGAGCTCACATATATTTTGAGATGGACTCTGGTAGCACTAGTGTTACTGGATTTTAGAAAAAGGAATTTCAGTTACAGCAACTACAGTTATAAAAGCACCACTGGGGTGGATGAAATTGGAGCAGTTCACTAGGTTAGGTCAATATTCAATCCTGGCTCCACATTCACCTGGGGAGCTTCTGAAAAATACTGATGCCTGGGCCACAGGTCAGACCAATTAAGTCAGAATCTCTGCAGGTGTGGCTGAGCATCTGTATTTTTACAAGTTTCTGCAGAAGATCCTAAGGTGCAGCTAGTGTTGAGAACCCCAGAGTTAGAGAAATGGAACCAGGGAATCATAGGAACAGTGATAAATATTATGTCTTGTCTAACATCAGGCTGAAGAATCTGAGCTTTTAATTTAGGATAAATCTTCAGATGACAGTTAGATAGGACTTCAGAGATAAGGTGTCATTTTAGAGAAGGGGAACTTAGTCTCAACACCTTGTTAAGTTTGGGTGGCAAGACAAGTTAGGCAGCACTAGCTCTCGAAGTCCATCCTTTTCACTGTATTCACCTTCTCCTAAAAGTTACATTGAAAATAAAGAGGAAAAGGATCAGCTACACCTCTATGTCCCTAACCATCCATTTACTTAGAAATACTTAAACATGGAAATGGTTTATGGTGGTGAAAAGAGCACAGCTTTACAGCTCCCAGATCAAGTGGCGGGAACATCAAGGCTACGTCATTTATTAGTTATCAGTTATTCTCTTTGAGCCTATCTTCTTGTCTGTAAAATGGGAGTTAGGAATAACTACTTCCCAATATTATCACAAATGAGACAATTCAGACATGTAGTATGTGCTCAGTAAATTAAATGATAATTATAATTATTAGCTCCATTTAAAAAATCTTGGGCTTTATGTTAAAATAACTGCAGAGGGGAATAAAAAGATGGCTTGGTATTTCTTTGCACAAAATACCTTAATCTTGCAAAGGTTGTTTTTGGTTTCCCTTGGTTAAAACACAAATAAACCCCAGCTAAAGTACTTACAAAGGAATGAATGGATTTCCAATCTGTGTTTTCTTGTTTACAATGGAAAATATGCAATCCAAGGAAAACACAGGTGGTTAAACTGTTCAGTGCCTCTATTTTTATCATACGTGGAAGGCTCTGAGCATACAAATGCAAACATTTTAAGCAATGGAAAATGTAGACTAACTTTCAAGGTTAAATGGCTTCAGGTTTCCTATGGCAAATGCAGGTTTTTCTCTTTCTGCCATTTATTGAAAAAGAACTCCATATCCAATAAAATTCCAAACAATTTTTTTAAAAAGCTCACAATTAGCATTTGTAAAGAAGCATCTCTTTTCACTTAGCAGTTTTTTTTTTGTTTGTTTTGTTTTTAATAATATCATAGAGGAAAGCCACCTCCCGGCTGTATGTGGTGAAACCAAGAGAGGAAGAGAGGCCAGGCAAGTCCCTGGAGAGGGTGACTTGCCCCGCGTCCCCCAGCCTTCCCGCCAGCTACCCCCTCACCCCCCCACCCCCCGCTGCGTCGGGCTTGTGCGGACGTGTCTCAGGCCTGACCTCCCAGCAGAGCAGCTGCGCCACCGCCACCAGCTCAGCCTCGCGGCGGGAGAAACCGGAGCTCCCAACAAAACAGTTCCATCTTTGGCAAGTCCTCTGGTATTTGAGGCGCTGCCGGTGGGGAGAGATGCCGCGTGCCTGAGAGGCTCTGGGAACTCACAAGCCTTGGCCTCCCTGGTTTTACATTTCTGAAGGGTCTGAACATCTGCAGCGGAGCCTCCTGTCCGCGGCAGCGGTGGGGGTGAGAGTGGGTCAAAACCAGCAAACGGATTTTCAGGGAGGCTCCAGGGAGAACCTTGGTCATCCCTCCTCCCTGGGGTGGGTCCTTGGCCTTGATTTTTCGTTTCTTGTTTTTCTGAAAATAACTGGTCAGCAGGGGCTGTGAATAAACCCTTAGAAGACAAAATCCCCTGATACAAGTTTTCACAATACTGAGCTGCCTCTACCTGCCTGAAGTACTTGGGGGTGCAAAGGTGAAGTTGACAAAAAAGAATGGATTGTTTCCTGCTGCCCCGACCCCAAGAAGTTTCCAGGCCACTTAATAGTAGTTAACATTTATTGAGTGCTTACTTCATGCTAAGCACTTTCATGCCATACCACATTTAATTCTCACAACAATTCTACGAATCCTAGGAAGTAAGAATTATTACCCACAATCTGCAGGCAGCAAAAACAGTCACAGAGAGGTTCAACAACTTGCTCAAGGTCACACAGCTAGTAAATGATAGAGCTGGAGCTTAAATTTAGGCAGTCTTGCCCAGATCTCACATTTGTAGCCCCTGTGCTCGCTGGGTGAAAGATGCTGTCTTCTAGAATTCCTCTTCTAGCCCATTGGCTCTCAACACAGTGAAGATACAAGTTCTGGAAAGTTGGGAAGTCAAACATGGCAAGCCAGGAGCTTCCTAAATGTTCTGATTTGCTTGGAAGAAGCCGGGGAGCGTGGGGGTGGTGTAGCCAACATTTGCCAGGCATGGCGCACATGCTGTCTCTTTGGGACACGTTGGCAGTTTGTTACCGCTCATCCTGTCAGCCTCAGGAAGGGCTTCCTGGCAATCTGACTGATTGGAAAGGGATAGGACACACAGGGACAGGAGGCAAGGATTGTTGTCAGTGTGCTGCAAGTGGACTGAAAGGAGAAGACAGAGGTTTGGGGGTGACCTGCATCACCTGAGAGTTGGGGGAGGGTCTGATCTTGCCTTCCTTGCCCCTGGAAATATGCTGGACACATGGAAGCCCCTACTCTGAAGCCCGAGTCTGACAGGCTTGCCAAACTGTCCCTGTCTAGGACATCCCCTCCTGGTATAATGATATGAGGAGTGGATGAAGTCACCTGAGGATGCTTTGGGGAAGAGGACAATGAAAAAGCCAAGATTCTAGGACTATTTGGGGGCTCATTTCTCTGGAGCATGGAAGAGCTTGGTGCACTGCCTCTCACATACACATGCCACAGCAAGTTCCCTTCGCACTGGTTTGCATGTTTCTCTAGGCTAATCCCTACTCTCTGGCTCCACTGTTTTCGTGCTAACAGACCCTATGGTGCCATTTTATACCAGTGAAAGTGTCCAGCACATTCACCTTCAGTCGGTAGGAAGAGCCTGGCACACAGCAGAAGTACAGAAAGAGCACCCCCTCCCCGCCCCACCTTCAAAGGACAGTGATTAGCGCACAGGACAGTCCTGGGACTGTATCTGAGTCACCTGGACTGTCCCTGGTATTCCTAGGCTAACCCTCAGAGTACAGTATTCCTTCAGATGGGGAAACTGCTGTGGTGAAACAGGTGCAGCTTTTGTGGGATCCTGCGTGGCTCTGCCACTGCCACTGACTTGTGTGGTAGCTGTGTGACCCTGGGCAAGTTACTGAACTTTTCTGTGCTCTGGTCTTGTCATCTGCAAAATGGTGACAATACTAATAATCACTTCAGAGGGTTGTAAGAATGAAAATGAATTAGTAAATATAAAATGTCTGGCGCACGGTAAGTGCTTGATAAATATTAGCTCCTGCTTTTACTACTATTACAAATAGTATCATTATGCAACTCCAGGCAGCTTACCGTGCCTCCCTGCATCTCTTTCTCCTCCTGTGTCAGGGAGGTGTAAAGTAGCTATTTTATGGGGTTATTGTGAGAGGTAAATAATGTTAATTACTATTGTAAAATTTTCAGTAGGTGACTATCCTTTATGTGTTGCTTTAGCCTAGTTTATGTCCAAGGGGACAATTTCATTTTCAAATATGAGGAGGTTTCTTATAAGAGCTTCAAAATCCTGACCATAACCAGCGAGGGTACTTGGACACTTTGCTTAACCTCAGCCACATTCCTTTTCCCAGCTGTAAAATGATGTGCTAATAACCATCCCTAGGAATCTCAAGGACATTATGAGGGAAAAATATACAATAATATACAAAGCACTTTGAGGTCCTCTGAAGAGAGACGCACATAAATGGAAGGTGGTATTACAAGGTGGAGTAATCACTGGTTTCTCTCCCCCTTTTTTATTTAATTAGGAGAAAACTAGTAATTAGGAAGCATGGTCTTGTTAAAGCTGTGGCCTGGGAAATCCTTCTCTTGGCACCTAATCAGGACCTGTGACTCGGCAAGTTTGTGCAACATGTGGGCAGCAGGGGACCTTCCTCTAGGCTCAGTGACAGGTCTAGAGATTGTGAGGAATTTGCTGTCTGAAGGCCATGGCCTGAGGTGGCTGACGCAGAGGTGGCTGGGGAGCCTCCCCGGTCTCTTGCTGCTGAGATGGTTTCCCTCCAGGTAAGCAAGGCAACTCCACCCAGCTCAGTAGCCTTAATTCCTGGGGGACTGAGGTCACCCTCCTCTGCAGGTTTCAGCTAGCTGCAGACCTGGATCCAAGCTTTTCCACCACGAGGCTCTCCGGGCCTCACTGGGGCCACTTCAGGGCTCTGAAAGCCCCTCCCAACTGGCCTTTTTCTCTCTAACTCAGGGGGAGAATCTGCTGGCACTTCTGAAAATGGGCCATGGCAGAGTAGGTGCCTAGGCCCTACGCTTGCTCCCAACTCTGCCTCTGTTCCTGAAGCGGCCCCCAGCTGGAACGACTTACCTTCCTCTCTGCCATCTGCCCATTATCTGGGTCCTGCTGCTGGGCTGCCTCTGCCAGGAAGCCTTCTCCAGTCCTCCCAGTTTCCATTACTTTCTTTGTCTTCTCCACTCTGTTGCTATAGCGTGATTTTTGTGTTAGTCCTTGACTGGTCTCACCTTTGACTCTGAGCCACTGGAAAGAGGGGAAAGAAAGTAAGTTAGAGAAGCGAAGTACACCTAGCCAGAACTCGAAGCCAGAATTCCTAGCAAAACTGGTTGTGCTGATTTTCTCTTATGCATTGATGAGCAAGTGAGACTTTCTGATAAATCTTGAGGTAAGCAGTTCTTTTTAAAATTAAGAATTATTTTAAACATACAGAAAATATAACAGACACCTACGTACCCACCACTCAGACTGCCAGATGCTAATATTTTACCATATTTTCCTGAAATATCTTCTTATGTATTTTTAAAAAGAAACATACCTTTTATTTATTTTTTAAAGATTTTATTTATTTATTTTTAGAGAGAGAAGAAGGGAAAGAGAAAGAGAGGCAGAGAAACATCAATGTGCGGTTGCCTGTCACGTGGCCCCCACTAGGGACCTAGCCTGCAACCCAGGCATGTACCCTGACTGGGAATCGAACTGGCAACCCTTTGGTTCTCAGCCTGCGCTCACTCCACTGAGCTACACCACTGAGTCAGGGCAGAAACATACCTTTCAGATACAGCTAAGGCTGTATCTTCTCCACTGGAGTCACTACTTTCCCCTCCCGCCTTGGGGTCACCAATTCCCTTTATCATTTGATGAGGGACCTTTCACCTGATCCATGGAGATGGACATTTAGGAGATGGGCAAACTGCTGAATTGTGTGTGTGTGAAATTATATATGCATGCATGTGCATGCACATCTTTCTTGCGCGCTACACAGCTATTGAAGAAATTCTCTTGACTCAACCTTTTTAAGGTCTTTACTGCTACCACTGAGATCATGTTACCCCTTTGCTCAAATCCCACTAATGGCTCCTGATTTAACTCAGTCCTTGTGACCTACAATGTCCTACATGACATCCATCCCTCCCCAACCCCTTGCCTCCCTGACCCACTGAGACTGCCTCCTCCCTCTCTCCAGCCTGGCTATACTGTTCTCACTTTCCTCAGCCACAGGGCGAGCCCTCACCCTCAGGCTGTTACCTCTGGCTGCTATGCTCTTTCCCCAGATACCCACATGGCGCAACCTCTTACATTCTTCAGTTCTTTGCTCACATTTCACTTTTCAATGAGGACAACCTGGCACACTTTATTAAAATTACAACCTTTGTCTCCGCTAATCTCTCACCCTGCTTGAATTTTTTTCGTAGCACTTCTTAGTAAATTGAGTGTTTTACTTATTTATCACATTTATTATTTAATGCCTGTCTCTTCCTGTTAGAATGTAAACTCCATGAGAGTAGGAATTTTTGTCTATTTTGTCCACTGATCTTTGCTTAGCACCAAGTAGTGCTTGGCACACAGGTGCTCCATAAATATTTGTTGAATGATTAAATAAATAAATGGAACAAAATTATGAGTGTTTCTTGCTGGAGGGGGTCCAGAACTTTCATCAGACTTTCAAAGGTGTCTGTGACACTAGAAAGGGTAGGAACCATTAACATAGTAAATCATCAGAAAGTTCGCTGGAAATTCTTTGCTTGCCAGGTAGCTTGCCTAATGAAATAGAAACTCATGAGGGGTTTTCCCCCTCTCCAACTGTGTCTCCCTGGAGAGCTGCTGCTGGCAGGTCCTGAGACCTCCTTCCCCAGGACTGGCATTGGGTCTTCCTGGATGCAGCCCTGGCCTGATTGAGGTCCAGAGCCAGGGAGGCATCGATGGAGAGTGTGGGCAACAGCTCTGGTGGTGAGGCGGCTCCAGAGAAGCTGTAATTTTCCTTATTCTTGTGTCTGGGGTAGAGGCTGAGCTGAATGCGACCACAGCCTCCTGAGCTCCCTTGGGGGAGCTAGGCAAGATGCCCAGACCAACAGGAGCTGCTTCCTGCCTCACAGGCTCCAAGCCTAGGCAAGGAGCAAGACCAGGAAATCTCAGAGGAGCCCCAGTCAGGGAAACCAGACATGGGCCTGTGATGCAGAGAGAGATAATAAGCGAGTGGGGGGAACCTGGAAAGCAGAAAGATACCAAAGGCCATTTGGAGGTGATAGTGGGAGTGAACTGGAGGTGAGTCAACCAGCTCTCAGGGCAGTTAAAAGACGACTGGGTAATTTTGGGTGCAGTCGGTGGGTCACACAGAAAATGAGGAATAAGTGCCTAATTGGACCCACAAGCCCAGGATCCTGCCTGTAATTAGCAAATTGTAGGGCTTTGATACTTGGCTTTGGTAACAGCTTGTGGAGTAGATTGCCGGGAGAAAAACTGCACCCCCAGCCTGGGAAATGACCCTGTGTCTGTGCTCCTTGAATGATTTTCTCACAAACATTTGTAGGCAGTGCACACGTGAACGCACTGTCAGCATTGTAGGTGTGGGTGTGGGGGACCTGCCCCTTCCTGAAGGCTGACAGCAGCCCATGACACTTTCTGCGTTCCCCTTTGCCCTTTGCTTAAGTTCTCGCCAGCTCAGGGCAGAAGCTGAAGCCTGGTTTCCTGGCACTGTTCACACTGATTCCTATGTTCCCTTAAGCCACAGCCCCTGGGGCACAGCTCCTCCTGCCAGATATGTGACTTAGTGGTGGACATGGGGAATTTCCATGCAAGTGTTATGGCTGGGGAGGGGACAGACAAAGGAGTTCTGTTGCAGTGTTGTTGACATTTGGTTCATGAGGATTGCTGAGGCTGGTTCCTGATCAGAGACTGGCCTTCAAAAGTTTCAGATCTGTGTCTATTTCTGCAAGTGTCTGAGAGTTTCTAACTGAAGTGCATACCAGAAGTACAGGAAAATTGCATTGGATTGTCATGGTAAAATTGCCAAAGATGTGGAGAGACTTGTAAGCACAGCTAATGGAAAGAGCGCTACGTGAAAGGGTCAGGAGACCTGGGTTTGAATTTAGACTCTTTTCTAGTTACTTAAATACTTGTACATCATCTCTGTCATATATTGGCCTGTTTTTATTAACTGGTTTTTCTCTTGGTTAACATTTTTCTGCTTCTTTAAATGTCTAGTAATTTTTATTAGATTATAGATATTGTGAAGCTATATCATTAAGAATTTGGATTTGGCTGTCTTCTTTTAAAAAGTGTTAGACTTTGTTTTGGCAGGCAGTTCATTTACTCATGAAATAGTTTGACCTTTTTGAGTCTTACTTTTACACTTTGCTATGGAGGGTT
Source organism: Anoura caudifer (assembly GCA_004027475.1). Lineage (NCBI taxonomy): Eukaryota > Metazoa > Chordata > Mammalia > Chiroptera > Phyllostomidae > Anoura > Anoura caudifer. The sequence continues at coordinate 325,881 of PVKU01000183.1, forward strand.
GAACATAACCTTCACTCTAGGAATAGTTTAGTCCCTTTTCTCAAGTGTGACCCCTCTGGGCTTCCTTGAATGCCTTAGGGGATCACCAAGGACTCTCCATTTTGGTTGGTTGGTGCACAACCATTTTTCCACCTTGTGAGAGCTCTGGGTTTTGAGCTTACGACTCTGTGGTCACCTCTTTTGCCTGGTATAGTGGAGTTTCACTTTATATACACATGGCCTGATACTCAGTAGACTCAAGAAGGCATCTCTGCAGACTTATGGTGCTCTTTTTCTGTGTATTTTCTCTCCTTTCTGAAATTGTGATCCTCAACTCCTCACTACCTCAGCTTCCCTAATCTCTGGCCCCTCTTTCCTCTACTTAACAAAGCTTACAAACCATGCTTACAATTTCTAGACGGAAATTGCCTCCAAGCATAAATCCAGGGTTATTTTAAGCCTCATCTCATTGATTCTTTCTCTCAGGGATCACAGTTTTGCACTGCTTATTTCCCAGTGTCTTACAGCAGCTGTAATTCTATCAAGACTAGAAATTGACGTCTTCTCCAGCTAATAAAACTTTGATTTTCCCAAGTGTAAAAACAGAGTGTAAGACAATATTTTCTTCAAAAGTTAGTTATGATAACTAAAATACATAATAGATCTGAAAGCATACACAATGATGCACAAACTAAGCAATGTAGTATACAATAAGAGCTGTTAATGAACACCATTTCTTCTTTTAAAGGTTCATTTTATTCTCATTTAAGAGAGAGGAAAAGGGAGAGAAGGAGAGAGAAACACTGCCTCTTGCTTACATCCCAACCAGGGATGTACCCTGACTGGGAATTGAACCAGTAACCCTTTGGTTATGGGATAAGACTCCAACCAACTGAGCCATACCAGCCAGGGATAAATACTAATTCTATCTGTCATTTCCTTTGACACCAATAGTATAAATTTAGCATTTTCATGAAACTGTAGAATTTTAAAACTGTGACAGATTGACATCAGAGAAGATAGGCTGGTCCAAATGCCATGTTTTACAGATGAACAGACTGAGGCTTAATGAGAAGAAGTAATTTTCCCAAGACCTCATGTCCAGTTAGGAGAAGAATGAGACTGGTACTTAGGGGTCCTGGCTTCCAGCCTATGGAACATCCATTTATTCAGCTCACATTTATTGAATATTTACTAAGTTCAGAGCACCAGACTAACAGCCCTATTGCTTCTATAGAATATCCTCATTTGTAGAAATGTTTAAAATTGATTTTGGAATATTATAGCAAGTTCAATAAATCAGCATATAATTTTGGGCTTCTCAGGAGTAGGTGGATCTGACTGACATTAATTGGAGCAGCCTGCATTGTCCAATGCAAAAATGCAAAATGCTTCCAGTATTCAGCTCCCACGGGATGCTCCATTATAGTGCCCCAGACATACGAACATGTCAGGTAATTACTGTGGTTTTATGGCTCTGTCAGTCACGATTATAGGGAAACTAAAGATTTACTCTGCTTGCAGCCATTCCAGGGACTCAATGCAAAAAAATGGATGATAAAACTTTAAGGAAAGTGTTGGACAGTAACATTGGGCTTGAAGTCCGCAGGGGCCTTTTCTTGGGAGAGGCAGGCTTTGGGACAGTGCCCCATGGAGCTGCAGATCTTTGCTGTGATGAGCAACAGTAGGCATTATTCCTCAGGCTCCTGATCCCGCTTGATTTGCACATTGCTCAAATCAGCCATTCCCTTCCACGCTGGCCTCTTCCCTTTTTCTCAGTTCCAAGGGACCAGCATCCTGGAGCAGGTGAAACCCTTCATTCAATTCTTTAGTAATGACTGGTGATAAGAGCAGAGCTGTCTGCCAGTCAAGCAAAGCTCAGAGCCAGGAGCACTGTCAGAAGACCAGGGGTTCTGGCCACGTCAGGGCCCTCCTTTCCCAGCGTCCTCTCTGTCCATGCCCTAGGTCACAAATGCTTTGTCCTGGCAAAACAGATGCAGCTAGACTCTCATTCAGAGAAAGCCTACAGGATCTGACTTCCCTTCTTTGCTTCTATCTCAAACTGGATGTTGTACTTTTATGACCCTATCTTTGAAGGGTTGGATCTAAGTCCCTTCCCCTTAAATCTAAGCGTGCTTATGGCTGCTTTGACAAGAAGTATGGCAGAAGTGACACTATGTGACTCTAAAGCTAGGTCATAAAAAACCATGCAGCTTCTACCTTGTTCACTGGAGACTTGGTTCTCTAGTCAACAGTCTCCACTGAGCCCAGCCTTCTAGCCATGTTCATCCATGAGCTTGAGATGTGAATGAAGCCATCTCAGACTCTTTAGACCAGTTTGTCTGCCAGCTGAATATCTCTGAGTAAATGTAGTTGATGCCATGTGGAACAGAATTACTAAACCAAGCGCAGCCTGAATTTCCAACCCACACAAATCAGGTGATATAATATAATTTTGGGATGGTTCGATATGCAGCAATAGGTAACTAGAACACTAGATATAAATAGAAGAAATTTTGCTGACAGCTTTTAATAAATTTAGGCTGATTTCATGTGATTTATCCTATCCACCTGTTCCTGACCATGATCATTCATTTTGCTTAAAACTTGGATCAAGTTACCTCTTGACTGAGCCAAAACTTCACCTGGGTTCATGGGCCCTGCGCCACAGCAAGGCTTTCAAGCTTCCCAACTCTGATTGTCAGTAAACGTTCACATCCAGCAGCACACTCCACTTATTCCAACAGAACGGCTATGTGCTACCATAATCCAAATGATCTGCAAAAATTGTCATGAATTAGAAATGTGGCTTCAACAGCCCTGTTCCATGGATCGAGATAAACAATGCAGAAACAACATTTTCTCAGCATCTCCACACATGGAAAGGGTCCTGTCCTTCTTCTTGGCTGACACCTCCCCTCACATGTGGAGTACAGGATTTCCACTTGGCTGCTTTTCTCCCCCGTAACCATCATTTCTGCCCTTACGCTGAGAGCTGGGACTGAGATGTTTCTAAATGAATAGAAGTCAGTGAGAATTGAGTGAGACCAAGTCATCAGCTTACTTTCAGCCTCAGTTTGGGGAAAGTTCCCAGTTTCCTGAGTGGGGTGATTATAGAAATAGGGGTGGGCTATGTCCCCAAGATCTAGTGAGACTTGTCAGTGTGCTAACAGGGCAGGCGTGGACTTGGAGTCAGAAGGATATTGGTTCAGACCTCAGGGTTGCCACAGGCATCTTCCTTGGTCTTAGTTATTTAATCTCTTTGAGTCTTAGTTTTCTTACTGGTTAAAAGAATTCAGTTTTACCCAATTTCACAGGAAATATGATATAGCTGCCTTAGTTTGGATTTGGCCAGGAACATACCCCTAGACAGAGAGTCGAGTGCAAATGTTCTATTTGGGAAGGGGAAGGGAGCACAGGTAGAAGTGTGGGCAGTGATATAGGGCAGGGAAGGCAACCAGGAATGGGTCCATGATCAAGCCAGTTACCACTGCGGGCAAGTGCAGCTTAATCCCAGCAGAGACAGTCTCAGAAAGTTATAAAACACATGCCTCAGAAATGATCCTCCCTGAGGAGGAGGGAATGGGGGTATTTAAACACCATCTCCTCTCAGTGGCTGGCTGAAGGCTGCTCCCCAGAGAGTGTTCATTTCCAAGCTCATCTGGACTGCTCCAGTTCTGGGAAAAGCCCTCTGGCTCAGATATGCAGATTCTAGTAGCTGGAAGTTCTCTGGAGCACACTGAAAGGACACATTGAGGGTCTTGATAACCCTTGTTAGAGAGGATTGAATGAGATACTTTTGAAAAGCTGGGGTACAGCAGGCACCCCAACCAACGCCAGCTCATTTCTCTTCTTTCCTCTCCTGATTGCCTCAGCCCCAGTGATTTCTGCCTTTTCTCTTCTTTATTGAATACTCAGGTCACTTGGCACTCTATACTGTTGTATCCACTGATAGCTTGTCCCCCAGATAAATCCTAAATGCATCAGGGGTCAGCTCCTCCCATTTGTTCTTGCATCTCCCACCATACCTAGCTTAGCAAGAAATATATGGTAGATTCTCAGTAGTGAATATTAGTCAGACAACATGGGCCAAACAACCTTGGTTTACCATGGGAAGGGGTTTGCAAAAGTTTGGTGGGGTGACATATTTAAAGTGAGTTGGCCTATGTAAAATATTGTACTATTTTTTATTGTAAAAATTATATACTAATTATTCAGTTGATTGTTTCTCTTTTATTTGTATTCCTGAGGTTAAATTATAACCTCTCTATTATATAGAGCAATAATACTTGGAGGCTACAATGACCCTCAAAGTGAAGAAGAAAGAAAAATATATTTGGGGAAAAATTTTTCTAGTCTCCGTCCCCCTGGGCGCCATTATTGGGAAACAAATCCTATGTCGCCCTCTGCTTGGTTTGTGTGGTATTTAGACATTGGCATTGGCCATGCGGTGTATAGGCTATGGGAGCAATGAGTAATTTACTGCGCCCTCTAACAATTTACATTTATTAATTCTTATCATAACTCCATGAAGGAAATTCTGCTATTTCCATTTTACAGATGAGGTAACTAGGTCCAACCTGCCCAAGGTCACGTTGCAGTTAAATGGCAGAGCCAGGATTTAACCGGGCTGTCTGCTGCAGTGGCCGTACTTATGAAAGGCCATATAACTCTTTTCTAAATTAACTGTAGAGCAAAATTCCCCCTGCCCCAGCACCAGTATTCAATGAGGCAAATTCTTAGGTGTGGTCATTTGTAAACTGGTACCAATGAAGCTAATATTATGGCTTTCAGTATCTTTTCTCCTATGTCTCTAATATGTCCATTGTGATCACAAGTTCACTGAAGTGCTGGATGGAGATTGATTTCCCAGTGTCACATTTGCTCTGAAGAGTCTGATTCTTGGGGAGCAGAGGCTGTGGGTGAGCGAGGCAGAGCCTGAATGGGGAGTCAGGGGGCATGGGCTCCTGTGCAGCTGGAGACTCACTGAGGGAATGAGATGGTGTGAACAGGAAGGTGACCAACTGTGAGGTGACCTGCTCAGCACTGAGGGGTTTCCTGGGATACAGGGCTTTTAGTGCTAAAAGCAGGGTAGTCCTGGGAAAATTGAGATGATTGGTCACCTTAACTCATATGCCAACATATTAAATAAGGGTGCTGTTTTTTAGCCAGAAAACCAGAAGGAAGAGCTTTATAGATTTTCAAGGTACTGAGAAGAAAGCCTTTAGATGCATTTTCAAAAGTCAAGTTTCTGAGAGTTAAGAAAGTTGCAGTGGAAGGAAATTTGAGCCAAAAGACCTAAAATCCCATTGATGAACTCTATACTGTGTGACTTAGAAAATTATTCCAACTTCTCTGAACCTGAGTTTGCTCAGTTGAGAAATGGGGATGGATAGCCCAACTGGTCTTAGTCACGGGGAATTGTGACTGGGATTGGAAAGATTATTTATTTGTAGCCACTCACCACATTCCTCCAGGGTGACTAAGCTGCAGTGAATACAGTAAGTTCAGGGCATTGTGATGAATATGTGGGAGGTCAGCCTCATGAGGAAATGTATCTCCACATGCAACTCTAATACCATGCATAAAGCATCATAGAATACTGTCAACTCATTGACCAACCATGGTTTAGCTCGGTACCTGAGAGTGCATCAGTTCCTTCTGAGGTCTCCAAGATTTGAGGTTTGTCTCCAGAAACTCAGAGGAAAGTATGTACTGATTGAAACAAAATGTCCAAGTCATTAGAACTCTTATCTCCCAAGAATCTATAATAACCTGCTTGGTCTCCTCTCTCTGCCTTCCTCTAACATTGCTTCTGTGACCCGGGGCCCTGGGGCCAGAACTCTCATTCCACCTGCAGCCTCCCTCCCTCCCTTCTGGGCCCAGTGGCCCTATTCATTACTTTAGAGTCGTGCATCAGCTGTTCTTTCCTGTACTAAGCTCTGCTGTGGTCTTGACTCAAGCCTAGGGTTGGACCTGGGCCTCGCCTCTTCCCTACTGACTTTTTTTAGAATCAGAGCTATGGATGTGGGACCTCAGAGGCTAGGGTCGTGTGACTTGAGCTCCAGTAGATTTCTGTGTACCTGAGTTTCCTCTTTTGGGAAGCCCAGGACAGTCAGAGAGAAGGAGGTTTGCATGACTCCTGTGCAGCACATTATGGGGCTTCCAGATTGGCGACTCTCAAAATTCAGTATGAAGAGCAGCCACCTAGAGACCATGTTAAGATGCAGTTTCAATGCCCTATCCCTGGAGCTTCTGATTCAATACAGGCCAAGAATCTGGGTTTTTATTTTATTTACTTTTTCTTTCGAAATTCTTTTATACATTATTTATTTATTTATTTATTTTTATGCTTTACAGTTATTCCACTTATTTCCCCCTTTGCCCCCCTTCACCCAGCCCACCCCCCACACCCACAGTCAATCCCTACCCCATTGTCCATGTCCACAGGGCCTCTGTATATGTTCCTTGATTAATCCCTTCACCTTTCTAACAGTCCTCCCTCTCTTTCCTCCCCTCTTACCACTGTCAGTGTATTCTGTGATTCTATGCCTCTGGTTCTATTTTGCTCATTAGTTTATTTTGTTTGTTAGACTCCTATAAGTGAGATCATATGGTATTTGTCTTTCACTACCTGGTTTATTTCACTTAGCATGATACTCTCTAGTTCCATCCATGCTGTCACAAAGGGTAGGAGCTCCTTCTTTCTTTCTGCTGTGTAGTATTCCATTGTGTAAATGTACCATAGTTCTTTAATCCACTCACCTGCTGATGGGCACTTAGGTTGTTTCCAATGCTTGATTATTGTAAATAGCACTTTTGTGAACACAGAAATGTGTAAGTTCTTTTGAATTGGTGTTTTGGGATTCTTAGGATATATTCCCAGAAGTGAAATCACTGGGTCAAAAGGCAGATCCATTTTTAAGTTTTTGAGGAAATTCAATACTGTTTTCCACAGTGGCTGCACCAGTCTACATTCCCATCAATAGTTCACTCGGGTTCTCTTTTCTGTACATCTTCACCAGTACTTGTTGTTTGTTGACTTATTAATGATAGCCATTTTCACAAGTGTGAAGTGGTATCTCATTGTAGTTTTAATTTGCATCTCTTTGATGGCTGGTGATGTTGAGCATTTTTTCATATGTATGGGCCCTCTGTATGTCTTCCTTGGAGAAGTGTTTGCTCAGGTCCTTTTCCCATTTTTTAAATTGGATTGTTTGTCTTCCTGATGTTGAGTCATATCCATTCTTTATATATTTTGAAGATTAAACCCATCCAATGTATCATTGACAAATATGTTCTCCTATACAGTCAGTTCCCTTTTCATTTTGTTGATCGTTTCTCTAGCCTAGGTTTTTAAATAAGCTACTGAGTAGCTTCTAATACCTGTGCTCTGTGAGTTATATTTATAGAACTACTGCTGGGAATTGGGGCACTTTAGTTAGATATTCAGGCTAAGCCAGAAATACAGATCAAGAACTCTTAGAGAGGGAGAATGTGTTATTAAAAAAATAATTTAGTCTTTGGTGCTTTGTCTTGGGTACTGTTCTTGGCTGAGGTAGTCATTGTTTAGAATTAAAACATGATTTGGGTATTTTTCATTTTCTGACTGTTTGGATATTGGTAAAGAGGAAAATTGATGCAAGATCTTGGACACCTTGCAAACATTAATTCTGTTGTCCTCCTGATATTCTGGAAAGTGAGAGGCAGAGATCATAGTACCCATTCTATAAATGGACAACTCAGCCAGGGTATTAAAAAAACACCCATGTCCATGCATTATTTTACAATTTCAAAGCATGTGTACATGTGCTCCCTTACTTGGCCCTCACAGGAGACTATGGTGTAGGTAATATCACTGTCTCCATTTCACAGGGAGGAGCCTGGGCTCAGAGAAGTGATGGGGCCTGCTCCTGTCACAGAGTGATTGAACGATGACACCGGGACCCTCTCTGGCTGCTCCAGCTCCTGATGTCACATTTTTCCATACATCTAAGTCCCTCTCTAGAGAAGTCGACAATGCAACTGAGAGGGGAATCAAGTGACTCCAACTTGGGGGAAACACATGGTTTCCCCAGGCCTGTGGACACCTCCACTCCCAAGATTTAAGATACACTGTAACTATTTGCTAGATCCACCCATCGCATCACTTGCCAAGCAGAGAAAAATGAAAGGGTTCCTTGGGACTTCATGGATAAAGCAAGGACAGATGGTGACTTAATTGTTAAAAAGTAGAGGAAAATATAGAAGATAAAAGCAACAAATGGACCTGGGTGTGTCCTGTAGAGATGATGTCCCAGCTGCATACCTGCCTCCTGTCACAGCTCTTTCCGTGTCTGACACCTCTGTCTCACCCGCCCTGGAGCACCCAGGGAGGCAGGTGGTGAGCACAGACAGTTGTGAGAATTTATGCGACTAACACAGCCCCTCTTCCCACCCTCCTGGTAGGAAGGGGAAGTGTGATCCATTTCCTCCTGGGTAAACATTGTCACAGGAAGTGTTTTTCAAATGTCAGCAGGGGCAATGGAGCAGTCTGAGGTCAGTCAGCCCGGATCTGCTTCTCTCCTTCTCTCCCGGGCAGAGGCTGTGGGGTTTTTCCTGCACATTCACACCCTGTCCGTCTTTTGTCCTGTTTTCTCTCAACCAGCCGAATGGAAGGAGATCCTAGAACACCCCACGTCCACTCCACCCTTTCTAATAAACAGGATTTCTGTCAAATTGGGCACCTGTAATGAAGCTGATAGCCTAGATCCTTCTAGAAGAAATGCAACTAATGAAGAAGCCTTGAGCAAGTCTCCATCACTCCTCATGTGCTGGACCCTGAACATATTCCCATGACTCTGAGCAGGGCACCTGGGACACATACTCAATTCTCTTCAGGTCGTGGGAGGCTGGCCAAGCAAGACTGATGACTCAGAGGCCTCTCCTGGACTTGCAGGCTCCAGCATCCCTTTACAGATGCAGAGGACAGGAGTCTTCCCTCAGCACCCACTTTCCCCTCCTGTGCCCACAGCCTGTGGTCTTTTCTTTTATGAGAAGCCGTGTGAAGTAGTAGTTACACCAGAGGGACCTGAATCTCAGCTCTGCTGGCCATTAACTCTATGACCTAAGGCAAGTTACTGCACCTTCCTCTTCTATCATTTCTTTTTATAAATTTACTGAGCACCATCTCTGGTCTAGGCACTGGGCTAGGCCCTGGATAAAAATGTCACCCCTTTATAGATGTGTTGTAAAGATCAAATGAAACAATTCTGTAAAATGCTTAGCCAATTGTCATAGAATAAGTATTCAATAGCTGTTAACAAATACTGTTATTCTCACTATTATTACTTCTACTCACATTATGATTCTTTGGAGAAGAGTAGAGTTTGAAAGGTCATTTGCAGTCTTCCGTGCCTCTGCCCTCTCCTGGCCCTTTCTGCTGGGTGAGGGCTGCCATCTTCCCAGACTTCTCTGTGGAGCCACAGCCTCTTTACTCATTCACTCTGTGTTTCAATCACTCAACGAAGATGCAGTGAGTGTGTCCACTGTGCCGCAAAGAGGGGTGAGAAAGGCACCAAAAAAAAGGGAGACTCCAGAAGAGGGGGAAAGTAGCACTCCTTGACGGGAAGAGGAGGTTATTTCCAAGGGGGTTTGAAGAAAGGCTTAGAAGGCTTCATAGAGGAGGTGGCAGAGGGCTGTGCTTTGAAAAAGGAGGATTTAGTAGGTTCTGAGGAGGTGGGAAGAAGGGACATGCATGAGCTTTCAGGCCTGTTGCCAAGACAAGGAAACTACTTTACCCAAGAATTTGAAGCCCTTGGTCTTTGGGCTGTCAGTTAACTGCGCAGACATTTGAAAGCTTCTCTTGTACTTGTGGGCCACGTTTCACATACCTTATGTTGTTTGAATTTCACAAAGATTGAGTGAGTCAGACAGAGCAAGAACTACTATACGCACTTTCCGGACGAGGAAATTATGACTCAGAGAGGCAAAGGGATCTAGCTAAGTCCACAAAGGTGGCCAGTGGGAAGGTGGTCATTGATTTAGTTAGGTCTCTTGGCTCCAAGACCAGAACATTTTCTCTGACATAAAGTTGCTACCAGTCTCTCCTCATTCCCACCCCCTCAGGCTGGTAAAGCTGGTCTTCGGAGCCAGGAGAGCTTCGAACTTGTCCCTTGGGCTCCACTGATGTCCCATCAACACTTGCCAGGACCCTGCAATAGCACTCTTGGAGGTCCCCGTCCTCTTTCGGGTGGCCTCCAATCCATCTTTTATAATCACATCTTCTACACAGAGGAAGCTTTCTAAAGCCTAGGCCTGATCATACTCTGCTCTTGCTTGAAAATCTTTAGTACCTACCTGCCTCTTGTGAGACCAACCCAAAGTCCATTAGTTCATCCAGGCCCTTCAGGGGCCTTCCTGCCCATTTGGCCTCCCCCTGGCTGGCCTCTGCTGCGCTCCCTCTATGTGAGCCACTGAATTTCTCGTAGTTCCTCAAATGTTGTCTCCTCATAGCTTTGTGCGCACGTGAAGTCTGGAGCCAGACTTCCTGGTTGAACACTCAGGCCCACCGCTTCAATAGCTATGAGACTGAGAAAGATCTCCTAACTTCACGGCGCCTCAGCCTCCATGTGTGTGAAGTGGGCATAATAAGAGGACCCATCTTGTGGCGATGTTGTGCAGACCCATTGCCTTACCAAATGTAATGATTTAGCCAGCGTCAGTGCCTAGTAGGTGCTCAGTAGATACGATGGTAGTTCCCAGTGCAGAAACCACTGTCCCTGTCTAGTAAGCTGTACACATCATCTCAGGCTCCCTTCCCCTGGTCGCCTCTGGGAAGCCTGCCCTAACTGCCTGAGGTGAGTACCCCCACAGTCCGTGTCCAGAGGTGCTGGGCACACGTCTTTCCTGTGCTTCTCACACTGCAATTACCTCCCTAAATTGGCCTCCTCGCCGCAGTTGAACTCCTTGGGGGCAGAGTCTTGTCATTTTTGAGAGCCGGGTCTGTGTCTGACTCACTGCGGTACTTGCCACACCCAGCCCAGCCCTGACACACAGTACGCCCTAGTGCAAGTCTATGGAGGGAGTGAATGGACGTGCGAGGCTGGCACCGAGCACCTTGCTGGTGGCGAAGCCACTGACATGTTAGGCGACTGACCATGTTTACCTCTTTATTCCTCTGTTTCCCCAGAAACAAAGTGGATGATGGCTTCCCTGGTCTGACAGGGGACCCAAAGATCACAGTTCTTACAGGAGCACACAGGCACAACCGTGGGAGGTGTGATGAGATTTGGAAGTGAAACTTTTAGCTAATGTCCTATCGCAGGGTGGTAGCATGTTGACCAGGGCAGATTTTCCGGGAGGTAAGAAAGCTTCTCCACCAGGCCCCTCACGTACCCAGGCTCCTTTCAAGGCCTCAGGCTTCTTCGTGTTATACTTGTCATTTTGTATTCTTTTTCTTAAATGTGCCCTCCTTGCAAATTGTACAAGCTTCAGGACCCCCAAATCCTGATAGCCCCTGGAGTCCATCCTTCTTCCTGTGAGCTGCCTCCCCTCTCTGAATCTGGGACTCTGAGGTGGGGAGGAGGGCAGGAGCTGGCCCCTGTCATGCTCTTCCCTCTCCTGGCACCCCTACTCTCACCAGTGCCTGAGGGGCAGCTCTGGGAGTTGCCTGAGGTTCCCAAATCCATGCGGCTCACTGCCATCACCCACACCTACTGCCCTTCCCATGGGGTTCTCAGGTCCTCAAACTTCCCTGCTGCTTTTGGCTCTGAACCAAGTCCCACCTTTCCCCACATCTCTCCCCCAGCGCACCCCATTTGGGGCCAGCCTCTTTGAGTCAAGGCCTGCTTGGACTTTGGGCATTCAAGCCTCTCCCTTCCAGCGAATGGCCTCCAGCTCCATAAACCACAGCTATGGTAAACAGCCCCACCCCCAAACCGCACTGTAGGTCTGTGGGTCCCAAAGGCTGGCTGCCCCTTGACCAGTTCCCATGTGTGGGGAGGGGGAGCGGAGGGATGGTGGGGCGATGTTAGACACATTCAAACCATTTCCTTAGGGAGGAAATGTCATTTTCATAAATACGCTATTTGAAGGCTGCCCATGCACACCCTGCAGGGTGCAGTTGTCAATCCTGGTTGCACTTCTGAATTACGTGGGGAGCTTTAAAATCGTAAACTGATGCCTGGGTCCCATTCCAGAGATGACTGGTTTAATTGCTGTGAGAGGCGCCTGCATATAAGGACCTTTTAAAGCTCCTGGATGATTCTAACATGCAGCCAAGCTTGAGAACAACTGCTTTAGGGAACATTGTGTAAACGGAAAGGCGGACAGAAGGAGAGGGTTGGGAGCAAAATGAGTTTTAGCAGGACGGTCATAACAGCGCGTGATTCCTTTGCCTCCCCGGTTTGACTTGAAGGGCTACACCCTTGCCTTTCCCTCCTCCAACTGACAGGGTGGGAAGCAGGTCCTGGGGCTCACACTGGTCCAACTTGCTCCCACCCTCAGGAGGGTAGGAGTTTTAGGGCAGAAACGGTGACTTTTAAGGAAGCAGGGCCAAGTTGTCTTCATTTTGGCATGCCCTAGGCCTGAGTCAGAGATCATGGTCTTGCTGGGAGCTTGAGACAAGGGTTCAGTGTTCATATTCCAGCTGAGCCCCTGGTGCCACCCCACCCTTCTCCTCCTCCTGGTTCCTCAGCTCAAAGAAATGCACCATTGTCATCCATGCTGTTTATTTCTAAAACTCACTCACTCTGGGCTCTGCCTCAACTTCCCTCCAAGTCCAGATGGTCACTACATTCTGTGATTATCCCTCAATCATTCTCTACACTTTAAACTGCCCTTCCTCCACAGTCCTCTGGCCTGGGCCTTCCTCACGTCCTCTCTTGCTTCTTCTACCAGAAGCCACTGCATTAGCTTCCGGGCTGCTCTGGACTTCCTGTTTTTTCTCTCTCTCACTAGGTCGATGTTCCCATCTTAGTAAAGCGTGCTTGCGCACGTGCACTCTCTCTCTCTCTCTCTCTCCCCTGCCCACCCCCCTCCCCCACCGCTCCATGTGATCCAAGAGCCAAATCATTCTGTGGTTGGACCAGCAGCATCAGCACCATTTGGGAACCTGATGGAAATGCAAGTTCTTGGGCCCCAGACCTACCAAATCAGAGCCCTGTGGGTGGGTCCAGTAATCTGTTTTAACAGGCCCTCCAGGTGATTCCGCGGTGTGGCCTAGACCATGCAGGCCCAGGTGTGGCATTCACAGTTCCCCCACTCCAGTCCCAATCCGTCCAGTTCTCAACTGTTACTTCTCTCTTCCATATCCTTCACTAAGGGATGGTGCCCAGGCTGCCCCCTCCCTTGGAGAGCCTTTTTACCAGTTCCGAGTATAAATTCATTTCTCCTTCTAGATCCAGCTCAAACATCATTTCTTTAGACAGATCCCAAGATTCCTCTTACAGGAACATTTTTTCCTTCCCTGATCTCTGCAGAATTATTTTCTTCCCCTCTCTCTCCACGAGTTTTGCCTTTAAAACAGGACTTCGCTCAGTCATGACTACATATCAGAATCACTGAAGGAACTTGGGATAATATGTATGCCCAGACCATACTCCAGAGCAATTAAACCAAAATTTCAGGATGGAGCCTGTCATCGCATATTTTTAAGGTTCCCAAGGTAACTTTAATGAGTGTCTGAGATGAAGACCTTCTCTTCCAAGGCAGCCAGAAGGAAATCCGTGATAGGAAGAGATATAAATTCAAAGTTAGGGACCCCAAATTCTTCTGCTCATGACTCTGTCCCAACTGGCTGGTTAACTCTAAGCAGGTCACTTCCCCTCTGTCTGGGCTTCTATGACCCAAGCTGCCAACCGGGGCGTTGTTCTAGATCAGTGGCTCTCAAAGCTGTTCCATGCCTGGATCCCAACCCTAGAGATTTTCAGGTAATTGGTCTGGGGAGAGGTCTGGATTCTAATGTATAGCCAGGGTTGAGAAACGCTCTCTTACAACTTATCCAAGGGCCCATGAAAGTGTCCAATGATTTACTTTTGGGAGCAAAAGCATGTCTGCCTCTTTAAATTCTTGGATTTCTGTGCCCTGCTATTAATCTTTCCTCTCCCTTGAGGATAAACCCCCAACACCTGGTGTCAGTAGTGAAGGGCAAATGGAATTCCCTTATCTGAAAGCAGAAGAGCCAGGGACATTCTGAACCACCCCCCCCGCCCCGCCCCCACTTGGCCATGTTCAATATATCTGGCCATGGAGGCAGGAGGTGAATTAAGAATCACGGGAGCATCCTTACCAGAGCCCTGGTGCAGGGTCACTGAGGGGGCCTCTACTTCAGCAACCTCAAGGCTTCAACGCATGCTTCTCAGCTCCAAAACATCTAGTCTCACCAGCATAGCAAGGGAGACACATTTTCTTCACAGTCAGGTCAGGTTGTGATTTAAAGGCAGAAGGCGGGTTCACCAAGGGCAGCTGTGGTCCGAAACTGCATGAGAAGTCAGGCTCCAGCCTGAGGAAGGCAAAATGACCCAGCTGGGATTGGTGGGTCAGGCGGAGGAAACAGCCTGCTTATTTAGGGGGTGGGGGCAGGGAAGGGAAGTGAATGCTTACATAAGTGCCTCTATGATGGAGGTGTTACTGTCCCCAGAGACACCCATCAGCCATCCACAATGATCCCTCTGTTTATGGGCACATCAGGTCGTTCCCCACAAAGGGAACCGGCTCAAGGGCTAGGGAGCATGGAGCAGCCTCAGGGCTAGGATTTCGGAAAAAGTGAAGATGGGAGACTCTCCCTGAAATCTTCATTCCCCCTCCTTCCCCTTGTACAAGGAATCTTTTTCTTCCTCCTTGCTGTGTTCTTCCACACTCTTCTCCACACTGATTCCTCTCCTGAAGATAGGCTGGTTCCGAAGTCTGTCTAGCTGCCGGCCCATGCCCGGAAGGAGGGGCTGTGTTTTGCCAGGAGAGGTGATGGTGGCCTAGGGAGGTCCAAGTTGTTTTGCAGATGAGAAAGCAGGCCTGGGGGTGTGGTGTCTGGCCTTGGCCAGGCCAGGGAGCCAGGACAGAGGTCAGGCTGTCTGTCTGGAGCTTGGAGCACTAGACCATGCTTCCTGATGACTTTACAGTCTCAGCCATTGAGGAAGAACAGGCACATGGAAAAGCAGCTTTGTTTTGACTCCTTGACACTGGCTGGGACCACCTCTCTCTGCGGGTGGGAATGGGGGCAGATAGGGATGTCACAGGGCAGTGAGTGTGATGTGTTCCTACTCTACCCATCCCTGCGAGGTGTTTGGTGAAGGCTCGGTATGTGTGTGGGGTTGGGCAGTTCTCCAAGGTTAAGACTCCTGGGGTTGCTCCAAGCAAACTGGAAGATTTTGGACTTGAATATTGATCAGATAAAGCTTTCCAGTCCCTGGGAGGGAGTCATAAAAGTCACCCCCGCCCCCACCCCACAGAGGGCTCATCATGACTTTGAAGGGATTGGACCTCCTGTGCCAGGCTATCACTTCATTACCTTTGAGGTAAATGGATCTGAGAGGTCTGAATCCATTTCCTTGGCATGGACTGGGGTGCGGAGACAGGGGTGGGGGGGGGGGAGCTGGGTGCGGCATCTGAGGTTTGCTGTACCGCCAGCACTCCAGGCTAATGGAAAGAAGCCAAGGGAGTATATTGTCATTACTTTAAATTGTAGCGTAGTCAGAGAATCTTAAAGTTGGAAGCAAGCTTGGATCACTTTATTATCTGTCCACCACAGAAGGCCCCACTGGCGTCCAGATGAGGAGACTACGGCCCTGGGATACGCAGAGATGGACTGTACAGGGAGCTGTCCTCAGAGTCAGGCCCCGAGCACACTGCCCTCTCAGACCCAGGCACTTGCCTTGGCTCCCTGGGCGGTTTCCGCCTCAGGATTCCGCTGTGGGCCCTTTGGCCTGTTCATAATATCCCTGCACTCTGGGAGGGCCATCCCCGGCTCTGTGATTTTTGGCAAATCTCTTAACCACGTTGTCACTCAATCCAACCCAGCTGGGAAGCCAGGCATGACCCAGGCTCCTGGGAAACCAGCTGTGGCACCCAACTGGCCTTTCTCTGCCAAATCCTCCACAGCTTTGGAAAGAAGTGCTGGTTGGGGAGAGTTGGACATGGCTTAGCAACACCCCAATAAAGGCTTGACCTATGCACCCCCTCCCTTCCCAAACTAGAAAGAATGTAAAGGAGAAACGTCCTAAACAATGAGCCTTCACAAGATCTTCATTAGTTCCTTCCTACACTAATCTGCAGGATTTGTTTTAAGAAAAAAAACAAAAAATGGAGGAAAAGGATTGAAATGAGGCCAGACATGGTGAGAGTCCAAGAAACAACTGCCAACTTCATCATTTAAGGCTGCCCACAGAAGCCCATTGAGGGACCTATAGTTTAAAATGTTATTTTTTCCCCTAGAGAATTTTAGAACTGGCAGACTCCTAAGGTCTAGCGCACCCTAAAAGCAGAAAAAGTGGGTTTAGAGAATGTAGGATATGGTCCAAGGTCAAGGAGCAGGGTGGCAGTGGTGGAGTCGAGAAACACCAACTCTTTCTTGTCTGTCTAGGACTTGATTCTGTCACATGTGCTGTTTGCACAGGTGAAGATCAAGGTCCAAGGTCACATGTCTGTATTGCTCAAGCAGCCACTGATGGTAGCCTGCCAGAAGAAAACATGGGCCAGACCCCTGGCCTGCTTCTGGGCTAAAACAAACTTCTTTGACTGATGGATCATGCTACTTTTTGAGCTCCTGTTGGGAGGTTAGGGGAAGTCATACGTCCTGAGATGTGAGTACAATTCTAAGTCTCTTCAAGAGCTACCTAAAGGGAAGTAACCAAGGAGGAGAAAGGATTTGTAAGGTTAGCTCTGCCACCTGAGGCTCCTCTTAGCATCCCAGAGATACCTCCTTTCCACAATGGAATTCAGACAGCAGCTGAGCGGACTCCGGCAGAGCCTGGGAACTGAGATGCACCAGGATGGGATTCATGCTGAGAAGAGGCCTGAAAGCCTCCTTGAAGGAAAGGGCACTCTGCTAGGTGGCCAGCATGGGTGGTTCTGGCAAGGGAGACAGGCACTCCCCGTCAAAGAGGAAGGAGGGCACAGGTGCAAGAAGGTAGGCAGGTAGGGATTCTCCTGCCCCACCCAGCAAGTGGCCAACTTTGTCAGAGTCACAGAGCTTAGAGGCTAAGAATACGGGCTTAGCAATAAGACCAAATGCCCTGACTCAACCTCTTTCTAGCAGCGTGGACATGGGGCAGCTAGGATGGGGATTAGACTACCTACCTCACAGGTAGGTCATTGTGAGAATTCAGTACAACAATACACGTCAAATGTTTATCACAGGGCCTGGCATTCAATTATTATCATTACTTGTTTCTTTCAGGGATTTTTCCCCAGATCCCATGCAGTTGCTGGTTATAGAACGAGAATCTTTCTTTGGAACTCAGGAGAGATACGCTAAGGGAAGGCAGAGGGGATAGTGCCTTTTCGTGGACACCTCCTGTCTATGCTGCTCTTTACTTCAGCTAGAGTGTGTAGGAGCAATAAGGCAGCCTGTGACATCTAACAGATGCTTCCAAAGCACAAGGAGGGGCTTCCTCCTTCTTAGGACCTTGGCTGGAGATGAGGACCCTTCATTTTCCACTCTCACTCAGGCCATTCTAACCAAAAAGTCCCTCTCATACCATGACATTCCTTTCAGGCTCCTCACAGTTGGCCTCACAGTGTGGGAAGGGGCTCAGACAGCTAAAGTTGGGCTGGATCAGGCCTTGCCTCGCTGGGTGTGACTTACCTCCCATTTGCTTCTGGGAGCTGATGGGGTCTCTGAACTCCCTACCAGCAGCCTGGTGTCCTCCGTAGCCTCCCCGCTCTGAGGGCATGGGCTTGCTGAGCCTGTGTGGTTCCTCCTGGGGGTTCTTGGTCTTCCCAGGGGCCTGAGGACCCTCTCTCAGCCTTTGGGCTGTATTACACCCGAGGACTCCAATTCTCACAAGGATTGGGAAAATGCCACATTTATAGGCAGACTGGAGAGGGGCTGGGAATCTGTGTCAGATCTGAAGGTGGCTCAGGAACCAGAGCAAGGGTTTGGGCAGGATTTCCTCAGGTCAAAGTATAGCTCTTTAAATTCCTACCTCCACATAGATCTCAGTTTTGCATCAAAATAAACTTTTATAAACTTTTATAAAAATAAACGAATATTTAAAGAAGCTAAGGGGAGGGAGCAAGTTATTAATCTTCATGAGGCAGTCACCAGTCTTGGTATGAACCTTATTACATGAGTCCTTAAAACAAAAAAACTGTGGCAGAGACTGCTAGCAGTCAAGGAAATCTTGTTCCCTTCTTCCTGGTCATCAGACGGACTACATTTCCCAGATGCCCTTGAAGCTAAGCATGGCCATGTGATTTAGTTCTAGCCAATGGAATGCAAACAGGAATGATGAGTGCCACTTCCAGGTCTGGCCAATCAAAACATCTCTGATGCACTCCTATATGTTCCTTTTCCCTTTGGACCAAATGAGGATAATGCCCAGGTGCCCTTTGGAACCATGTATTGTGATGGCTGTGTCCATCCAGCCTGAATTCCTAGAAAGTCAAGTGGAGGAGGGTCATGGGGTTGGCTCATTCACCAGCTCACAACTGATAGGTGAACAAGAAATAAACATCTATTGAATTTGAACTGTTATAAATTTTGGGATTTGTTTACTGGGGCAGTATACTTACACTAACTCAAGTAGGAATAAACATTTGAGCTAAAGAGACAAGCTCCAGTCCTTGTGGAGGAACATAGTCTCTTCTCCTTTTTCATGATAATTATGTTCTCTGAAGTTACTCTGAACACTGAATAAGCAAATACTGAGCCATTGCTCCTAGGAGAAATTCAGGGTTAGCTTCCTGTGAGCCTCTGGTCACAACATTTTTGTCAATCTATCAACACATAATCTCATTTTACCGGTGTTTCTGTCGAAAGACACCTTGTTTAAATATGGCATTGATTCTTTAGCAATGAGTTCTCAGCCCACTACACTGTAACTCATGCCTGAATAACACTTATCTAACACACGTATGGTGTGCACTGTACGGCAGCCTCAACCTTCTTGTGCTCAGGAACATGGGACAGCACTTCAGCGCCATGCTTGGGGATCTTTTTAAATGGTGAAGTCACTTTTAAAAAGCACAAAAACAAACACATGCAAAGAGTGACACTAAATAGATTGTGGAAAGGATAGTTCACAGTATGAGAGCTGAAACAAGAAGGCCCAGTGTGGACCTCAGCTGGGAATGTATGTGTTGAGGGACTCAAATTTTTCATCCCTCTGCAAATGTCCACCAGTGAATGCCAGAGCACCATGAATATCGGCTTTGGGGTGATAGATATGTGAATGTGAAAATAATAAAAACGATGACTAGAAACACCAAAGCCCTTTGACCTACTATCTTGATGGGAAAATCCTGGCTGGTAAGACAGATTTGAATCAAATGAATTGAGGGAGGTCTTGGGCTAGTGCAGGAATTGAGGCAGAGGGTGTAGAGACTGTGTGGGGGGCTCCCAAAGACCTGGTGGGTTCTCACCCACTGCCTCTGCTTGCACAGCTCATGCAAGAATGCTTTGGGGTTGAATATGGCACCAGGGTCTGGCCATCAGGTTACAATTAATTTAGAAGGAATGACATGATCCCTGGTAGGATCCAGGATAACCACACTCTCAGTGGCTGCTTTTTAAGACAGGACCAAATCATGGAACCATTTTTGCTTGCATGAAAGCACCATGTTGTTCTTCACTTTAAGTCTTTCTACATATTCTTCTGTGTGGAACTCTATAACCTTCCTGTTCTTTCTTATTTCTCTCACATTGCCTGCCTCATGCTATCCACCCATCAAATCTTGGTCAATTCTTCCAAATTTGGACTCCCAGTTTGTATTATGTGGCCCAGCTCTCTGGGCCCAGCTCTACTGGGCCTCTTAGCATCTTATACTTCCTCCAGTTTAGTATTCATTATATTTGCACTTCTCTCTCTCCTTGACTCAAATGTAAACTCACCAAAGGCAGAATTTTATCCCAAATCAAACTGCCTTAAGTAATGAAGATGTGCATTAGCTCTTGGAAATAAAAATTCCAGATGGAAGGCACCAACATGGCTTTATTTCAGGGGCTCAGGGAAATAAGCAATGACCTAGTTTCTTTTGTTCTTTCTTCTCTGTCTTCTGTGTATCAGCTTCATTCTATCATGGGCTCCTAATCTGGTTACACAGTGTCTGCTAAGAGCCCCCAGGATACCTACTTTCTTGTTCATGTGCAGAGAAAGAAAGAAAGCACAGATTTTTTTTTTCTCCAACCATCAAACAAAAGTCCTGGGCCTTCTCTGATTGAATGATCCGAAGTCATATGCCCAATCCTGAACTATGGGAAGAGGAAGACTACCATGATTGATTTAGATCTTGCAGCTAGGTTGGGACCAGCTGTACAAGACTAAATGACTATCGTAAAATAGAGGAAGAGAGGAATGGGTGTTGGGAAGCCAACTATAGTGTCCAAGAGAATAAACATTGGTAGCAGGAAGCTCCCTGAGAGAGCAAGTCCTGGACAACCTAACAGAGAAGAGTGTCAGATTCCCATAGACAAAGGGTCGAACTATTTCCTTCTTACTGAAGTAGGGGAATTTGCAGCAAGGCAGGTGCTACTTTTAGAATGTAGGCCTGTTAAGGCTGAAGCTAGAACGCAGTGATCAAGAGGACAATAGCACTGGGAGATGAGTTTGGAGAGCTTGGGAGGGGCCAGATTATGTAGAGCTTTGCAGCCCATTTTAAGATTTGAGAGATTAAGCATGAACAGATCATGTTTCCCCAGCATTCCCAGAGAGGACCATGAGGAGAGAGAGCCAGCACACTACCATTGGGGAAAATTCCTCCTTTGTTTTGAGTTATAGGACTGT
Source organism: Anoura caudifer (assembly GCA_004027475.1). Lineage (NCBI taxonomy): Eukaryota > Metazoa > Chordata > Mammalia > Chiroptera > Phyllostomidae > Anoura > Anoura caudifer. Next base: position 346,781 of record PVKU01000183.1, read on the forward strand.
TGCTCACCATCAAAGGCATTTTTTGGTGACAACTAAAAATAAAATAGGGTGGCTGCCTAAATGTGTTTCCAAAATGATTGGCCAGACCTTTGCTTCTCAAAGAGAAGTAATCACTATTTTTAAGACTATGCTCCTCAAACAAAAGGTGACACAGTCTCCTTTTGGGGTGGTGACCAAGCAAAATATATTAATCCACAGCATAAACTTGGTACATCTTCATAAAATGTAAGTGCACTTAGTGGTAATTGGAAATGTTTTTATAGTGAAACAGGAATATATTATGGAATAGTAGGATACAAATTTTGCATGCATTTTTAAGCTTAACCACAGGCTTTAGGGAAAGTCTGGGCTTGGGTTAAGTGGGAAGGAGGTTGGAGGCAAGTTGATGGCAAGCCTCTTGGTAGGGGTATGCTTCCAATCTCTTCTGCTGTCTGGGATACTTGAGGGAGAAATGAGAAGTCATGAATGCCTGTGCTTCAGGGTTGGGTGCTAACACCGTACAGCCAGGTGAGGGGCCAAGGTACCTTCTCTCCCCACCACACTGTAACAAGATCCTTCAGGGACTTTTGGAAGCCAATACCCCTTGGATTTATCCAAGACAGAAGAATATGCGTTAGAGTGAAATCCGTGCTTGAACTAGTTATCTTAAAATGAGGTAGGTGCTAGAGTTTGCTGAAGCTCACATGCGATGCCATTTGAAGTCCTGGCTGCGACCCAAGCAAAAGGCAGGGGTGGGGATGGGGTGTGGGCACCTCATAAACATTCTGCCTGTCATTTGCCTCAGTGCAGCAAAGGTTATGCTTGTTGGAGGTCATTGCTTTTTTGGCTTTTTTTCTCTCTCTCTTCTTTTTGATAAATCTCAGTTCTTGGCACTCTACTTCCCCTCTCCCAGCGCACTCACTGCTCTCTGCATTTCTTCTGAACAATGGGTGCTAAGCTTTTTAATCTTTGTGATTTTTCTGAGTGCCCACTCAGGTCAGCAGCAAAGCCTCTGTTTGGTTACTCAATGAGTTTTTGTCCCCAAGGGCTATAAGAAGGCAAAAGGATTTGGAATTCTTTTTCTTTTTTTATGAAGAACTCTGTTCTTCTATGGGTAGTTCTTGAATGATCAAGTCCTGGGGCTGATTAACCTCTTGATATCTGCAAGTGTTTGAAATTTCCTGTATGTGCCTCAGCAACAGCCTTCCCTGGAATGTGTTCTTGAAATTCTGCAGGGTGGCCTCTCTCCCACAAAGTGGAACCTGTTCTACGTGGGTCAGAGAGGAAGGAAATGTCAAACAGGTGGAGTTATGAGAACTACATGGAGGAAACAGTCAAAGTGTCACTCTATAACTAATTCAAGTGCAATAGAAATTTAATAATGTACAGTGATCCATTTTGCATTTACATACCATCTTTCATCTGACCATGGAAAATATTAATCTTTTCACTCCTATGGTCTGGTTTATGTGAGGAGTCCCGTCTGTGTTTTGTTTTGTTTTTTTTTTTTTTTCCTTCCTCCCCAAGGCAAAGAAAGAGTAACTGACTTATTCAAGTTTGCACAATAGCTCCTCAGATTTGAGAGAAGTTGGTGTTGGTGTTATTTTCAGGCCCTGGGGACTGGAGAGGGGGTTGAAAACAAAGATGGCTTTGCTCTGGCCAAATGGTCACCCAGTGAAATCCTTTCCTGATGGGCCAGTTCTTTCAAGTGAGCACACCAATTCAGTTAAAAAATATGAAAACAAAGCAAGGCCAGTGTGTCTGTACTTTCCATACATTTCTGGTGAGAGGCGAGGGTGCGGCATGGCCTCTGGCCTCTGGGATCTCTGACTGGTGGTTTAGGAATGTGTCTGGTTTATTTCTTGAATGCTGCCGAACACTTGGCTGGATATGTTTCAGGGGTCTAAGGTAGGTCTTTGAAGGTAATGGAATCAGAGTTTGGTGATAACCTGAAAACGTTAGCAGCATCAGGAAGACGAGGTGGGGCATGTTTTATTTTGTGTTCCAGTCTTCTTCCCAATCCCAATTAAGCTGTGTTTGGGGAATAAATAAATGTTTCTGAAAGCTAAATTTATGTTTTTATTTTATGTTTTTTTTTAAATTATTGTTATTCTGTTACAGTTGTCCCAGTTTTTCCCCTTTGCCCTCCTTCACCCATCCCATCCTTGGCTCCCAAAGTCCATCCCCACACTGTTGTCTATGTCTGTGGGTCATTCATACATGCTCTTTGATTAGTCCCTTCCCCTTCTAATGAGCAAAATAGAACCAGAGGCGTAGAAACATGGAACAGACTGACAACGGCCAGAGGGGAGGGGAGAGGGGATTAAAGTGGAAATAAGGTGAACTCTAAATTTAGGTCACTATGGATCTTGCTTGAAAAGATTTATGGAGATGAATTGCTCTATGTGTCTACTTGTTTGTTTGTTTATTTATAATTTACATCTCAATGATTTCCACAAGAGATATTAGGGGCCCGTACAAAAAATATCCAAAATGAAAATCAAAGATCAAAAACAAAGGAAAAAGGGAGAGAAAAATGTACTTCAAGTTGTCAACTAGTATAGTCACTATGATCAGGTAAGTAGCTTTCACTCTGAACCAGAAGGCATTTGTGGCAAGAAGGGCAATTCAGCCAGTTCTGCGATGCACTTTGTCTGATAGAAGGAAGTGTGACAGGTGTCCAGATGAGAGGACCTTCACCTGGCAGTGTACTGATTTCTGAAATACATGTATGTCAGAGATCCGCTCACAAGGCACTTTGAAAAACAGGATGTCTATACTTTCAGCAGCACTTTTGTAACAGGTGCAGCTGTGTGTGTATGTGGGGGACATTTGTGACATTTCATCAGGTACTCCCAGGAATTCCCTTCTGTCCTCCCTCTCCCTTTGCGGACAGGGGGTTTAGGGTGGTTGGATGAAGGCAGATGTCTCTGTTACACTTTTGGGTTGCAGGCACTAAGGCTGCTTCTGGCCAACTCAGCAGAAGAGGAAGCCTTTCAGAGGAGGAAGAGTAGGGCCCGTCCTGGTTATCTCCAGGCATCCAGGCAGCAGGTCCTGGTGGACAGTCCCTCTGGGGCTCAGCAGCTGGATGGACGACGTGCCGCTCTTTCTTCCGGTATCGCTGTTCTTGGGACAAAAATCCCAGAAGAGAGTCTAAGAGTCAAAGCATGAGTCACGTGACATTGTTATGGAATGTCAAGGAATTTTGACAGCCTCACCAAAACCGCATACAATGAGGGCAGAGGACAGATCTCTAAGGGACACTAGAATGCTGTTATCCAGCAGGGTGCTCCAGCTCCACCCCACACTGCCTTTGCTTAGGGAAATTTCCTCATTCAAAACGAAGTTGCTTTTTACTGTTTTCCATTATCTGAGCTTATCCTAGAGATGCTTTTCTGTTTAACTGGCCTGATGATTATCCAATGATCAATCTGAAAGTTAGCAGAGTGCGAATTTTCCATCATCAAGAAAGGGACCTGTTGGGGAGCTTCCTAGGGTTACCATAACACATTATTCCAAACTAGGTGACTTCAAACACCAGGAATCAATTCTTTTACATCTCTGGAGGCCAGTAGTCTGAGATCAAGGTGTCAGCAGGGCCACACTCCCTCTGAAGGCTCTAGGGGAGAATCCTTCCTTGCCTTTCCCTAGCTTCTTGCAGTGGCCGACAATCCTTGACATTGTTGGCTTGCCCCTACATCACTCTAATCCCTGCGTCCATTGTCACATGCTCATCTTCCCCATGTGTCTATGTCTTCACATGGTTTTTCCTCTCCGTGTGTCTCCTCTTCTTTAAGGACATCAGTAATTGGATTTATGCTCCACTCTAATCCAGTATGACCTCATCTGCTGCATTCTGAATGTCTGTGTCCCACTAAAATTCCTATGTTGAAATCATACCCTCCAATTCTGATTGCATAAGTAGGTGAGGTCTTTAGGAGGGGACTAGGTCACGAGGGTGGAGCCCTCATGAATTGGATTAGTGCCCTTATAAAAGACACCCCTAAGAGCCAAGGCCCTTTCCCTAGCCTCTTCCACCATGTAAAGACACTGGCTATGAGCCTGGGAGAGGCCCCTCACCTGACCATACTGGCACACTGACTTCCAGCTTCCAGAACTGAACTAAATAAATTCCTGTTGTTTCTAAGCCACCCAGTCTATTTTTGTTATAGTAGACTTAAGGGTCTAAGACAGAGAACCAGTACATGCTCAACTTAACTTACATTTTAATTTTAATCGAAAAGATCTTTCCAAATAATGTCACATTTACAGATTTCAGATAGCTACGCATGTTGGGGGGGACACTATTCAACCCAGTACAGGCAGAGAATAGTGGCATTTGCTCCTCTGGTGGTTGATGAACTCAATTTCATACACCCCCCCCCCCCCGCAACCAAATAAATTAGATATGAAATCCATGAGAAGGAAGCTTCCTGCAGTGAGATTTAACAGAGACTTTCATTTTCTGATTGACCACCTGTTAAAAGTGTTTGGACGTTATAACTAGGAAAACAGGTAATATGAAGTTGTTGTACTAATATGCCAAGACTTAGTTTTTAGGGTTTCTGATATCAAGTCTATTTAAGTTGCTGTGCCAAGAAAGGAAAAAAAAATGTTGGGTTTTATTTTTTCTCCCTTTAGGTGAGTTCATGGTTCGGAGCAGGACATTCCTAGACCTTAATGCTCTCCTTCATCCTGGTGTGTTGTCCTCTTGGCTCCAGGCCTGCGCTTGTCTCTGTTTAGCCCCTTCTTACTTTCTTTTCCCCAAATTTAGAACCAACAATTCCTTGAGTTACTTTAAGAAAACGAGGGGTCTGGTCTCTAAGGGAGACTCAGAAAGAGAACAGGAACTCAGATGCATGATGTGTTTTGTCCTTGTCAGCTTTTCAGCTCGCTCTGCACTAAGTCACAGGGATGTGGTTCCCATGGTGACCCACCGGCATGACCATGGAGACTTTGCTGGTTGTCAACTCAGCTATTTTTTCTAATCTCATAGAACACAGCAGTCATATGGAAAAATGCAACTGGGTTTGACTTTAACATGGCTTTTTATTTTTCCTGAAGCAGGTCTGGCTGGCAGGATTAGGGGTGGAGTTTTGAGCCGTGAGGTAGAGTAGTGGACAAGGGCCAGGAGACCAGGGTCCCTGACAGCCATGCTGAAAATGGACTTTATCCAGGAGGCCCCCTTTTCTCAATTCGTGCTGTCAGACCACCAACATCTGAATCCCTTGTGGGAATATGTTAAAATGTAGATTCCTGAGCTCCACCCAGACTTCCTAAACCAGAATTCGGGGAGTGGCTCAGAAGTTTGCCATTTTTGCAAGCACCCTAGGGTATTCTTGTGCGAACTGAAGTTCGAGAACTACTGCTATAGATAATGTGGATCCTGGCAGGTGGTGAGCAGATTTGGGTTTTAGCAAGACTCTTTTGATATTGTAGGAAGAGAATGAAGCTGTTTAATAATCCAGCATTTTATGAAACACATACTGTGCTTACTATGTGCCATGCACTATTTTAGTTGCTTTAGAAACACTGAGTTATTTAATTCTCATAATAACCCCAGGAATAAGTTCTGTTATCATCTCCACATTCGGGAGGAGGAAACTGAAGCACAGAAAATTGCCCAAGGTCTTACAGCAGTGTGCCATTAGAGCACATTTCCTCCACTTCTATGCTCTGCTGAGATGCCTGAGTGTGGCAGCCTTTTGGAGGAGGGACTTCAGGAAGGAAAAATCAAATACAAACAAGAGGCTGATGGAACCATTAGCCAGAACCTGGCAGTGCAGATGCCCTGGGTTTTATGTGCTTATGTTACCAGTACTTCCCCTATTCGTTGTGAGCTTTTTAAAGGTGATGACACAGAAATCACCAACAGCTTCCAAAATGTAGCACATGTCCAACTGCACAAGCACCAGACACAAAACCAGGGGGTCGAGATCCTGGAACCCCCACTCTGTCAATAACCTGCTGTGTTGGTGAGTTGCTGAATATCAGTTTCTCTAGCTGGATATGTGATGTTTCTTCCACTGCAAAATGGGCAAGTCTTCAGGGCTGTGTAACCCCAAGGCTGCCATTCACTCGGTGCTGTCAAAGGTAGTGTGCACCAGGGCACCTGGGGTGAGACAAGATAGGGTTACTGAAGAGGAGATGGGGAGTACCTGCTGGGGACCCAATGAGTTAATACAGGTGAGGCGTTTAGATCTTGCCTGGGAGAGGCAAGTGTTAGTCATGATTCTTAGTTTCTTGAAATTTATTCCAGCTTGAACATCCATGGCCTGAGATCCTTTAAATGATTTTTTTTCTCCCAGAAAAAGGAAGAGTGGATTTGAACTTGAAGGACAAAAATAGCTTGTAGGTGACAATTTTCTCTCTTGACTGGTTTGTTCTTTTTACCAGTTGCCTCTTTGAATTCCTTTGGCTTTCTAGCATCTTCTTCCCTGGACATTTTCATTTTCAGGTGAGTGGGGAAAGCACACGCCTTAGCAGAGGCTGCCGTGACCAGCTCCTCCTCTGCCTGGCTGGCTTGGTCTCTGTAGCTGATCAGAGTCATCTGTGGACAATAAATTTGCCCAGTGGAGGCTGCTTTGCCTAATGTTAAACACTTGCTGCAGGGATGTCTGTGCATTGTTGCAAAAAGCCTGGAGGAATAGAGACCAGTGTTCACAAACTATTTCTATATAATGATTTTATGAGCAAATCTAGGCTAAAGGATGTGCTTTCTACTTTTTCTAAACAATGTTAATCAGGCAAATACACTTTCCTGAGGACAATCCCTAAGGATATTTCCTGAGGGTGTGTGATCTCATACTTACATTTGGACATCATGTTTGCTGCAGAATTTCAAGAAATTCAGTTCCTTATTTTTCAGTCATTCATTCATGTATTCATTCATTCAACCAACTTTTGTTAAGTGTTTATTGACTATGTGCCAAGCATATATTACATGCCAATTACCCTGTGTACTATGTAGACTTGAGGTCATAAGACTGGTTTTAAAACTCCTCTAAACCCACGAACTTTGCCAACTCTGTGAGCCTCAGTTTTCTACTCTACCTCACAGGGATGTTGTTGGGCTCAAACAACTTTTATATACACTGTGGACATCCTATCTCAATGGGCAGTGTCAATACTAGGAACATGAGGAGTGCACTGTTGGGGCAAGCTCTAACCTCGTAGGCAACCACGGAGTTAGCTCTGATTGACCGCACTCTTCTGTGACTTCCCTCTGGACAGCCAGCAGGAGTCCGTGTCATTAGAGCAGCAATGTGGGCATTAAGCCACTTGCTTTATCTCTAGGAATGAATTAAACCTTTAAAACTTTGGGGGAGTTGACGATGCCCCATTTACCATACAATTTTCCAAAGTCAGTAATCCTGTAAAGCCATGTGACTTCCAAAATTTCTCCTTGTTTGCTTATATTGCATCATTGTAATACACCTGCTAGTCTTCAGGAAAAACCCTCCCTTTCATCTCTGAGGTGACGGACTCCTAGAAAAGCCAGCTCGAAAGGGAAGAGTGGAGAGGGCAGGTAGCAAAACAGTTCTTATCAGGCCTATGGGATTGCTGTCGCACGTGGGCTTAGGCAATGTGGCCAAAATTCTGGCCTGGTAGAGGCAGAAGAGAAGGCTGAGGTCAGTGCTTGGTCTTGGTCCTATTTACCAAGTCAGAGCTCAGTGGTGTGAGGAAGGTCAGTGTGCCTCTCACTCTGCTCCCAAGTCAAATCCTTGATCAGCTCATACAGTCTTGAGTTTGGAAAGGCCTGGTCCGACGGGGCTCCACTCACAAGTCTCTAGGCAGCTCTAGGAGTTCCAGAGGGCACTGACTACTTTTGAGTATCTCAGCAAAATCTCTTTGATTTCTAGCCCATCCTGCTCAAACATTAAGCTCTCAGACTTTTGTATGGAGCATAAGATACGTCAGTTTCCTAGACCACCATGCACCTGACCACTCTACAGGCCTGTATGGCCTAGTATGGCAGCCACCAGCCCAGGTGAGTATGGAGCACTAGAAGTGTGGCTAGTCAGTATGGACAGGTGCTGGAAGTATAGAATAGTCACCAGAGTGGAGCCTGCAGACTTAAAAACAGGAATATAAACTACCTCTTGGACAATTGTGAAATATTGATTGTATTTTGAAATAATAATATTTTGAATATATTGAACTACATAAAACACGTTTGAAAAATAATCCCACCTGTTTATTTTTTTTAATGTGGCTACTAGAAAATTAAAAATTTCCTGTGTGGCTCACATGGTGTTTCTATTGCTGAGAGATAGTCTCCATCCCAAGGCTCTTATCTGAAGAGTCTGAGAACCCAGATCAAGGGGTGTGGCTAGAAGAGACCAGGCGTGGGCTTCCTTAAGGACGTAGGCCATCTTTCACTTGCTTGCTCTTGGCTCAGGCCCCTTTAAGCCTGGACGACATTATCAAGTCAATCACACTTCTTATTTGACTAGTTTAAAAACTCTGAAATCTTACTAATTGTCTGGATTTTAGTACCTTACTGTAAAAATACTCTTTCTAACTATATGGGCTGTAATGCACCCCCTCAAAAATCATATACCGAAGTCCTAACTGTGAATGTGACTGTGTGAGGAAATCAGGACTTTAAAGAGGTAATCAAGTGAAGATGAGGCTGTTAGGCTGTTGAGTCTTAATCCAATCTGACTGGTGTCCTTCTAAAAAAGAGGAAAGTTGGACCCAAAAGGAGACACCGGGGTGCCTGCGCAGAGGAAGACTGTGTGAGGACACAGTGAGAAGGCCACTGTCTGTAAGCCAAGGAGGGAGGCCTCAGCAGAAACCACACCTGCCATCACCTTGATCTTGTCCTCCAGAACTAGGAGAGAATTAATTTCTGTTGTTTAAGCAACTCAGTCTGTGGTATTTTGTTATGGCAGGCCAAGAAAACTGATACATGAACCTATTCTTGGTAGAGTTGGAAAAAGCTTAGTGACAAAAGAAAACAATTTCTCCAAGGCCAGCAATCTGGCTTCCTGCAACAATCTGTTGGGACCTCAAAGAGAGCTGTGAACACTTCTCTGTCATGTTGCCTTTGCCTGAGAGCAGCGTCTGTTTTTCAGTCCCCATGTCCATACTGCATGGTTCTGTCTCCTCTGCTATTAACAGTTCCCTTTGTTCTCTGACAGAGGAGGAAGATTTAAGAAGCAATAGCATCAGGGAACTGGCATTTTGAAGATTTGAGGGAAGTTCTGGCCTCAAGGTTTCATATCTAGGTCAATGTAAACACACAAAATCCTTTATTCCCTGTCTAAAATTCTTTCAATGAACTCATTTGAATGAAAGAGAAAGTCATATGCATTAAAATATCTGTGAGATTCCGAACATGTTTATGGGTAGCAAGAATTTTGTTTTCTAGAAAACTTATTTCTGCTAGACAGTAGGGGTAACAGCTCAAAAAGAAGGATGCTGGGCCAAATGACCTCTAGAGTTTTCTAGTAGCTCTAGGATCAACCAGGCTGTAGCTAACTCCCTGTTCCGGGGTTTCAGGCACTCTGGGTGGGGTGTTGGGGCAGGTGAACTCCAGTGGAAGCTTCATCTTCATACACATCTGCCCTCTAGGAACAGAGTTAAAGTCAACCAAGAAAACTTTTGCCAAGAAGTCAACCAACTGCCTTCTCAACTAGGTCAGTAGAATAGGCATAAAAGGCCTCAAGTAACATCAAGTCTCCTCAGAGAGACTTTCTGAACTTTTGGAACACGTGTCTATAATCTGGCCTGGACCCAGAATGCACTGAAGGGAGAAAGAAGACTATGACGGACCCAAGGATTATCTTCTTGGCAGTCCCTAGAACAGCTGTCTGGCAAATGTGACACAGTGTCTGAGATTATTTTAGAAACTTCATCCTGAAGAAGGACATCTAGGGAGAACACCAGACAGATTTGCCCTAAGTTCAAGGACACTTGTACTTTCAGTGAAATATTCTGGTGATGGTCTTATTTTTTTAAAACTTTAATCATGTCACATGAAATTATGGTCAACTGCAGTTTCGGCTGTGAGCTGATACCATGAGTTGGTATTTAGGTCTTCTTCCTCCTCTTCTTGTTCCTTTGCCTCATTGTCATGCTACATAGAATATTCTAAAAAATTTTTAAACAAGAGGATTCCCCCAAGTACCAATAGAAGGCCATCCTAATGAAAAACGTATTTAGTGATAAAATGATAAATGATATCTGCTTTCCTAAATTTCCCTTCAGGCTACATTTTCTGCCTGAATATCATATTTTGTGGGCTCAGTGAGAAAGAGAGAGAAAGAGTGAAAGTTGTGGAAGTGGAATAAAATACAGCAAGATGCCTTGGCTGCGGTGGCTCAGTTGGTTGGAGCTTCATCTCATAACTGAAAGATTGTAGGTTTTATTCCGAGTCGGGGTTCATAGCTCGGTTGCGGGTTAGATTCCCAGTTGGGTGCGTGTGTATGTAACCCCCAGTCCCAATGTGTATGGAGGCAACCAATTGACGCTTCTCTCTCGAAGTGATGTTTTTCTCTCTCTTCTTCTCTCTCAAAAAGCAATGGAAAAAAAAAATGCCCTGACTGGTGTGGCTCAATGGGTTGGGCATCATCCTACAGATTGAAAGGTCACTGGATTCCCAGTCAGGGTACATGCCAAGCATGTGGGCCAGGCCCCCAGTTGGGGGCATGTGAGAGGCAACTGATAAACGTTTCTCTCACACATTGATATTCCTCTCCTTCTCCTCCCTTCTCTCTAAAAATAAGTGAATAAATGAATGAATGAATAAAATAAATATTAAAAAATAAAAGCAATGAAAAACATTCTTGGGTGAGGATAAAAAATACAGCAAGACAGTTATTAGAGTATTCCTCAGGGTCCCTACCTGCAGGGGTGCCTGAAAGAGTGGTTCAGCATGAACCCTCACCATGGTCTTGTTCACATAAGAATTCCAAGTGAAGGAGCCGTTTGTCAGCATGGATGGATCACTTAGGCCAAGGTAGTGTCTGAACTACGAGCACTTGACTCACAGCCATTACCTGAAAATGCCACCTCAGCAGTTCTCATGCAGTGTGTGTGTGTGGGGGGGGGGCGGGGGGGGGTAACTTTATACACTAACATTATGGGGAGTTTTTTTGGCTAACCTGGAAATCAAACTATAATTTGTAACATGATTTCTGAGCTCTGAAAAATAATTCTAAGAAGAAGTTTTGGAAGGTAGCAGGATTGTGAATTGGGGATAGGCTGGTCCACTTGGAGAGAAAGGAGGGTCAGGATCGCTTCCTTTGGAACACTGCAGAGGTGCTCCAAGCACTCCCCAGCATGTCATTTCTTTGAAAAAGAAGAGCTGGAAGAGGTAGAGATCTGAGTGAGACCCAGCCCACAGAGAACTCTGGATGATAGCAGACTTCAGTCACCTTTTCACAAAGTGGATGGGTATGTGCTAACTGCTTGTCTCCTCTCATTCACAGCCTTGTTTTCTTTCTCTCCTGCCTTCCTCAGGAGAGAATGTAAGCTTAATTACATTAAGCTTCATTATAGGTTCACTAGGTATTGTTGATTTCCTAAAGTTGGCAAAAAAAATATAGACTTTCCAATCGACCCAGACAATGCTGAGTGCATTAAGACGACGAGGAAGGAAGGAAGGAAGGGACGGAGGGAGGGGGAGGGCAAGCCAATCATCGGTAGACAAGAAGACACACACTGTTTAATATTTCACTGGAAACTCATCCTTTAGCAGCAAGGCAGTAGAGGGCACAAGAGAATCCAGTGCGGGAAGGGATATTATATTTTTCTGTGTGGTAGTAAGTTGGTGTTTTTCATCCTACACCCTGATGGTAGCCCACTCATTTCTGATGGACGCCCTTTGAAGAAAACCAGCATTCACATTACAAAAGTAGATTTTAAAACGTTCATTAAAGTGTTCTAATTGATGGGGGACCATTTCACTACCCTTAAATGTTTCATTTTTCAGAACTTTTTTTTTTTCATTGAATGGGTCAGATTTATAGATAAAAATAGAAGCTGTTGCTAACTGAAGGCTGACTGTAAATGACAATCAGGCACCATGAAATTAAACTGTGTTTAATACTTGCTACTTTGATTTGCTTGTGCCTAGATTTCTTCTGTAAGTTTTTACTGTAAAATAATTACATGTTTACACAAAAGTTGCAAAAATACCATAAAGAACTCTTTCCTGAACCAGAAATTTTAGTGTGTAATTCTTACAAACAAACAAACAAAAATTCTCCTAATAATATAATGCAATCATCAAACTAGGAAAACTGCGCCCTGGCTGATGTGACTCAGTGGACTGAGTGCTGGCCCGTGAACCAAAAGGTCGCTGTTTCAATTCCCAGTCAGGGCACAGGCCTCAGCTGCAGGCCAGGTCCCCAGTTGTGGGCGTTGGAGAGGCAACTTGAAGGATGTGTCTCTCACACCTTTCACATTTCTCTCCCTCTCTTTCTCCCTCCATCCCCTCTCTTTAAAAGTAAATAAATAAAATCTTTAAAAAAATAAGGAAATTAACACTGATACATTACTACCATCTGTTTCTCAGATGCCATTAAAGTTTTGACATTTAATTAAACATTGTTTGTTGTAACAAAAGGATACAATTGAAGATCACCTGTTGCATTTTGTGGTCATGTCTCTTCAGTTTCCTTCACTCAGAATTGTTCCCTCAGTCTTCCCTTGACTTTCATAACTTTGGTACTTTTGAATATGACATGCTGAATATGTTGTAGAATGAATGTACCTCTGTTTACATTGGTCTGATACTTCCTTCTGCTTGCATTCAGGTTATACGTTTTTGGCAGTAACACCATGAAACTGATACTGTATTTTTATTGCATCCAAGAGTAAGTTGTATATGATTTCGATTGTGTATTGGTGATGTTCACTTTAATCACACAATTGAAGTTGTTGTGTCTTTTTGAATTTTTCATTGCAAACTTACTCTTTTTCTCTTTATAATTAATAAGAATTTTGTGTGGCGGTATTCTTGCAAAGTTCCCATTTTTCATTAAACTTTTACCCTCTAGCTGTAACCTCTATGGAGGTTTCCTGGCTGAATTAATTATAACTATGATGGTTGCTAAATGGTGATTTTTCTAATTCCATCATTTCTCCATTTATTAGTTGGCAATTTACTGTAAGGCAGGGTGTCAAACTCATTTTCACCGGGGGCCACATCAGCCTCGTGGTTGCCTTCAAAGGGCTGAATGTAATTCTAGGACTGTATAAATGTAACTACTGCTTAACAGGTAAGAAAGAGCTCAGCGCTGCCCCCAGGTAGAAACAAGGTGCCGGGCTGAATAAAACAAGTGCCCGAAGGCCTTGTGTTTGCCACCTCTGCTGTAAGGAAAAGCTTCCTCTTCTCTCCATTATTTGTTTGTATCAGTGTGGACTTACAGATTCTTATCTCACTCAGTGATTACAATTCATTACTATTATTGTTTATTTTTATATATAACTTGTCCCAGATTTAACCAGTGGAAGTGCTTTCAAGCTGACTTCTGTGTCTTTGGCATTTTCCCATCATTCTTTGAGCATGTTAATCTTTTGAATGATAGCTTTGCTGGGCTCAAGGGAAAGGGTCTTCTTAGAGTCTGAACACCTGAGTTGCAGTCTTCTTGGCTGCTTCATTCCTAGTTGGGTCACCTTGGGAGAGTGTGGGGACAATTAGTCCTTTGGACCATCTGGAGCCGTTGCTGTGAAATTCCAGCTAAAGGGGGAGATTATAATATAGGCTGATTTCCATTCCGAGAGACTTTCCAGAATCATTCTGTGCGTTGATGGCCTAATGAGTTCCAGAGGCACCATTTGAAAAATCTGTTTGCCTGCTCAGCTTATAGCCTGTGAAAGTTAAATGCATGCTTGAGTGGCTTTTTCCTCTCCCAAGTATTTGATGCCACGTAGGCTGGAATCCTTCCCACAAGGGTGCTCTGGCCTGAGTGGTACAGAGGTCAGTGCAGCGAAGTCATTTCCTGGGAGGATAAGCCCAAACCATGCTGTGGCGCCTGTCTTATCTCCCATCCCCAGCCAGGCCCTATCTCAGCTGGCCTTGGTCCACACAAACAGATGGAAATGGCTGTGGCTGGGATATGACTCCTAGTCATTTCAAGTGAGCTGTTTGGAGGCAGGAATCCAGAACCAGGAATCCCCCAACCCCCATGGCTTCCCAGGGTGCAGGTGGCTGTGGAGGTAAGAATGGCAGGTGAAGTCATTTGTAACCTGGCCCCAGCTTGGTTTTCAAATCTTAGAGGTGACCATGGATATGGAAGTACCTGGCTCAGTGTCTGAACTACGTGTCAGGGTAGACACTTAAAATCCAGGCTCCCGCTACTGTCCTCAACTGCACTCAGCCCCCGAGACATGTGTCGCCACCGAGTTCTGACCACCTTACCTACCACATAATGTGCTTCATGGGAAGGCATCTCTGATCACTTCCCAAGCCAAACATTAAAAGGCAAGCTGGAAATTAATGGCTGTGTTGACTGACTTAAATCTGTACCAACGGAAGCATGGTATCAGTCTTATTAATCATGAAATTTAGTACTGATAAATTTCATTGCGTTTGAGAACAATCTATAGTTAGATTTTCCTGGGTCTGTATGAGCAATGCTGAGTACACAGTAGTAAATCTTAAATCAAGAAAATGACTTATAGACAATTACTTTCAAAAGCAAAAAATTATAAAAGAGCCATAAAAATTTTAAAAAATGAATTTGATGTGGGGTGAGCATACATTTTAAGATGTTTAAAATGATATGGGGCCGCACCCCCAAACTAGGAAAGGGGAGGCCTTACGAGGGACCTCAGCCAGCCAGAGCAATTAGGTAGTGAGCCCCACTTCCCGGGGCAGGGGGCGGGGTGTTGGAGAATCCCACAGAACTGGAGAGCCAGCTTTTTATGGAGAACTAAGCATCTTCCTGTGCTGGATGGTACAATAGAATGGGAATCAGCTCCTAATTAGTTTGTGTCCCTGGGCAGATTGTGCTCATCTCTGGGCCTCAAGGTCTTGTATAAAACCAAAAAGTAAACAAAATATGTGAAAATCCTTAGAGCTCTAAAAACTTTGTCTGAATATGCTGGATGACACGATGGCCCTCTATCCTAGAAACTCTAAAATCCTATGCACTGTCTGTCCCCTGAGCTTTGATTCCAGGAGCTGGTATTTATTTTGGGCATCCGTTTCTGTGCAGCCTGTAATCAAGGATGCAGCCTCTCTCACTGCTGGTATCTCCTCTGCAGGAAGGGGACCAGTTGGGTTTTTTGAGCTGACATTCTCCCCCCTTCAAATGTAACTGAGGCCTGCCCTAGGGGCAGGGTAGAAAGAGGGGCTTTCCTCCTAATCCACGTAAGTGTACTGTTTTGTAGTTCTTGCCTGTAAGGATTGTATCAAAGGGAGCAACTCATAGAGAAAAGATATTTTTTTAAGGTGGAGTGTTAGTTTTCTGTGACTACCATAAGAGATGACCACACACTGTGTAGCTGAAAACAACAAAAATGTACTCCCTCATAGCTCTGGAGGCCGGAAGTCTGAAATCAGGACATCAGCACGGCCACAGCCTCCCTCCCAAAGCCACAGCGGGGAATCGCCCTGTGCCCCTTCAGTCTATGGTGCTCCACATGTTCTTCAGTCTGTGGCTGCAGCACTCTGATTTCTGCCTCTGTCTTCTCGTCCTCGTCTCTGTAAGGGCACTTGTCACTGGATTTGGGGTGCACTCGAGTGATCCAGGATGACCTCATTGACAGATCCTTACCTCTGTGAAGAACTTTTTCCCCCCAAATATGGTCACATTCAGGGTTTCTGGGAGTTAGGATATAGACACGTTTTGGGGGGCTACCGTTCACCCTGCTGTAGGTGGCATGACTGATGGGACACTGGCTCTTAGCTGAGCTCAAGGGTGCTTGGGTGGTGGTGGGTAGGGAGGGTACTGTTAACAGCGTCAGGGAGAGGCAAGGGTGGAAAGAGTGAGGAGTGTGCACACAGCCCCCAGTGACGCTGGCTGGCGCTGTCACCAGCAGCCCTGCAGGTTAGAGGGGGCCATTCTGAGCACCCATCCCTTTTCCTTTCCCAAGGAGGATGCTGTATCAGTAGGTTAAGGCTTGGCTGTGCTACAGTCAAAAACAACCAAAATCTCTATGGCTCACAAACCAAACATTTTTTTCTTGCACTTGCCTGAGGTCTGTGACAAGTTGACCGCAGGTCACCTACACTCTGGGACCAGGCTGATGGAGTGGTACATTGGGAATACAGCCAGCCCTGTAGCTGAGGGAGAAGAGCGCATGGTAAACTGCAGGCTGGCTACTCAATCTTTTGCCTGGAAGTGACAGATGTTACTTCTGCTCATTTCACTGGCCAGGGCAAATCACATGTCTAAGTTTGATGTCAATGTGGAGGAGAAATATCCTCTTTTCCTGGGGAGGGGCACTGAGTATTTATGAACCACAGCGAGGCTGGGCGCAGGTGCTTCAGAAAGAGCCCTCTGTCTATTGAGAAGTTGCATAGCTTCCTTTACCACCTTCCACCCAGGGAAGATTGCTGTTCATCGAGGCTTTCTCGAAACCCTTAGCACTCACTTCTCCAAGGACTGTGCTGTCTGCATGTTGTGACTGCAACCTGCTCTGTACCCTGTACTCCCTAGGCCTGCTATCCATCCTCATTCTCCATCTCCTGCGGTGCAGGGGGTGGGGGGATGGCATTGAGTTACAGTTTCAGGCCACCATCTGGGAGAGCTGCTGTTGGAACTATGCTTTCCAAACATACCCTACATCGGGTGTTCAAAGCATGGCTATTTTCACAGCAGCCCTAGGAAGAACCCTTTGCTCCTTCCTCTGTTTGCAGAGGCTCTGAGCAGCGGTCAAGGCTTGGCTCTAATTCTGCCTGCAGATCCCCGAAGTCTCCAATAATTAAGGCCTGAGAGAGGCATAGCGCAGCTTCCATGTGTCTGGTGGTCCGTAAGACAGACTGCCAGGGTTCTGTAGGGAGCCTGAGTTGTAAGTGAAATTGTGTGAGAGCATGTATCCAGTGCACACCTATTTTCTGGGACCAGGAACCTGATTTCTGATTTCCAGAGAATCTGTGAACCCAGGAAAACTAAGGACCATGGGATCTAATCCAAACCCTTCATTATATGAGTAATAGAGAAACTGAGGTTTGGTTCCTTGCACCAAATGGACTGATTCTACTTACTATATTAGCTGACTTCTTCATCAACAAGGTTTTTTTCCTAAACCTTGGTTTTGTTTCAATGAGTTAATTTCTCTAACAGTGCAACCTACTCTGTGAAAAAGGAAGACTCTTTGGAAAGTTACATTGACTTTTAAAACCACAAGGGTATAATTTGGTACATTCCTACTCCAGCAATTATTACCCTTTGAGTGCCTACAGAGCTACCTTGAGCCTTCCCTTTGGTCTCTGTGGGGATTTATTACATTTCTAACAGGCAAGTCTGAAGACTTCCAGTGCTGGCTTACCAGAAGGGTTTGCTTTGGGGATTTCATAGACAGGGCTGCTTCTGTCTTGTAAGGAAATTTACATCCCCTGAAGCAGAATAGGGAATGACTGTGGCAGATGATGGTAATAGGGTTGCATCAATATTACATGTCTACCAGGCAGAGAACCAATATGTTTTAATAGCACAGGTCTATTTCTCCTCCTCTTCTTCCTTTATGAAGCTAGTTGGGAGTGAGTAGTATTTCCTCTTTACAGATAAGGAAACAAAGGGTCAATATTTTATTAGCCTCTAGAGCAGAGATTTTAACAGTGTCCTTGGATGGGGCTTCAGGGGTCTATAAACCCTTGAAATGATCTGCAAAGACAAATATGTATTTGTACGTACCTTTGGGAGGAGGGGAGAGGAAAGAACATGTGATTTTCATCAATTTCTACAAAGTTCTGTGACTATAAAAGGTTTAGAACCACTACCCTAGGGCTTCTATTCTTGTAAAATAATTGGCGTATTAGCCCAATCTTGACATTCAGCCCTTTTCTGATGAGTTCTCTCATTTTTATTTTTTTTTAAATCGAGGCAACAGTGGTTTGTAACATTATATTTCAACATCTGTATATAGTACACCATGCTCACCACTAAAAATCCAGTTCCCATCGATCACTATGCTGCTGACTCCCGTTACCCACGTCACCCTCCCTCCACCCTGTTCTCTTCTTGTTTCCTTGGTTGCTGATCTCCACAACAGCAGACAAAATAGAAAGCAAGTACAGTGTGGAGGAGTCACATTTATATAAGTTCCCCTAGCCTGTCTGAAAGGCTAGTTAAAATCTTACTTCTACTCATGGTCGTCTTACATATATTAGAGTCCCGTATGATAGAGCAGAAAAAAGCCTTAAAAATGCTCAGGATTCATGGATGGGAAAACTGAAGTCCAAAGTGTTGATTGCATTCACCTAATAAATCAGTGATCGAGTTAGTGTCTATTCATTTTGAGAAATGAACTCCAATCTTTGTTGGGAACCTCTTGCCAATATTTCTCAACAAACAACAGTTCAGTATGACTCATTTTTCTTGACATTATGCAAATGAAGGAAACAAGACTGAGTGGCTTTCTGTCCAGAGAACAGGAAATGAAGCTGGTCTGGGGCCGCATGTTCCCTTGGGGACACATTGTAGTGTCAGAACTGGGTTCTGGAAGAAGCAGGCCTTTGTTTGCTTCTGGTTCATGAGTAAGCCCCTCCTCTTGGCCATGGTGGGAGGGGTGGCTCCAACCCACATTCCCCTGGAGAGAATCTCTTCGGGACCCCCATCAGGCTCTGCTGCCCCTAGAACTTCTCTCCCTGGCCTTGCTCCCCATTGAGGGAAGCATTGAGTTTTCCCAATTAGCTATTCTGAGCCAACCAGTCCCTCTCATATGAAGCAGAACTACAGTCAAAAGGTGGCTTAGACCTGGGGGCTGGAGAAGCACTGAACTAATGCTGTTAATTTGCTGTATTTTATGTTTAAGTCTTTTGGCCTCTCAGGTGGACTTCATTCTGCCGGAAGGGACCTTGGACTTGTGTAACGTCCATGAGGGGTAAAGACTGGTGTCAATCTCACTGGTGAGGGGGTCAGTCACAGAGAGTGGCCATGCACGGGTTTCTTCCAAAGGGCATGTATTTCTAACAGTACTTCTTCAGAGGGCTATGTGATAAGATGCTTCAGAAATGTAGTGATTTATAGGAGGGATATTAATTACTGCAGAGTAGGAAAGCTGGAGCACCCTTTTAGATATTAGTCAGTCTTTAGACAGACAAATGAGGAAACTGAGGCCCAGAGAGGGGCATTGGCTGCCCCAGGGCCCAGAGCAGGCGGCAGCGGAACCTGGCCAGAGCCCTGGGTCTTGTGACGGAACTGGGCTGCTCTGTACGCCTGTCTTTCTATGTTCCTTCAGACTCATGCAATCTTCCTCAAACTTCAGTCTCCACATTGTACCACAGGTTAATTGGAGGGCCCCCAAATCAAAATTTCAAGAACTAATTTGGTAGCTCATGAGATCTGCCAAGTAACACCTAAGGGACTTTTGAACACACTATCATTTAAGTGGAGAGGGTTCCCTCCCTTCCTTTGCAGTCAGTGCATTGCAGGCTCCCTCTGCCTGTAAATACCTGAGTGCCTGCCAAGCCCAGAGCCTGGGGCTCCCACTATGACTTAGCTCCACCAAGTTATCCATCTACACATGTTCAAGGCCACCACTGTGGGAACCGGCTCTCCTCTCCTGCCCCTGGAGACTTCAAACCACCTCTCCCCACCCCTCTCCCCAGCCTGTTCCAGCCCCTCTCAGATTGTGCAAGAGCCAAAGATTTGTGATAACAGAGCGCAGGCACAGACCCAACCCAGGCCGGAGGAGCTTGACCAGAGGCAAGAGCATAATAACCCGGGACAACGCACTCAACTCCCCCGGAGAGTAGCCCCAACGCCCCATTCTGCCGTTGGTAGCCCCAACCGCAGAATGAAACCCCTGGGCTGTTACTTCAATGCATAAAATAAAAGGTGAGGGGTTTCTGGCACGGGAAGAATGCATGATTATTTATGGTGCTGGTCTGGAGAGGAAAAGATCGTGGAACTCTTTCCAGCTTGGAGCGTGACTCACTTCCCCCCGGGGGGTGGCCGGGCACAGCGGGCGCGCGCCGGCAGCCTCAGGCCACCGCACACTCCAGCCGCTCGTTTATTTACGGTGGTGGGTTATCAGCGGCTGCGCCCAGCGATAAAGTTTATGAAAAGAGGCGGTGTCTCCGGCAGGCGGGCCGGCCCGCGCTCCTTTCCCACAGTGATTAGGATCAGTCAGGGCTTTGCAAGCCGCAGTTAAGGATCTCTGGTGCCCGGAGCCGCGTCTCCCCCTTCCTGCCCGCCCGCCGGCTGGCCGGCTGCTGCCCCGCGTGGGAGCCGAGGTCAGGGCTGCGGCAGCCGGTCAGGGGGAGGCGAGGAGACCGGGGTGGGGAGAAGCAGCCTTGCGGGGGAGGGAGCGCCAAGGCCAAGGAGGCTGGAAAAGAAAACTAGCATCCGAATACAAACGCACACGCAGCCCCTGTGTTAAGAGGTGGAAGAGGGGTGATAGGAATTTTTCTCCTCTTCAGGAGTGGCAGATTCTCACCCAGCATTTGCTTTTCTACAGTCCTTTTCCATCGTTTCGCCTACATTTCCCTTGGTTTGCACTTGGCCTTGACTCATTTTCTTTTCCTTTCCATGACCATGTTTTTGTTCATCCCTTCAAAAGGTAGTAATTGAACACCTACTTTCCGGGACGTTTACTGGTAAGGGGGTGGGTGGGAGTTCCGAGATGAAGAGCCCTGGTCCAGGACCTCTGGTTCTCCATCCAGGTCACAAGGGCCTGCAGTGGAGTAGAGCACCTGCAGCGCCTGCCCCCCCCCCCCCCCCCCCCCCCCCCCCCCCCCCCCCCCCCCCCCCCCCCCCCCCCGCGACCCCAGCCCCACCTCCCCCAGCTTAAGGAGCCTGAAGCTTAGGCAGGAACTGCTCTAACACTTGGGGGCACTAACTTGTTTAATACTCACAGTCCCTTTTTGAAGGTACTATTATTATGCCATTTTGCAGATCGTAAAACAGGGTTTGTGACTGATAGGAGGGAAAGTCACAGAGATGAGTAAGGTTACTTCTAGTAGAATGAGGAGGACCCACATTCACTGTAGGACATGGCAGTAAAGGGTGGCTTCAATATACAGGCTGACTGAACTTCATCTAGAGAAGAAAAGGACAAAAAGTGACTTAATTATTTAGGTACATGGCGGAGTGAGCTGAGTGCCCCCAGGTCTCACCAGAGGACAGGTACCTTCTTGGTGGCACTGTAGGGAAGGCTGCCCAGACCAGAGGCTCTCCAGCCCTCAGCACAGCCTCTTGGAGCTGTTCCCCAGAGCCCCCAGGGCCTGTGCCTCCTCATCACTCCAGTTACCACTGGGCTCCCCAGGCCAAAGCTATGGGGAATGAGGAACTTTTCAGTCTTTTTCCCTCTGCCTGTGTGACCTTCCTGTAGTGCAGCCCCAAATCTCTACCATCTACGCTCTGATTTTCCGTGAAACTCAAACAAATTGGTCTTTCCAGTTTACCCTCCTGGTCTTGCTGCTCTTGATAAGGAGTCAGAAACGTGTTTGGCCGGGGGACACTCGGAGTTCATTGCTCTTCTCCCTTGAACAGGCCTGTCTTCCTGGGTCACCAGGATTCTCAGGCCTCCTTTCCCACAGAATGAGCTCCTCCCAGGACTTAACTTGTCAGACGTGCTCAGACATAGCAGGCTCCAGCTCAGGTCCAGACTAGGACCTTGGTTCCCCTAGTAATAGTTAGCAAGTGCTCAGTTGCTCTGATGCAAGATTCTGATCGGTTGTTCTGCAAGGAGGGCCAAAATGAGGCTGGGGGTATCAACAGCAGAAATGATTTTCCGAGTGAAAAGGAAGGCTTACTTATAGAGGTGTGCTCACAGGAAAGCTATTTCAATTTCTCTAAGGAAAAGTCGCCAGCCTTTCCTGAACAGTTCAGGAGTAGGAGTTCCTACTTCCTTCCAAGCTGAGCCCTTGGTATTCCTAAGGAGGACTGAGACATTCTACCTTGACAATTAAATAGTAGTGGCCTTTTCCTAATTCAGGCAATATAATTTTTCCATGTAAATATTTTCCCATACGCTTTTTTTTTAAAGTCTTAAACCTTTAACACCTGCAGGCAACAAAACTAATGAACAAGTAGTAAACAGATATGAATGGGAAAGCTTGAAAACCACGGATCATGCTGAGTTTGTTGCCTTTTTTAAAGAGCATGTGTGCTTGTGGTTTTATACTGCTTACCCATAATGTAGCCATATTTTCTGCTATTAACATTGTTCCCAGTTCATGGATGGAATGAAACAGACCATTATTCCCCAGTGTTCCAGGAAGAGCCTCATGTTTCAGGAAGCACACTCCACAGCTTTTAGTTCTCCACCACCTGAGTACACTTGAGCTCAGCTATTGTAGATTCTCCAGTGTTCGTTTCCCTCCTTCCTTCCCCCTCCCCCTGCTGTTTCCCATCATGGCCCAGACTGACTCCCAAGCGCTGCCAGGCTAAAGATAACCTCTCCATCTGGGATAACACCCACAGGCTAAATTTATTCTCAGGGGTGAGTTGGGGTTACCCTGACCGGTAACTCCGGGCGAGCACTGGAGCACCCATAGCTCCATGTCATCCCGAGAGATGGAAGGGGCACGGGAAGCGGAAGGAACCCACAGGTAGGGGTGGGAGGGGGAGGGTAGGAATGAAAGGAGCAGACTGAGATGGACAGAAAGCTGACAGAAGGGCTTCAGAGCAGGGACTCTCAACATAAGCTGAGTTAGTCTGAAGGATTTGACTGCTTCCAGCAAAGACTCCTTTTCTGTCAGTTATAATGTTACTGTAATACAACCCCCGGAGGGAAAAGCCCAGTGCTAATCAAGGATCAAGAAGTCAGTGGACTTGATGTACAGAATGGGGTGTTTAATTTTATGATGTGGCTATGGGTTACATGAGAGACTAATAAAAAAAACTCCATAAAATGTGGCTTGGAGCAGTGGGGTTGCAGCCTCTGGCAGAGGGTCAGCCTTGCTCAGAAGTGGTTTCAGAGCAGGGCTGATGTCTAGCTGGTGTGCACTGGTATGGCTGTTTTAATTCTTACACCATCGAAAGCCGTCCGTACTAGTTGTTAACTAGCTACTGCATTTAGCTTTTGTAAGTGCTCCTCTGCCGCACCGGCTGCTCGGTCCCTACGCTGGGACTTCCCCAGGATCCAGCAACCAAATACAGAGGCCTGCAGATCCTGTTTGTGCCATGACCCCAGCATCTCATCATTTCCGAGTGGCTGGTGCCCATGCAGTATCGGTTGTTAAATATTTGAAATATCACCCACCCTACCCCATGTCTTCCTGGGACTGGGCCTATCAGATACCTGTGGAACAGCCCAGGGATGTAGCTCCGTAAGACTCCCCTTCACGGACCCCAGGCCAGTCTGGGTGCCCAAAGGGGGCTTTCTTAAGAGATGCCTCTTACTTCCCCAGTTGTTGCAAGAACACACCCAACCATTCCCTTGAATCATATAGTTGGCTGCCTCAAAGGAGAGTTTTAATAGGCACAGGAATGACTTCAGGGTTGAAGAATATTTTTGGAAGAAAGAGACAAATTTGCATAAGGTTTTCCAACCAGGAATTACATTTGCCATAGAGTCTGGATTAGAAGGGCACTTAGAGGACATCTGGTATCTCTTCACAGCCAATCTGGAACCCTTTCATCCACCCCCCCTCGGAAGATAGCCAGCCCCTTCTAGGTCATGTCCATTGGCAGACAACTCAGCCCTTTGAAAGAAGCCCACTGTATAAACCAACAGGGGCTGAAATCTTCCTAAACAAATCCAAGTGTGAACCCCCTTTGTTTCCTATACATCTCAAATGTTGGTCCCTCACTTATGTGGAATTGCAAGGTCAACAATAGCCCCAAAACAAGCAGTGCCATCTACTGAAGTGTCTTATAGTAGCATCAAGAGAGCTGAGAAGTCTTGCAATCATACATTCATTCAGCCAATGTGTACAGAGCAGCTATGAAGTGCCAGACAATTTGATGCAGGAGATACAGCAGTGAACTAGAAATGGCTGTGCTCTGAGAGACTGTCCAGTCCCCAGGGACCAGTACTGGAGAGCTGGGGAGACCAGGGAAATGGGAATGGCTGAACGTTGCCTCGGAACCCCATTCCAGGCCTGGATCTGTTTTATGTGACTCTGGGCAAGAAGCTTCTGTCTGTGGTTCTCCTTTGCTCCCACAGGTTACTAACTGCCTGGTGAGCCCAGTGATAGGATGGAGCTCCCAAGATCAGTCCTCACTGTGCAGACGTTGGCATGGACAGACCAAGGGCTCTCTGTGTATCTCCTTGAACTCTCTAAAAGTGCTTTTGAGCCTCAAACAACATTTTATAATGTATTTTGCTGAATTAGTAATTGGACAGAACAATTCTCTTATCTTTATCAAGAAATATGAGACAGCCTAGATAAAAAGACAATTGAAATGATTTATAAATTCATCATCATGCCTCTGCAGATATGGAAGATATACATACATATATACATGCACACATATATGCATTGTTATAATGTACCTTTTTCAACCAGTTATTTTCCCGATGAGTACAATTTTAGAGTAGATCCATTTATTCAAAAATATTTCATTAATGCACACAACTCTGAAGGACTTCCCCAAAGAAACCAGTGAGAATCAAGAGTCTGATTATCTTAGGAGTAAATCAGGCATTTGCCAGGGACAGTAGATCGAGTTTGTCCTTATTTATATTAAGAAGCTGGGGGTGGGATGGAGATTTTTGTAAGCTGGTGCCCTGGCTGCCCTTGACTCCCAACTCTAGTCTGGTAATTCTCCTGATGAGACAACTGGGAATGATGGAGGTGGAACCTGAAGGAGCCAGGGCAAGCCTGGCTCTGTTGGGGACCTCCTGAAGGGACGTGGAGCAGGACTTGCGGTATTTGAGCCAATGGATGGAGACTGTGAGGATGAGGCTATAAAGGTGGTGGGCCTTAGGTTACATTAGCATTCGAGAGTGAGTTCCCCTGGTCCCAGGACTGAGAAGAAGCTGAACCTGGGGAGACAGCAGAGCTGAGAGGCTTCCTTCTTTCTGGTGCCTTGACTGGGACAGACTCCCTATGTGCAGTTACTTACAGGACTATAGTCACTTAAGGAATCCCAGAAGCTGGCCATGGACTTCAAAGAACAGGTAAGAGAAAACTGTGCACCTTAGGGGGCTCAGCAGGCAGAGAGAGAGGGAGAAGGAGAACCTATTGAACAGCTCCTCAAGGAAATAGTGCTATAGAATAAGCAGACTGAGCGGGGGCAACAAGGACATCAAACACAGTATCAAGAATAAAAAAACCCTAAAACATATATTCTTAAAAGATTTTATTTATTTATTTTTAGAGAGAAAGGAAGGAGGGAGAGAGGGAAACATCAATGTGTAAACATCACTCTGTGGTTGCCTCTCAAACGCCCCCTACCGAGGACCTGGCCTGCAACCCAGGCGTGTGCCCTGATTGGGAATTGAACCAGTGACCCTGTGGTTCACAGGCTGGCACTCAATCCACTGAGCCACACCAGCCAGAGCCGAAAACAAATTTTGAACTAAACCACTGATTGGATGAGTTAAAGCAGGAAGAATAGGGACTTAGAAGATCAAGTACAAGAATATCCTAAACATTGAACAAAAATACAAAGAGATGGAAATCCTGAGAGCAAAATAAGAGACTAGGAAGTTGGATGAAGGACATCTGAGATGTCAATAACAGGAGTTCCAGGAGGAGGAGAAATATAGACAGATGAAGGAGAAGGAATAATTAGACAGCTGATAGAAAATCTCTTGTTTGAATGAAAAAGACCTGGATCAGGCTTAAAAAAACTCAAGGAGTCACTAGGACTTGAAAGCCACACACCAAGCCCATCCCTACTAAAATCCTTGAATAACAAATATAAAGAGAACCTCTTGTCCATTTCAATACAAAGAGGAAAACTTTAATTACAAAGGAAAAGGGAAAAGATGGGTGTCATATTTCACATTTATAGTTATGGGAACTTGAAGACAGATGTCTATAAAATTCTAGAGCTAGCCAAAATACTTCTTGTTTGTGGGGGGGGGGGAATATTATCTAGCTGTCTAGGCACCTGTCTGAGGAAAATACTCTAGAAAGAAACTTAAGCAAATGAAAAAATGAACTGAAATAGATAACACAAGATAGGAGGAGATGACAGAGGAGAAAAGTTGATGGTGGGCAATTGGGCCTCAATCTCTCTCTCTCTCTCTCTCTCTCTATATATATATATATATATATATATGTGGAGTTGGAGTTGCTCTGAGCTGAGATGGGGCTGGCTTTCTCACCCCTACATTGACTAGTAGTTGTGCAAAGGGTGCCAGAGCAGGGAGCAGACCTGGGTGTGGCAGTTGCCGTCAGCCCCTGGCAATTCCTAAACAGGGAGACTTCGCTGGGAGCTGTCAGCAGCCAACACTCCTTCAGCTGGAGGTGGGGGTGGGAGGAGGCAGGGGTGCTGCATATGGGCTCTGTACCACACATCCTGCACAAGGCACGCATGGTACCATTTATGTGAAATTATCCATTCATACTTCGGTATGTAAGTGCCATGGTGTGCTGGGAAATGTTTAACCATCAGCCCAAAGGGAGTGGTGGTGTTTGGGAGGCTATAGCTCTGATTTGTAGCTCCTGCTGGCTTTTGCGGTATAAATACTCCTTCCATAGCTGATATCAAACTACTAGTGTGTTGTCACTGCATCTGGAGCTGGGATGAACTCACCTGCATCTCACGAGCTGAACAAGCTGGCTCCTATCCACCACTGTGTATGCACAAGGAGATTTAGGGGTGAGTGAGGAGCAGCAGTCACAGTATCTGGATGTCTTGGTCAGTGGGAGTAGTGTGAAACTGGGAGCTTTTTCCCATTGGGACTATTTCCTCCCTTTTTTGTCACCTTTCTAACTGTCGTCCCTACAGCCCCCCAGCCGTTCTCCCCCTTCACCCCAGTAAGATGGGTATTCTTTGTAGATAGTATTCCAGAAGGAATCTCAAATCCTTGTACGTACTGAAGTCCACATGACCATCAAAACAGGAAGCTGCTTCTTGGTAGGTGGGTGCGGGGATCACAATGAGGGTGGGGCATTGGCAAACCTCTGGAAGGGGCCAGTGGGCACATATGTCTGGCTTTGTTTGACATATGGTCTCTGTTGCAACTACGAATCCCCCGCAGGACATAGTTCGCTGACTTGCTATAAATGATACCATTGTATCATAAACCTCTGCGTAAGTGTTAATTATGGCTATTTCAAAGGGCCCAGAGGAAAGAACCCCATAACTCTAGACATTCAGACCAACCAGCTCAGAGGAGGGATTTAGGCCTTGGGGGAGGTTTTGTGGTTCAGCTGGCTTTGTGAATTAGCCTCGCTCAGGAATGTTTTTTAACTTCTTTTTCTCCAGGGTTCAAGTAAGTTAGGAAAGGAAAACCCCTGGACTGAAAAGAAAGAGAAAGAAAGAAAGAAAGAAAGAAAGAAAGAAAGAAAGAAAGAAAGAAAGAAAGAAAGAAAGAAAGAAAGAAAGAAAGAAAGAAAGAAAGAGAGAAAAGGGAAAAAATCCCCCTCCCCCAACACCCAGAAACCCCCAAACTTAATTCTACTAACAAGCCCCTTTATTTATTTATCAGGATTATAGACGGAGGAAAGAGGCAGGCACTCACCAGCGCATTATCTCCAAAGAAAGGTATAGTAAACAGATTAACAGAGTAAACCAGGGCAGGCAGGCAGAGCCTTTGTATGGCTGAAAAATAAAACCCCTTCAGCTCTCTAGCAAGCGAATTATTTGAATGGTAATATGAAATCCATGAATTTTCTATTTTTGAAAATGGATTATGTAGGATCATTTTTTTGGCAAGGCTTGATGAACACCTCTAGCATGTTGGTGCAGATTCTAAGCTGCAGTTCTTGCCTTTTTACTCCACAAGGGTGAGAGTATGAGAGGTCAATTGTATTTTGGCCTCAAGTTTTCTGAGAGAGAGAGAGACAGAGAGAGAGAGAGAGAGAGAGAGAGAGAGAGAGAGAGAGAGAGAGAGAGAGAGAGAGAAATACAGAGAAAGATTTTCTGATAAATCCTTGCCTTGTTACTACTTTGTTGATTTTCTCCCTGGGGACCAGGAAGCTCAGAGCTGCATTTAGTGTCCAGATGAGCCCACCTGATCATTTGGCAAGTACCTTTCAGTAATTCTCAATTTTCTGGTTCATTGATGTCTATGGGAATTTGATGGATACGAAGAGGAAACCTCCCAGGGAGCATTTACATATTCTCACAGACTGTAAACATAGAGTGGATTCTGATGACTTCTTTTGGAAATTTTCAACTGCCTTATTTTATTTTTTATTTGTATTACCTTCTGGTGCCCAAATTGCTGGTGTGCATAGGACTTCAATGCACAGAAGAGGCTGGACAGTGTTGGATGATTTTGTTTGTTTGTTTTCATGTGAAGGGGAAGAGGCAGTGAACTTTCTGTGGAAGAGTATTTCTCCAGGAGGGTATCACAGTTTCATCCGGCAGCATAGGGGAGAGAGTGCTGGGCTAAATGGATGCCCGACCTCATCACCGGCCATTTCCGAACTTCCACCTACCTATCCTTTCACTTCAGTGAGCCTCCATTTTTATTTTTATTTTTTTTTTACCGCTGCAAGGTGGTGGGGGATTAAGTGAAGGGCTCAGGTATCGGCTGTGCTGGCTACTCGGCTGCTACTCTGTAACGTGGGGTGCAGATGAGGCCATCTGGTAAGTCTGCTTCCTCAGGATCCACCATTATCAGCACTCAGGCGAAACCATGACTGGGGGATGGACATGCAAAGGCCGTCACCTTGCCTTGTGCAGCAACTGCCACCAATGACCCAGCAGTTCTGTGCCACCATTTACTTCTTGCTGTTGCAGAAAAATGTACTCGTACATTTAGGAAGGCTCCAACCATGGCCTGAGAAAAAAACACCAGTCCCAGATGTAAAAGGCAGTTCCTTTCCTGTAACCTTGGTTATTTGGGTTATTGAACCATTTCTTCTTTGCATAAAGAATGCATACAAAAATGTGAGTGCAGTTGTTTCCTCTGCACACTTGCTTTCCATTAAGTGGATCTTTTGTGCTGAGACAGATTCGCAGCCCTGCCAAACCAGATAATGCTGCTGGCAGAGGGATGTGCTGCGTGGTCTGGTGTTAGTGCACGAATGAGAAGACCCCTGTGGCGTGGCCCTGTTGCAGGAGGTCAGACCATATACAGAATTTTCTCTTCCTTCCTTCCTTCCTTCCTTCCTTCCTTCCTTCCTTCCTTCCTTCCTTCCTCCCTTCCTCCCTCCCTCCCTCCCTCCCTCCCTCCCTCCCTCCCTCCCTCCTTTCTTCCCTCCCTTCCTTCCTCCTTTCCTTTGTTCCTTTCTTTTTACTTTTTGCAAATCTAATGTGTCAGAAATGGCTTGACTCCTTTAGACAATGCATATTTTTCAGAAAGTCTATATTTTATACATTTTCCCCAGGTAATACAGATTGCTGAAAGTTCTGAAAGAATAAAGACTTTCTTTTTGAAATCCATTCATAAGATGTGCAAGAAGGATTCATCACAGAAACGTCAATCAATCTTTAAAAAAACAGGCTTCAGCAACTCCCTTGAGGTGGGGGTTAGCATTATTTGCCTTTACTGGATGAGGCTTAGAGAAGTTCAGCGACTTGCTCAAGGTTGATAGCTCGTAAAGTAACAGCACCAAAAACTTGGACCCAGTTCTGCTGATGCCTAGATGCATGCTCCATCTATACAACTTGTCTAGTCTAATTAGTTACAGTCCTTAATTATGTGTGATCAGAAAGCCCAGAGTGTACCCACAATGCAGACCCTTCAGGGGACAGCGCACAATGGCGGACGTGAGCCAGGGTGTTGGAAGATGGGGGAGGAGGGGCAGCACATCCTTGGATGGAGAAAATCCTTCATGGAGGCCAGAGTGACTGTTTTCCTGACAAAATGGCAAAAAGGGGAAATTGGATACATTGATAAAGGAAGACAAGGAAGGTTGGTGAAAGGAATTAAAGAGATTCCTTTTTCTCCTCAAAGATGTCAGGAGCTCTGTACGAGTCTCTTTTGGAGTAATTGGAAAAGGCTGTGAAGTTTGCTAGGACTCCAGAGGAGGAACACTGGGCCCCAGGAAGATGGAGGTGAATAAAGTGCAGTTCTACCAAGATGCAGAAATAAGGACCCAAGAGTCAGGGGCCAAGTTTCAGGCATGGTGGACTTGAACAGGAAGAAGGCACCCAGTGGGTTGATGGGAATGGATGCTCGTTCATTTCATATGGCAATTTCTCTCACAAGGTGGGTGCTGAATTGCTCCCATTAGTTGAGCTCGTCATCATTGCTAATAACAGTGGTCTCAAGAACTTGGACTTGGACAAGGGGAAGGAGTGCTTTCTGTTTTGATGGCATAGATTCTCTACAACAGTGGCTTTTGTACTTTTTCAGGTAATGACTCATAGTGAGAAGTTACTTTTTCTATCACAAGCCAGTGACACATACATGTATACGAGACTAAAGCAACATTTCATTGGATAGTACTTGCCCTTACTATGCAAGATACATTCTGATGTTTTCTATTATGTTCTATTTCACTTAAGCAAAAGTGCTGGCACCTCTTACACAATTGATTTCTCAATGCATTAAAGGGTTATGACTTATTGAGTGAAAAATCACGGTTCTGAATTGTATCATGTGTCAACAAAACAGATTGTCCACACAAGTCATTATTTCGGCCCTTAGTAGCCACAATCAACATTATGGAAGTTGCATATAGAATTTTTTACAAGGAAGAGAGATAAGAGAGAGTGAGAGAGAAAGATTGAATGAAAGAGAGAGATGTTTTAATTCAGGTTAACCTCTGCCCTTCAGAGTCTGCAAATAGCTTCCACTGGGGCAGATTTGGGATTGTCCAGGATGTGACTCCATAAAGCCAGGATTGGAAGCCTGTGCTGAGTATGTGCAGGAGTTTCCTGAGTACCATTTAAGTTCGGCCTTGCTGTGCCTGAGATAGGTCATCATGCCTCACAAGCTTCCCAGGACCTCTTGGCTGTACACACAAAGAGAACCAGGCTTTTCTTGTTTGGGCCTTTGCTCCTTCCTATTTGATTGAATTTGAAGAGGAACTGTTTGCCTTTGGCTGCACATCCTGAATCATAAGCAGGATGCTGCTGGCACAGAAAACCTGCTTCCACCCTTGCCTGAAATAACTGAACAGGGAAGTAGAGTTCCTCCCCTTTCCAACCTTAAAGAAAGAGGCTCATAATTTCTGGTGTGTTGGCAATTTATCAAAAGTCAATTCAGTCACTTAGAGTAAAATTGAGGAGGGCAGAACCATGAATATAAAGTGAGATTCCAACACCTCATTAAAGGAACGAATTGTTCACTTGACACCAGAACAATGATGCTTACATATTTGTCAGCCAGAGTCTAGCAGCCTTCAGAGATGCTTCCTCACCTAAAGGACATGGAGAAGGCACAAGACCACATCCCCAACCTTTTCAATTCTTCAGCAAGCATGCATTGCTCAAATGACCTATCACGGATGGTGCTGCTAGGGTATGCCAGAGTCCGGTGGCCTCCATCCCTCAGAAATCCCTAGAGGGAAATCCTTCCTGCCTCTTCCAGCTTCTGGTGGCTCCAGGCACTCCTTGGCTTGTGGCTGCATCACTCCGCTCTCTGCCTCTGGCTTTACATGACCTTCTTCCTGAGTGTCTCTCCTCTGTGTGTCTCTTGTTAGGGTACTTGCCATTGAGTAATCCAAGCTGACCTTATTTAGAGATTCTTAATTTAATTACATTTGCAAAGGCCCTTTTACCAAATAAAGTCACATTCATAGGTACTAGGGGTTAGGAATTGGACATATGTTTTTGGGGCCACCATTCAATCTATGATACAGGGATAAAGCTGGAAAGAACAGGGTTGTTGTTCCCAAGTTGCTCAGGCTGGTGGGGGTGGGGGGCACATTATTAAATCACAATGTCAAAAGAATAACCACAGAGAGAGCTGCATTCCTGGTGCTGAGGGGGCCGTAGGAGAGTTTGTATTGGGAGTTGTTGCTGTGGAGGTGATGGAGGGGCAGGCATGGGGTGTATTTTTGAAACCTCTGAACTCCACAATTTTCTAGCATCTAGAAATCACTACAGAAAGCCAACAGGTGGGAAAAGACACGCCCAGTTTGAAGAGAGAGAATTGATGCTACGCTAGTCAGGCCTGTTGGGTCTGGCTGAGTTCAGCCGACTCTGTTGTCTCCAGGTTTGGGGGAGCTGGCAGGAAAATGAGGATAAGCTGAAGCGTTGAGTTGGCTGAGATTTTTAGTGGCTATATGGCTGGCAGGCGACAACCTGGACACCGTGAAATCGGTCACTGGCCTTCTCTGTGGCCGAGAACGGAGGAGAGGAGCAATTGCCTCTGCTGCCTGTCCCAGGTCAGAGCATGCGTGCCCCTGAGGCGGACGCTGCAAGCCCAGGCAGCTGCCCCACTGAGGGACCCTGCTTTACTCCAGGGCCTCGGGCCAGTGCTCTCTTTGGGCTGGTGTGGCAGGGAAGGCAGCTACCGCTCCGACATGCTAGAGGGACGAGATCAGACACTGTTCGCTCACTTCTCTTTTCGGGACAGCATTCTTACAGTGGTCATGTAACATCTCCTGTAGCTCTTCACACTCCCCAAGGACTTTATCTTCTTCCTGATTGTTTATTATATTAAAAAGTTTCTTGATAATAGATATTCCAGAATTGTTAATATTTGGGGATATAATATGCTTCTTGTTATGAAGAAGAACATCTTTATATCTAAGGAGCACACCGAAGTACTTATGGGTGATCTGACAGAGTGTTTACAATTTTCATCGTCTCAGGGAAAATGCAGCTAGGTAAACCTAATATTGCAAAAAATGTTAGGAATTGCTAAGTCTAAGTGGAAGGTATATGGATGCTGATTGTTCTGTTCTTTCAACTTTTCTCTGTGTTTGAAATTATTCATGATTAAAAACTTGGGAAAAACTGAGAGAAGAAAATTCTTGAAGCAGTTTCTTGCCCTGGGTTTCATGGATTTAGGGGGCATGGATGGATGGGTGTCAGGGACCAGAAGCTTCTAAATTTATATGTGAACTTTGTAGTGTGTGTATGTGCATTTCTGTCATCATAATGGGGAGAAGGTTTATTGTTTGAGGCTCTCCTGTGATTCTCAAATAGGTCCATGACTGCCTTCCTCAAGGTTAAATACCACTGCTTAAAACTAAAGCTATGCCCTGGCTGGTATAGCTCAGTGGATTGATTACCGGCCTGTGAAACAAAGGGTCATTGGTTCAATTCCCAGTCAGGGCACATGCCTGGATTGCAGGCCAGGTCCCCAGTGGGGGCCACATGAGAGGTAATTATACACTGATGTTTCTCTCCCTCTCTTTTTCCCTCCCTTCCCTTCTCTCTAAAAATAAATAAATACAAATCTTAAAAAAAGGAAACAAGGAATGGCCTGAGTTTTGTAAATGGATACAAACAGCCAATCAGAATGTGTTGCTGAAAACCTGAGCTACTTTATAAATATAAATTATATACTATTTTCCCTTGATAGTCATTAATTCATTTCTTAATTTTTTTCTGAATTAGTTCTTTTTTCATTTTAGTAGAATTCTTAGACTTTTTCACAGTTTTAAAATATTGGTTGCTAATATGACCAAATCTGTTTTCCCCTGCACTAATTTAAAACTGAAATTATAATTTTGGTTATCTTTCTAGATTATAAAAATAACATAAACTTACCTTATACAACTTACACAGTACAGAAATATATGAGGGAGGAAATAAAATTACCATTAACCTATGCTCCAGAGGTAGCCACTAGTAATATTTCTATGTACTTCTTGTTTTTGGTATGTATGCATACACATGAAACAAAATGAAAAAAGACTGAATGTGCAGGTTTATATTATGAAAAAAAAAAAACACTTCAAATGTTTTTACCTTTTAATGCCAACACAGTTTTTATGAAGAAGCATTTGAAGGGATTTCTTCAGTCTTTGTATAACATTAAATGCAGTTGTTCAAATAACTTTTTTTAGATTTAAGTGAGACATCTTTCCCTTGAAATCTCTTATCTCTCCTGAGTGCTTAGTAACCTGAATGATATTATTTATGTTAAGTTCATAGAGTTACAATTTATTTTTTCCCATTGAGTAGCCTCACAGAGATGGGTACAAAAGTAAAATTAAGTCCATGCTGTTTATTGAGGAACCAGGCCACAGGTAACACCGAAGGGTGGAAACCCTGGGTGGTTGAGGTTGGGGTGGGGAAACCTAAATAAAATGCTTATTTATGACCGGCTTGTTTTTACAGGTTTGCTATTTGGTGAAATCAGAATAGTGCAAAGGAAACATGCCCTGGCAGGCAGCCAGGGCCCACTTCCAGGCCGGGAGGTTGCCCGACCTTCTGATCCACAGAGACACCACGGCCGCAGAGGAGAAAGCACGGCTGGTGGGGCCCTCAGAGTCTGGCCACGTGACACTCGCCCTCTGACTTTCAGTGGCACTAGGTGAGACCTTAACCACCTTTTGGTTTGAACCAGTTATCTGTTCACTTACGTTAATGTATGTAAAGCCCCAGCAAAGTGTCTTGCACTTAATCGGCACAAAACAAATACGAATTCCTTCCTGTCATATAAGACAATGAGTTCTTGGGAGGCATCTGCATTGTTCTGGGCAGCAAATAAGAGCATGGGGTTTGGATCCAGACTAACCTGCTTAGAGTCTTGAGTTTGCCTCTTGTTAGCATTGTAACCTTGGAAATGTGCTTAATGCCTCTGAACCCATTTTCTCACCTGTGAAATGGGGATAGTTATAGTTCCTATCTCGTGGGATATTAAAGGGATCAGGTAAAATATTCTTGTATTAATGTCTAATGCTTACTAAGGGCTTGCTGCATTCTGAGCACTATTTTAGGTGCTTTAGGTATAATCATCTCAAACTAGGTGCTAGCATCTGCATTTTGCAGATAAGAAAACTGAGGCACAGAGAAGTTCAGTAATATTCCTAAGGTCACACAGCTATTAAATAGGTGAATTGAGGTTTGAACTGAGGAAGCTTAGTACTCTTTCTGGTATCTTCACATCCCACTTTGCACAGTGTCTTACCTGTGGCCATCCCGTCATCACGTGTTTGTGTGACTCCAAGTCTGGTAAACGCTTGCTGAATAACATCTACAGGAATGTCTTTCCAGGTTGCTAATCAGAAGAGCACTAAATGTGTTCCTGTTGTGGATGAGAAAATGCTCCGGTTTAGAAAAGAGACACACATATATAGGCCTGGTGTTCAATCCTTTCAAACAGTAGCCTCGTGTTTGAATAACCTCATAGAAGAAGGGCTGGTTTGGTGAAGATTTCTGCCTTTCCCCGTTCCAATCAGCTGCTGAGCTGGGCTGCTGCCAGATTGATGACTCTTCTCCCAAATGCACGGGAGTGAAGCATGAGGGTGTTACCAGGAACTGTGAGACCTGGACGGGCTTGCAGGCCTGGGCACCCAGCCGAGTCACACCCCAGGGGTGGGCGCTTGCCAGCTTCAGGGCTAAGCTATTGCCCCGGAGAGGCTGGGCAGGGCGGGCAGCTCTTTGCTTGCTGATTCTCTTGTCTCCCTGGGCAACAGCCTGGAGCAGACTGTGGTCACCGTGGGAATGCTCCTCCTGAGTCAGCCGGGCCTGCAATGCCCCAGGGTGTGGCTGGCTGTGTGTTCCTTTGGGCTCTGCACAGATGCTTTTCATCTCTGAGGATGTCACTGCGCCATCATGGGTTTGGGGCTGGAGCTGCAGGATGAAAGTTGCTTGTTTTAAGCCCCACTAAGTTCCCAGAAAGTATGAAGTTTTAGCACTTTTTGGGGGCCTGCCTCTGTAGTCATAAAGTGTTTAAGATGGGAATGTTGTAAGACTGTTAGTGTACCAGTGCATGACCTTCACAAAGAGACTGGAGACCTTGGTTCACGATCAACTCTTTCTCTGATTTGTTGCATAAATTTAAAGGATCAATTCCTTTCCTTGAGACCTCATTTCCTCATCCAGAAAATTAAAATAACTCCTGCCCTACCTATATCACTGGATTATGCTGAGAGCTGAATGAGAGGGTGGATGGAAAAACAGTCAATAAACAGTAAGGTGCTGCCCAAGAGCAAGGAGCCATTTATTTTCACATGCTTGGATCTCCCAGCTGGCTCCTGCTGGCTGCTCTCCTGTTTGAAGGAAGAGTCTCTGCATGGCCAGCCTTGAAGGGCTGGGTTTTGATTTTATTATGAGAGATGGCTGGACGCCCGACCTGGCACAGCAGCAAGGATCTCTAAGAGGAGGGAAGGTCTCAGGGAGCCAGCGCTGGAGGCCATGGGACCCAGTCCCCCCTGCCGGGTCTGGGAGGCTCCCTCCATTTCCAGCTTCAGGAGTTGGGTCTTTCACTTTATCAAGGGGGAAAGGAAGTTTGTTTACTCAGTACCTCTTACTCTTCCGTGGTACTCTTTGGGAACTCTTCTATTTTAGGGGCACATACTGGGAATGAGGGGCAGTCTCAGAGTGAAGATTTCCTTGGGAGGGTGAGCAGTTGCACTTATGGAGAAGTGAAGAGGAGGGAGACACCCCAACAAGGTTAAAGCACAGCATAATAAGGGCCCTAGTGGGGGTGGGGTGGGAGTGAGAGTGAGGGTGGAGAAGGGTGAGGCTTATCCCAGGGCAGCTATGCTGGCTCTGATACCCTTACCATAGATTTGTGGCAGGAGCAACACAAGCTGTACAGCAGATTTTTTTGGTGGGGGGATTCCTGTTTTTATGCATCTAGGTATGGCTGTTGCTGCATCAGGAAAGTCTACTGATGGCTACACAATGGTAGACAGAGGTGAGGTCTGGCCTCCAGGAGTTCCAACCAGAGCGTGTCCCCAGGACATTGAAAAGGAGAGTGACAGACTGGAACTCACGTCACAGAAAGTAAAGCAGTGTTTAGTTTGGATATTAGATTTAACTCTGTATACCTAAGGACCCCTCATGAGAAAGAGTGGCTTCCAACTTTCCTCCCTCTTCCCCTATTCTGCAGGGGAAGAATTTGGATCATTAGGAGGAAGAATTTTCTATAAGTCAAGATACCTGAAAGTGGTGAAGCAGAAACCAGCTAACCACATGCAGGAGCCATGTGCGGGGGATTCAGAGACAGAAGGGTTGACCCAGAAGATCCCCCTCCAGGTCGTGGAGGCTGTGACCTGAAGGACTGATTCTGCAGTTACCAACCTGACCTGCACGTGCTCAGCAGCAGCGCTCCTGGAACCCCCCCCCAGGATGACATACACGTGAGGACTGCTGTCCGCACCCTTCTCCACAGTGATGAGCCTCCGAGGCGCGAAGTTCCACTTCCCTCTGGTTTTGCTGGGATGGGAGGATGGCCCATGTTTCTCATTCAGGTTTCTGATGAGTCCCCTTTTTTATGCTCTCTGTTCCTTCTTTATTCTCAATGTCTTGCTCTTGGCCTAAGAATTCGTGTGGATTTGTTCACAATTACCCTCTACCTTGGGAAGCATGTGGAATGTTTTAGAGATACTTTTACAGAGTCTTGGACCATATTTTGATGGCTGGAAATTAACCGGAGAATTACTGAAATGCAGGCTTGCTTACTCAGCTTTAACGCCTGAGGGGGAACCCTGGCCTCCTCCTCTCTTCTGTTCACTAGAGTTTGGGCCATGCGGACTTCTGGGGCTGGACCCTTCCTCTCTGGCAGGACTTCAGGGTTACTTTCAGCTCTGTGCATTTCTCTTGTTAAGTCCTGTGGTCCTCTTCTCACTCCCCAGATACTGTCATTCTCCTTGTGTGTTTTTTTTTCTCTCACTTTAGCCCTTGCATTCTCCCCACGCCTGTACATTTCTTCCATCTTAGAAATCACTACTCTGTGAGCTGAAGATATCTGTCTACCCCAGTGTTTACATCTGCTTCTTGGAAGGACTGCTGGAGATTCTGAATATTGGGCCAGATTTGAGGTGGTTGGGCTTTAGTTCCCTTTGAAGTGGCTGTAGCCACTCTGACTATCATTTCTCCTGGGACATGAATTGACAGCATGGTAAACTCCATCAAATATCCTTTTGTTCAGCCATGGTTGTAAAGCCCTGGTCCATTTTCACATTTTAAACATTTTGATCATTCTCTTCAGATCATAAAGACATGCTTCTGGTGTCTTTTAAATGTAAAATGCTAAGTTCTGAAGAAAGCTGTTTCAATCGTGATTGTGACTCTACAGAGTCCTGTTCGCGGCTCCCTGATGTGGGCTCAGGGGGCCGGGCATTGACTTACTTCCTAATGCTGTTTTATTATTTCCTAATGAGAAAAGCAAGGGATTACGAGAAGAGTGGTATGTTTAGGAATCAAAGAGCAGCTGAATAGTAGATGTAGTGGAGGGGAAGAAGAGAGTCTGGGGAGTCATCTCAGAGAGCACCGTGAAGGGCCTTGGGCGCCACGTGAGGATGCGAATCATTGATCTCTGCCTCCCACCGCAACGACCTTTCTTTAGGAATGTTGTGTCCACTACCTCACTCTCAGTTGCTCTGAAAGACCTGTGTGAGTTTGTGTGTTTCCAGCTGCAGAACGAAGGAGAAACAGGGATAGCAGAACTCAGCCACAGGAGATGCTCTTAGAGGATTTTGTAATAATCCAGGTGAGAACTGGCCAGTGTTTATGAAACTGGCAACCTCTGCCTCATGGACTGTGTTGGGGATGAAAAACTTTCCCTTTACCCCTTTAGTTCTTCTGGCTGGCTACATAATTGAAGGACATACAGCAGACTAATAGGAGAAAATCAAATTTTAATACATGCACAGAAAAACTTCATATAAGCATGCAAATTCCAAAGACAGTGAGGCAAAAAAAAAAAAAAAAGGCATACATGTCATTTTTGACTAAGGAGGGGAGGTAGGCAATTTATGGGGAGAGGAGAGGGAGCAAACATTTGGTAAACAGATTCTTGCAGGGCCACCCAGAAACAACCGGATGCAAAGAGGAATGTGAGATTTTTGCTTGGATGCTCCGTCTACCACATTTTATTTATATGTGCACAGGTGAATGTACTATGGTAAATATGTTAAGGTTCTCTTCCTGAAACAGATTTATCTATCTGAATCTCTCTAGGCAGGTAAGGGGGAGGTAAAAAACTCTTCCCAAGTTTGTTGAATTTTTATTGTTTTTAGGCTCAAAATACTGTGCATGCCAGGGTGGCACATTCCAGGGAGACTTACACCCGACACCCACAACTACTTGTCCGTAGTGCTCTGCCACACCCAGTGACACGTGTGCACCTGGTGCCCAGGAGGCCTCTGGCTGGACTCCTAGCCTCTGTGGTCACCCATCGCCTCCCTTACCAGAACTTGTCCTCTTGTTTAGAGTGGCCCTGGCTGAGGCTGCTCCACCCACACCCTCCCAGGCACTCCTCCAGGACACACAGGCCAGAGTGGCAGGATGGAGGAGGTATAGCCTCAGGTCCCCCGCCTTCCCAGGAGGAAATGTTTACAGGAAAACAAAGGTTCTGTGTCTCAGCTGAGTTTGGGTCAGGCTCACCCTTTCCTTAACGTCAAGCATGGTCCTTATTGCCATCCTTGTTTGAGAAAAAGGATTACTGCGGGCTCGGGAAGCCTGCCGGTACACATGTGAACTCACAGGCTTCCTGCTCATGGCATGGGGTAGCTTCAGACATGCCTCTGCAGGTGATTTGGCTGCGCCCCAGTGGTTCTTGTATTACCTCACCTAGCTGAACATTTGCTGGCGTCCTCCTCAGGAGCACTGGAGACCTCTGGACTCAGCCAGATTCTATCTCCCGGGGAAGAAGGACTGTGATTCCAGTCTGCCCTCTACACTTTGCCTTCAAAGGTTTAGAGCAGTGTTTGCCTGAATGTTCTAGATGTTTGGCAGACAAGAGATCTCATGGCAGTCACAAAACTTTGGGAGAAAGCTCTAGGTCGAACAACGCTAAGGAGTTTAATGTCCTGTGGACTTTCTCAAATTCTAATATGCCAATATACATAGTGAGTCTCCCAGAGGGGGTAAGAGGGAGGATAGTCTACTTCCCACACTCAGCTGATTAAGGTGCTTCCTCATGCTCACTCTTTGCCGTTGTAGAAGTTTTCACCAGGGTAAAGGAGCTCAGCTGGGGCCCCAGCCTTATCTGGAGTAGATTCTGAGGGCAACTAAGGGTTATCTGTGGAGGGATTTGTAGGGTCAGCGGTGCCCTGTTTGCCTAGAGTAGTCCTGACTTGTAGGGTTATGCTATTACAATTCCAATAGCCTCGATTTGCAGGATAAGTTATGTGGTCACCGTGATCATAGCCCACTGCAGAGCCCAGCCGCTTGGCATTTTGGAGCCCAAAGAGCAGCTCATTGTTCGGCTTCCTTCTGTCCGCAGCGGTCTGATGTCACCCTCTGGCTCACCACTTGCTCTCCGACAACCTCTGATATTTGCCAGTGGGTCCCGAATTCTTTTTCCTTAATTCAGCCACCAGAGTCAGCCTGGCAAAATGCCTTACCTTCTCAAATGTGGTTCTGCAAGGGAGTTGACAGAAAATCTGTGCCCCTATGACATGAAGGCCTTTTATGTTAGGTGTCTCTTCACAATGCGTGCCTTCAGTGATGGCATTTCTGGACAGCCTCAGCTCTTGAGCTTTGTGGGCACTGCTGGGCTCTGCACCTGCTGGTCTGTTGAGTTGTTTATCTGTGCCATTCTTTCTCCTCCTTCTCTTGTCTCCTTTTCTTCCTGCTACTAAAACAGCCACCTTCCTGAATTCAGATGCCCCAGGGGAATCTGTGTTAAAAAATATTAAGAAACCATTCCCGTTTAGGGGGATGAAAGAATTCAAAGGGAAAAGGCCAGGTGGGCCAAGGCAGCAACCAAGTAGCTATGATGGATTAGAGAGATCACAGAATTTATTGAGAAAAATAAAATAAGTTGAAATTTTCTCAATTCTTTCGAAGGGGCAATTAATGGCCTGGAGGTTTTGGTTTTAACATCTGTTTACTTTTTTCCATTACTTTGGTTGGCAAATCAATTTTCAAAATGTCAGACTTTTGGCTTTCCAAAATTCTTTAGCGGGAGACTCAAAGTGGAAAGATGAGCATTTATGGAAGAGATGCTTTCCCTTTTTATTTGACAAATTATTTGACAAAGTAAACAGAGGCAAGCACTTATATTTACAAAAGCCCCCCCCCCCCCCAAATATCAGCAGTTAGAAACATGGAAGGAAGCAAGTGACCAAGTGCTTGGGTCTGTTTCTGATTATGGGATGTTTTTAGATTTGAATCCTATACACCTGAGTTTCACCTGGTTGTAAATGCCCTAGGTAATCAGCTTCCCTCAGTTCCTTCATGGATATTTTGTTTAATGCTCTTAAAGATGTGTGGGGCAGACTCTTAAAATTCTGTCTTCTCAAAGAAAAATAAAGTAACTTTTCTTTTTAAATTTAATCCTTTAAAAATTGCTTAAGAAAATAGATCTTAAAAATTAACTGATCTTTTCCGTGGTAACCATCGTGGCATTTTTTTTTCTCTGCCCACCCCCCTCCCCCAACTGCCTAGTTTTGCTTTGCCTGCTTTTGAGCCTGTGAAGTCTTTTTCCCCTTAATTCTTCCAAAAGTAGGGCCTTTTCTGTTTTTAATACTGTCATGTAGGCTTTTCTTGAATGTGTGTTTACTGAAGCTTTTAATTGGGCTAAATAATCATAGTTTGCAGCTCATCCGCTTGTTTTAGTTTTCATGACAATTTTCTCTGACCAAAGCAAACAAAAATCAAATCCGAGTTCACTCCCCAAAATACAGCAAAACCATCCCTCTGGTTCTCAGGAGACAACAGACTAAGGCTACTTTCTTCCTGTTTTTTCTTTTTCAAATATACCTGTGTAAATAAGTGTATGTATCTAGGATGCTTCAACCCCATTCTGTAAATCCTCACTGAAAAACTTGAAAGAAATATTTGTACCTACACATTAAAATCAAACCTTGATTCCACAGTCTCCACCTTATTTTGTTGACTTTAGTTTTAAGAGAGAGGGACAATTAATTTTTTTAAAATTCACCTTTTCTTTTCTTTTTTTCTTCCCTGGCTTCCTTTTGCCACTCCTGGATTGTCTCCTAGGACCAGGAAGTTTATATGTAAACAGAACCTGTAAACAGAAGCCCTAAACAGAAGCTGTAATCAGACCCCTGACCTCCTCTGGGCTTTCAACCCAGTGTTTCCACAGAGGGATTAACCCCAAATACTAACTTGCTTTCAGAGGCAAAATTGTTCCCAAGGCGGGCATCACCAAAGGGTTTTCTTCTCTCTAGGCTTTCACATTCACCCTGCAAATAAGGTCTTCTCAAAGGGAGGCTTAGAGGCAGCCACTGGAAAGCAAATTGCCAGGCAGGCTGGAGCCAGAAGGGATGCTAAGAATTCTCTGGGCTCTGAGACGCCTTAGTCTGTCCTTTGCCCTCCAAGTGGTCATAACCTTCCAGATCTACCAGCACCATGGGAAAGAAAGGGCCAGGTTGCTTGGTCTAATAATAATACATTGCTGTGTGTGTATGCGTGTGTGTGTTTGCACGCACACCCCACCTTTGGATTTGTACACAGGGACACCTGTGGCCACCGGGTTGGGGCATGTCAGGGACACTGGCAGGAAGGAGGCTGTGGGGGCAGGTGGGGAGCAGGATTTTATTCTCAGCGGACAAGGGCAATAGCACTATCGTGTTGTACAGAACCACAGCTGTGTGCCTACAAGGGGAATGTTTGCAAGTCGTCTGTTTTATTCTTCACTGCAGGTCTTAGAATGTCCCCTCAGGAGGGAACGCTTTGAACCGGGCATCAAGCTCTGGGCCGAATTCCAAGTCAGCTCTAAAAACAGCCAGAGCTACTCCTGTCCCCTTCTTGCTGGGCAGAAGGGCTTTAAAAGCGGGTTCTCACTTCTGCATGCCCTCACCCCCAAGTCGGTTCCCAGCCATGCTGTCTGCGAAGCCCTGCTCTGAGCCAAGATACCAACAAGACAGGCATGTTTCTTATGGCAGAACATCCTCTCCATCCAGACCCTCAGCAATGCCTCACCAGAGGGACAAAGTATCTTTATTTTAAAGGCTCCATGTAGCATGTCCAGAAATTTCTCATGTTATTAAGAAGGGGTGGAGGTGGGGGTGGGGAAAGGGCCCAGTGAGGCTACTTACTTAATAGCTCCTAACAGCTGTGGAAAGTTTGATGCAGCAGGAGCACCCAGACAGAAAATTAAAAAACTAATAAAGTCCTCAGTGTGGGGGCGCTGGCATCAGGACAGCTTTACTTCTCCAGACACCTAATAAAGAGACATTCCCGGACACTCACTCATAAGGGGCGTCTGCAGGGGTCACCGAGAACAGTGGAAAGCGGGCCATGGAAACATCGCAGTCACTCACAGCGCTGCAGGGAAGGTTCGTTTGCTCCTCTTCTTTTTCCTCCTTTTCTTCATTTTAGAAAAATGGCAGGGTGCTCCGGACCAAAAGCAAAGAAGAAAAACAGTAGTGGGTCGGTTTTAGGAGATCTCAGTGTAGAAACCTCACCTTCGTGGACAGACTGATGCCTCACAATTTAGGCATGGCAGGGAGGGGATGGTCACGACACAGGGAAACGTTGAGGTTGGGAGGTGCTTTGGCTTCTGAAGGTAACAGAGGCAGGGAGGGGGTGTTTTGAGAATTGAGGCTTATTCAGATGGATTTTATGAAGCACCTTCCTCACCATAGGATTTCTGATTTGGGTTTTTCCACTGCTGTTGCTTTGTCAGCCATTCAGATGTGAGTTCCTTGGGGTCTGATGAGTTATGGGGTTGCTGGTTGAGACTTTTGGTTTTAAGGGATATTTATGTTATTCTGTCTTGGTTCTTAAGCTGAGCTGCGTGTATCTGAGGGGGAAAAATGGTGACTTTGGACAACCGAACCATCAGTCAGTTGTGGAAATATCCCATTGAGCTGGCAGGACCAATCTTCTCACACAAGTAATGCTCACGTGCCAAAGATGAAAACGAAGCGGCTTGGAAAAAGAGAGTAAACTGAGTCAGACAGGGAATGCAAAAGACTGTATCATCCCACTGACACATGGAATCAGAAGCAACTGCACTCGTAGCGACAGAACATGTCGGTAGTTGCCAGAGGCAGGTGGGGAGTATGTGCAGGCGTGTCTGAGGCTGTGTATGTGGAAGGTAGTGGGTAAAAAAGAAAAAGAAAAGAAAAGAGTAAAAAGAAAGTGGGCTCCATTTCCTAATCTGATGTCAAGTTTGGTTCAAATTTTTGAGACTGGCTTGGGTTAGTTCTCACTTTCTGTGTAATCCTGGGCGATTTGTAATCTGGAGCCCAGTAGCCAAGGTGGTTCTTCAGGATCACCTTTCCACAGCGGTGGTTACACTGCTGTAGCAGAATACAGTTTCCTATTGTGTAAATTCATGAAATGGCTTTTGCACACTAGCCTTGAAGTAGTCCTTGTACAAATTTCTTCAAGAGCTTTTGGTGTGATGGAAAGAGAACTGGAGACTAGGGACCTGGGCACACTCCCAGGCACTCACAAGCATGAGTTGCTTGAACAAATCACTTGTGCCCTGTAAGCCTCATTTTTTTTTTCCTTCTAGAAGTTTTATTGTTTTATATTTTACATTTAGATCTGTGATCCATTTCCAGTTAAATTTTTAAAAATTATATTTTGTTGATTATACTATTACAGTTTTCCCATTTCTCCCCCATCATTCCCCTCCCACCCACATTCCCCCCTTCAATTCATGTCCATGTGTCATAAGTTCTTTAGCTTTTACTTTTCCCATACTATTCTTGCCCTCCCCCTGTCCATTTTCTACCTATCATCTATGCTACTTA
Source organism: Anoura caudifer (assembly GCA_004027475.1). Lineage (NCBI taxonomy): Eukaryota > Metazoa > Chordata > Mammalia > Chiroptera > Phyllostomidae > Anoura > Anoura caudifer. The sequence goes on from PVKU01000183.1 coordinate 391,653, forward strand.
TTATCTGTACCTTTTCCCCCTCTCTCCTCCTCCTACTCCCATGTTGCTAACCCTCCATGTGATCTCCATTCCTGTGGTTCTGTTCCTGTTCTACCTGTTTGCTTAGTGTGCTTTTGTTTTAGGTGTGGTTGTTAATACCTGTGAGTTTGCTGTCATTTTACTGTCCTATTTTTTATCTTCTTTTTCTTAGATAAGTCCCTTTAGCATTTCATAGAATAAGGGCTCGGTGATGATGAACTTCTTTAACTTGACCTTATCTGAGAAGCACTTTATCTTCCCTTCCATTCTAAATGAAAGCTTTGCTGGATAGAGTAATCTTGGATGTAGGTCCTTGACTTTCATGACTTGGAATACTTCTTTCCAGCCCCTTCTTGCCTGGAAGGTCTCTTTTAAGAAATCAGCTGATAGTCTGATGGGAACTCCTTGGTAGGTGACTGTGCCCTTATCCCTTGCTGCTTCTAGAATTCTCTCCTTCATTTTAATCTTGGCTAATGTAATTATGATGTGCCTTGGTGTGTCCCTCCTTGGGTCCAACTTCTTTGGGACTCTCTGAGCTTCCTGGACTTCCTGGAAGTCTATTTTCTTTGCCAGATTGGGGAAGTTCTCCTTTCTTATTTGTTCAAATAACTTTTCCACTTGTTGCTCTACCTCTTCCCCTTCTGGTACCCCTATACTTCAGATGTTGGGATATTTAAAGATGTCCTGAAGGTTCCTAAGCCTCTCCTCATTTTTTTTGAATTCTTGTTTCTTCCTTCTTTTCTGTTGGTTGTTTCTTTCTTCCTTCTGGTCCACTCCATTGAGTTGAGTCCCAGTTTCCCTCCCATCACTATTGGTTCCGTGTGTTTTTCTTCATTTCACTTATTGTAGCCTTCATTTGTTCCTCTAATTTGCGACCAAAATCAACCAATTCTGTGAGCTTCCTAATCACCAGTGCTTTGAACTGTGCATCTGATAAGTTGGCTATTTCTTGGTTGCTTAGATGAATTAACTCTGGGGCTTTGATCTGTTCTCCCACTTGAGCCATTTTTGGTTTGGGGTTTTTTTTTGTTTTTTTTTTTGGTCTGGTCACGGCTGTTACGTAGTGAGGGGCGGAGCCTTAGGTGTTCACCAGGGCAGGGCAACCCAGTCACGGGGTTGTGACGCTGGATGTGGGGGCAGGGTCTGAGAGGGAACAATGGCGCTTGCTCTACTCTCTCGGATTCCAGTCCCTTCCACTGCTTTCCCCAAGCAAATTGGGCCCTTCCGGTGCTGATTTCTGTGTGGGTGGGCTTGTGTGTGTTCTAGGACCCTGTGGGTCTCTCTAACGAACTCTCCTTTGAGGTTGGGATTCTCTCCCGGCACCTCAACCCCCAAAAGTGTTTTCAATTGGTACTTTTAGGCTTTATTTCCTGGCGCTGGGGTCCTGTGTTGTGCAGTCTGTCTTGCTGCCCATTTTCCCCTGGTTTATCTGTGTGCAAATGTGTGACTATGGTCAGCTGCCTTGTGCCTCGCTTGGTCTGCATGTTGCCTGCCTGTGCTCAGTAACTACTGCCTGTGTGCCTGGGGTGTGCCAACTGCCGCCTGTGCGCCCAAGACCACTAGCCACTGCTTTTTCCTGCTTCGACCCCTCTAGGCCGGCCGCCGACTCTGCCCCTCTTACTGGTCTGGGTGAATCGTTGTTGGACTTCCATACAATTCAATTTTCTATCTGTTCTGGTTTTTTTTTGTGGTTCTATATTTTTGTTGTCCTTAATCTTGGTTGTAAGAAGAGGTACAGTGTGTCCACCTATGCCTCCATCTTGGCTGAAAGTCTCTCAGTTTCTTGTTCTATAGGATGAACGGGTGGGATATGACTTCTAAGGCCCCTTCCTGCTCCCACACGTGGTGATTCTGTGAGGTTAGAAGGTTGGTCTCCATATTGACATTCCCAGCCCTCCTGTGTCAGAAAGAGTGTTTTTCTTCTGGCTTTTCATTTAGCTGTGGCTTGGCAGAGGTGGAGCTGCAGCCCTTGGGTGTGATACAGGACAAATCTGTGGTTATGTGAATAAAATATGGGCTTTTGAACTTCTTGAGTCCAGAAACCCTTTCTTGGTCTTTTCTGTTTCTTTCTTTCTTTTTTCTTCTTAAAATTTTTTAAAAGGTTTTTATCTCCTGAGAACATTTAAGAGAAGAGAAATGCTACTACTTGTGGGGGAGGGGTGGGGGGCATGGACTGGATTCCAGTAGGCAGATTGCTCAGAGGGAGGCCTGGGAGATTCTGATTTATACTGGAATGAGAGAGTGCTTCTCAAGTTCTAGTGTGTAAGGACCATTTGAGGGTCTTGTTAAATCCAGACTCTGACTCAATAGGTTTGGGGTGAGGCCTGGGATTCCAATGAGCTGCTGATGCTGACCTTTGGCTACACTCATAGTGAGAAGGCTAGATGATCCCAACTCAGGCCTCCCCTAGGCAACCTTAAAGAGCTGCAGAACTCACAGGAATGGGGACTTGACAACCAGGACCTCAGTACTGGGGCTCTTTAGGCCTCTAGGTTCAGTTGAAGCCCAGAAGGATCCTCTAAGGGAAGCTCTTACCATGGGGAGTTCTATACTTTTGGAAGGTTGATCTGTCACAACCTGGCTAGGAATCAGTCTTTATGTAGCTTTTTCCTTCCACCAGCTGACTCTGGAGTGGTTCCCTCTCCCTCTCTTTTTCCTTCCAGCATTGGGAGACAGAAAAATTGGACAATGGGGGTGAGAAAGAACGATGAATCAATTAGTTAGAAAGCTGCAGTAGAGAATTAAATGAGCCTCATACTCTGGCCCATTAACAACATTATATTACTTAGCAAGTCTAGAACTCCTGTTTCAGCTAAATAAAGGCATGTAAATAATTAATACACCTCTCTTAATTGAGCCACACACCCGGAGCACCTTTCTAATGGTATTATGGCACCAATTACCTCATTAGGAGAGAAGAGCAGATTTTATGACAGTTTTTGGAAATTAAAATGACAGAGGGATGTCCTGCAGGAGAACTAATTCTGGGCTGAGCTGAGCAATGAGCAAGGGACCTGAAGGGCACCTGGCCTGGGGACCAAAGTCAGGATGATGACCCTTGTTTAGTATGACCCCTGACTTGGGAAGGAGATCAGGATTCACTCTTCCTCTGTTGTTTGGTCAGGTAAATAAACCCCATTGGCTCTTGTACTTGAGCTTGTATAAGATCCCCTGGTGAGGCTAGTTAGGAATTCAGATTCCAGGGCTCTACTCCAAGCTTCTGACCCAGAAAGTCTGGTGAGGACTCCAGCCAAACCATCCTTTTAACAACGTGCCTGGGCAGTAGCCCTGCAGGAAGCATGCAGATGCTATTCCTTCAGTAGAAATTACAGAGAGGGCCCCTGTAACTTCACCCAAGACCCAGCTGAGTGTGTGCAGGTTCCTCCACTGGGGGTTTTCATCTGTCCAAAGAACAGACCAAATGAGAGACACATGGGCCTGATCTTTAGACAGTAGCTAATTTTATCTACTTCTCTCCATCCAGCACGCTTTGGTTGGTTTGTGTAGTTGATTAGCAGGACAAACTGGGTTTGACCATTAGCTGGGATGCTTACTTGCTGTGTGACATTGGGCAGGTCACTGTGCCCCTGGGACTATGGCTTCCTCAACTCAAAAAGGGCACAGTCATGTGGGAATTGTAAAGTGCATTGGACATGTCATTGGTCAAGACACTTGATCTTTTGGCAACTCAGTTTCCTTCTCTGTAAAATGAGACTGTAAAATGAGTATGCATTTGGTGAGTCTAGGTGGCAAGTGGGCTTCTCTTTCTGGCAGTTTTTCATGTTTTCCTTTCCCGTAGTAACAAGAACTTCAACCTCCAGATTTTGTGTAAATATTGAATTTATAGCAATGGTTTTGTAGAGTGTTCCAGTTTCCTGGGTTGATGATTAATGTGGTTTTCTCAGAGTGCACTGTGCCTTCTCAAAGACTTTTTCCTGCGAGTCCTGTGCACTGCATGGTGGCTAACTGTGGTTTCTGCTTTTCTCTCTGTTGTCATGTGGACAAGGGAGCAGACGCATTCTGTGTTGCCCCAGAGGGCAGAAGAAGCATCAGCTGACAGACATGGAGGGAGACAAAATTGCACTTAAAAGCTGGAATTTCCTAATCATTAGAAGGACTTCCCTGATTCAAAATCTTTGCTGGCGGTACATTGCCTAGTATGTTATGAACAGATTTGTCTGGCTTTCATCTCCTCATCATCTGGTTTTTGCAGGCTTTGCTAATCCTATATCCTTTCCCTAAGTAACTTGAATCATGTGGCTTTCATCCCCTTTTGTGATGATCACTCTTGAATTCACATTTCCAACCCAGATTCTGATCCACATTTCTGACAGCCTGCAAGTCCTGTCCAGTGAGCTGTCTTGTCTTTATGGACACCCATGAGCTTTCCTTTGACCTCGGTGCTCTTCCCATCTCTCTCATTTCCATATGTGAATGTATGATTGATCCAGCCTCAGGGAATAAGCAATAGATGGGAAGATCTCGAAGCTTTTCATTCTATCATCTGATCTTTTACTGGGACCCATTGCCTTAAAATATCTTACAGTTAAATAGCTATAAGAAATCTTTTCCAGTTCTTATAGCCCATATTATTTCTTCTTCCTTCAAATCAACAATGAAACCTCTCCATATTTTATAACTCATGGGTCTGGTTAGATCTGCAGAGGAGAAGCTTTATTAGTAGCACATGTGCAAATGGTGTTGGTAGACAGAAGAAGCCAAGTGTAAAGCTACAGTATGTGGATGCCAAAGCAACTCACCTACAGTGTGCTTTATTAAGAAGAATGCAGCTGCTAGCAAAGTGAACATCCTAATCACCTTCGCACTGATTGAAACACTCTTGGAGGATTTCTTTTCTGAGCTGTCAAGGACATTGTCTCATTACTATTATACTTCTATCCATTACCCCTGAATTCTCCTGGGATCTCTTGCTTTCTTTTTATTATATATCATGTAGCATCTAAAGGTTCCTTGCAGTTAGATTTTCTTTATGAGTTGTTCACTTTTTCAGTATTTATTTATCTAAATGTCACTTAAGTTTTTTTGCTTTAAATTCTACTTGGATAAAACACATTGTGATCCTGGTCTCTTTACAGATTGTGTGTTTGTGTGTGTGTTATACTTGCTAGTTATCTTTGCTTATTCTTATACTTTTCTTTCTTTGTTTTAGGTACATATTTTGGGAGAGTGTAGGCTCAGTTTTTCAAATATGGGAGTTTAAAACCACTTACATTTATTATCATAGTCAATATGTTAGTTTTTACTTCTGTCAAATTGCTTATGCTTTCTGTGTTTTTAAAGACATTTTTGCTCCTTACTGTTTTACAAATTTTTCTTGGTTTGTTGTTCATATTTACTTTTTCTCATTAGAAAATTGGAATGTGTAAGTCATGTGTTTAAAGTCTATTTGGATTGCCTTGAAAATTTAGAAAATATATGAATCTATATTTTCCTAAATATTAAAATGTTACCTATTGACTGCCTACTATGTAAAGTTAATAAATAAACACACTTTATCTCCCTGTTTTCCCCTATTTCTCCCAGTTTTTTATTTTATTTATTTAATCTTGGATTTTAGACTCAGGTATTACTTTTTACCTTCCAACATTTGTTTTATGAACATTTTCTGATCTACAGAAAAGTTGGGAGTGTTTTACAATGAACAGCCATACACTCACTATCTGATTCCCACTGCGGCCACTTTCCCTGGCTTGCGTTATCATGCATACATCCATCCTTCTTTTCTTCCTTTAAGAAAATGCACTTCCAAGTGGATTGAAGATATCAGTATACTTCTCCTTAAACACCTTAGTACAAATACATTTAACTAGAGTTTAATAATTCCTTGAAGTTATTTTTCCTTTGAGGTAAAATTTACAATGAAATGCACAATATTAAGAAGGATGTATTCATTGAATTTTGACAAATTCATTGAATTTTGACAAAAGATTATCTTTGACATTATTTTCTCTATCAATGGTTACTGTTTTGTATTTAGAAACCATTTTGCAATTACACTTTTAAAATTGTTTAGATGCTATATTTATTGATTTTAGTAATTACTATGAGTTTCACTTCATCAGAAATACCCTACTCTTTATTTTGATTTATCTCTCAGTTGGGTGGGATATAATTTAAGCACTGTTTCCTCTAAGAATGTCAGTGATATATTTTAGGTATCTCTAAGTAGCTGAAAATTTTCTTCTGTTTCCATCAGACATGAATAATAACTTGGATGAGCTTAGAATTCTTATTTGACAAATGTTGGCACTGAAAACTATAGATGTTTCTCTATTGCCATCTGATGTTTAATGTTATAGGACTATCTGAGGCTAGCCTGAAATGTTTTCTGCCTAGATAATTATAAAATTCTTTATTGTTCTAGAACTTGAATATATCCTGTAGTCTTTGAGGTAATTTTGCTGGGTACATTCTAAGATCTTTTAAATCTGCCAATATATATTTTTATTTAGTTGTGGTAGAAGGGAGTAGTGGTGCCCCCAAATCACAGTTTCCCTCTTAGTTATATCATTCTTGATTTTCACATGGGCTCATAGCTGCTTGGAACAAGAATTAGATGTTCAAGACTCTTTGAAGTCTAATGTTGCAACTCTGTCTCAGACAGCTGACTCTGATCATTATGGATATATCAGCTCAGAAAAGTTTTCTTCTTTTATATTTTTGGTTATTTTGTTTGTTTTATTCTCTTCTGTCCCCCTCCCTCTCCCCTCCACCCCCCACTGAACATCTTATTTATTCTCTGAATTATCTGTTCTTCAAATCCAACAATTTTTCTGTCATTATTTTCAATCACTTGGTCTTTTTCCACCTTATTTTTGGCAGTTTTTCAAGTTTCTTGCCTGTACCACTGATTTTGACTTTTTTGGTAGTACCTATTCTCTTTATTGCTTTTAGTCAAACTTTTAAATAGCTATGGCTTTTTAAGTTTTTTGACTCTCTTGGAAATTTTTGTCTCCCCTGAGCCAGCATCCTTTTCATTGTCACCTCTGACCCTAAAACTTCATAACTAAAAGGGGGCCAGTTGTGTTTGGTGGAGCTCTTATGGTCTCCCTGCCACTTCCCGTAACCACTGTCAGGAGGCACAGTTGTGACAGAGTTTTGAGATGGCCTTCAGCGTCCTCCTTCATTGGTCCCACCTGCACCACATCGGACAGGGTAACACCCAGCTTTCAAAGGTGTGTAAAGCATACTTTCTTGTACTCCCCCCCCCAAAGTTTTTCTTTTTTCTTCTTCTCTGGGTCATTTCAGAGAGGAACAGGTATAGAAGAAGTTAAACACGTAATGTCTTCTAGGACTCTGTAAAAGATATCTTTTAAGGTATTTCATATTGTAAGAGTGTGTATCGTATGTTATAAGTTGACTAAAAACAAGGCAAGTCTTTGTAGCCATAGCAGTAGATGTGTAAGAGGATGGTACTCAGAGTCAGGGACCTAAGCTTGAGCCCCAACTCATTCACTTGCAATCCATGTGATGCTGGTCAGATGCTCTTCAGTTTGCTCATCTGTACAGTGAAAATAATTGGATTGAATGAGATCAAGCATTTGAAAGCATTTTTAAGATCTTAAAAGGTAAAAAATATATAAGAAATGGCTGTCATTATTTTGGCATTCTTTCTCTTTTTGCCCTACATAGGCTGGGGCCATGGTGTGGAAGATATTCAATAAATTTTTGCTGCTTAGTTATTTGGAAAGCATGTCCAAAAAAGTGCTGAAGAATACCTAAGGAGACAGAAGCATAATTGAAAATATTATTACTGCCTTCTTTGATTTTTTTGTTATTTTATGTTTAAAACATCCATGTGAGAGAGAAGCACCAACTGGCTGCTTTTCATCTGGGGATTATACATGCCCAGATCAGGGGTAAAACCTGAAACCTAGGCATGTGTTCTGTCTGGGAATCAAACCCACAACCTTTCAGTTAGGGGACAATACTCAAATCAACTGAGCCACTCTAGCCAAGGCTGCCTTCTTCCATATTTATGTTTATAAGCTTTCTTAAACCTGTGGCAGTATATGCTTAGAGAGTTCCAGATTTTGACTTCCCATCAAGATGGAGGTGTAGATAAACATGCTTCAACTCCACACACAATTATAGCAAAAAATACTAGACTACAAAACAAATATCACCCAGAATTGCCAGAAAATCAAGCTGTGTGGAAGTCCAACGACCAAAGATTGAAAGAATCCAAGTCATCCAGACAGGTAGGAGGGGGAGAGATGTGGAGAGGTGCAGAAAGACACAGACAAAGTGGAGAGGTGGAGAGGTGGAGAGGTGGAGAGGTGTGGAGAATCAGAGTGGCACGGAAAGGCACAGAGAAGGGAATAGGTGGTCCCACATCCATATGTAATAGATAAAAAATGGGAGGTATATCTTGGGGATGAGGGATCCCAGCCTCAGATCAGACCACCCAACCCAGGATTCCAGCTCCAGGAAGATAAGTCCCCATAACTTCTAGCTGTAAAAAATCAGTGGGAGTTGGAGAGGTGGAGAAACTGTGGGATTCTCAAGAGGCTTCCTCTTAAAGGGCCTGTGATAGACTTAGGACTCATGCGGACCCACCCACTCTGGGATTCAGCACCAGGGCAATAGCTGGAAGGGTACCAGTGGCAAATGGGGAGAAAGTGAAGTGCAAGTGTTGGGAGATAGCTGCCTTCCAGGCAGAACTCCAGAGGCCATGCAGTGGCTTTGTCCCTTCCACAAGCCCTCCCACATACAGAGCAACAGAGTGGTGACATAGGTTGCCCCACCCTGGCAATTACCCAAGGCTCTACAACATACAATTTAACAGGTGTGCTCTACCTAATACACAGAATCAAACACAAGGAGGCTGCCAGAAAGAGGAGACAAAGAAATATAGCTCAAATGAAAGAATAGATGAAAATTCCAGAAAAAGAACTAAGTGATGAGAAGATAGCCAACCTATCAGAGTCAGAGTTCAAAACACTGGTAATCAGGATGCTCACAGAAATGATTGAGTACAGACACAAAATAGAGGAAGAAATGAAGGCTACGCAAAGTGAAATAAAGAAAAATATACAGGGAAGGAAACCCACAGTGAAGGGAAGAAAACTGGGACTCAAATCAATAATTTGGAAAAGAAAGAAGAAATAAACATTCAACCAGAATAGAATGAAGAAACAAGAATTAAAAAAAAAAAAATGAGGAAAGACTTAGGAGCCTCTGGATCAACTTCAAATGTTCCATTATCTGAATCAGAATGGTGCCAGAAGGAGAAGAACAAGAGCAAGAAGTTGAAAACTTATTTGAAAAAATAATGAAGGAAAACTTCCCCAGTCTGGCAAAGGAAATTTACTTCCAGAAAGCCCAGAGTCCCAAAGAAATTGGACCCAAGGAGGAACACACCAAGGCACATCATCATTAAGTTACCCAAGATTAAGGATAAAGAGAGAATCTTAAAAGCAGCAAGAGGAAAGGAGGCAGTTGCCTACAAAGGAGTTCCCTAAAGGCTATCAGCTGATTTCTCAAAAGAAACCTTATAGGTAAGAAGGGGCTGGCAAGAAGTATTCGAAGTCATGGAAGGCAAGGACCTACATCCAAGATTACTCTATCTAGGAACACTATCATTTAGAATGGAAAGGCAGATAAAAGTGCTTCCCAGATAAGGTCAAGTTAAAGGAGTTCATCATCACCAAACCCTTATCATCTGAAATGTTAAAGGGACTTACCTAAGAAAAAGAAGAAGATCAAAACTATGAACAGTAAAATGACAACAGACTCACAATGTAGGGAAAATGGAGTCAGTCAGGCTCCCTCACCCAGATGTCTGGGTGACTGTAGCTTGGCGGTGTTCATGTGGCCTTGAGGAAGGGCCTGCATGCGAAGGATGAAGCTTTGTTACATAACCTGAAGGTTAGTATTGGCACCCTGACAGCTTTGTGTGCACTGAAGGTCAGTATTGACACCTTGCTGGCTTTGTGTGCATTTAGTATAAAGGGTGTTGGGACTTCCTGCTGCATGACTTGCGGCTTGTGGCACACATGGATGGCCCCACCCCAGAATAAAGGCACGTCAGACATCCTGATGGCCCAGCAAATTTTCTTCTATCTGCCTGAATCCCATGTGAATCTGTCCAGCTTTAAAAGGCTGCAAGACACACAGCTACCAACAACTGAACCTAAAAAACAAAAACAAAAAAACTAAGCAAACAACTAGCACAAGAACAGAATCACAGAAATAGAGATCACATGGAGGGTTATTAGCAGGAGGGGGAAGGGGGATAATGGAGAAAAAGGTACAGGGAATAAGAAGCATAAATGGTAGGTACAAAATAGATAGAGCAGAGTTAAGGATAGTATAGGAAATGGAGAAGCCAAAGAACTTGTATGTATGGCCCATGGACATGAACTAAGGGGGAGAATGCTGGTGGGAGAAGGGGTGCACAGTGGAGGGGGATAAAGGGGAGAAAAAAGCAGGACAATTATAATAGCATAATCAATAAAATATACTTAGAAAAAAGTACAGCAGAAAGGAAAAAGAATCCAAAAAAAGCCCAGCATAGGCTTAGGAACCTCTTTGACATCTATAAATGTACCAACATCTGAAACATAGGGGTGCCAGAAGGAGAAGAGGAAGAGCAAGAAACTGAAAACTTATTTGAAAAAATAATGAAGGAAAACTTTCCTAATTTGGTGAAGAAAATAGACATAGAAGTCCAGGAAGCATAGAGAGTCCCAAACAAGATGGAGGCAAAGAGGACCACACCAAGGCACATCATAATTAAAATGCCAGACAAAGTTTAAAGACAAAGAGGGAATTTTAAAAGCAGCAAGAAAAAAAAGCAGAGTTACCTACAAAGGAGTTCCTATAAGGCTGTCAGCTGTTTTCTCAAAAGAAAATTTGCAGACTAGAAGGAGCTGGCAAGAAGTATTCACAGTGATGAAAAGCAAGGACTTACAACCTAGATTACTCTACCCAGCAAAGCTATCATTTAGAATAGAAGGGCAGATAAAGAGCTTCCCAGACAAGGTAAAACTAAAGGAGTTCATCATAACCAAACCATTATTGTATGAAATGCTAAAGAGAATTATATAAGAAAAAGAAGATCAAAACAATGAATATTAAAATGGCAATAATTTCATAATTATCAATAATTGAATCGAAATGTCAAACTAAGCAAACAAGCAGAACAGGAACAGAATCATTGATAGAGAGATCATTTGGAGGGTTATCAGCTGGGAGGGGGAAAGGGGAGTATTGGGGGAAGGTACAGAGATTAAGAAGTACAAATTGGTAGGTACAAAATAGACAGGGGGGTGTTAAGAACAGTGTCAAAGAACTTATATGCATGACCCATGGACATGAACTAAGGAGGGGATTGCTGGGAGGAGTGGGGGTACCAGGTGAAGGGAAGCAAAGGAGAAAAAATTGGGACAACTGTAATAATATAATCAATAAAATATATTTAAAAGAAAAAAAGGAAGTTTCATATTTCATTAACCATTTTCACACTTTCTCTGTGATTCCCCTTTCTAACCCTCACTATCCATTCCCCCAACACTCTAAATTTATAATAAAAATGTGGTTTTTTAAACTTTAAAAGAAATGTAATTATCTATAGGTCAGTGTCACTTTTAAAGTTTTCTCTTGATAGTTTCTGGAGTCTGCAAAATATATTTAATTTCCAAGCATCTTGGAAGTCATCCAATAAATTCAGGCAGGGAGGGAATGGTCAGGGTACAGGGTATGAGAGGGGATCACACTGTGAGTTGGCAGGTATCATTTATTATAGGCAATCCAGCAGGTGCGTAAATAACTCCTACTGGGAGGTTTTCCGCTCAGCTTCCCAAAATGGCTCTATTTCAACATCCAGCAGTGATGCTGTATTCTCAGAATTGGATTAGCTAAGCATTGGGCAAGGTAAAATCCACTAGAATGATTCAAAAGAAAGGTTTGCTCCTACATTAACAGCATTAGTATGAAACAGGCTCTTGTTTATTAAAAGTGGTAGGATTTATCGGCTACTTGAAAAATCCATTTTTTGAAATACAGATGTACATTTCATGGTTTGATTCTATATATGTAGTTTTTGAGCACTACTAAGTGTAAGACCCTATGCTGGGTGCTGTGGAGGGTAAAGAGGTGAGTGAGACCTGGCCTTGGCTTTGGGAGTTGACACTTTGTAGAGAGACACGGGCATATGTATCATCACGGGACAGATTGAGAAATTAGAAGTGGAAGCAAAATGCTGTTGGGTTAGAAAGGAAAAATTTGGAGGTGCCTCACGGTAGAGGAAGAATTCACATCAGGAATTGTTGCATTCACCTATTACACAGATAATTATTGAATGCCAAATTGATTTCCTGCAGGATATCATGAACAGTCGGAGAAGGGCCAATTTCAGTTGTTTAATTATTTACAGAAGAAAAAAATTCAACAGGGAGGGCATTCAAGGGAATGGGCATTGAGTTGAGGTCTCAAGGCTGTATGTAATGCTAAAAAAATTGGGAGTAGTCAGGTGTGGTTCTGAGCCAGGATGTGGGGGGGGGGTGGTATGGGGGAGAGGAGAGGCTGTAATGAAGGTAAGGATGGAAAATCGAGCGAAACTGCAGAGGGCTCTGAATGCCCAGTAGAAGAGTATCACTGAGTCCTCAGACTTGCTTGTTAAGTCTTTCTCAACCTCATCCCAGTAGTTTTTAAACCTGAGCAGGCACAAGAATCCCTCGGAGGGTGCGTTTAAACAGAGATTGCTGGGCCCTGCCCCCAGAGTGCCTGATTCAGTAGGTCTGGAGAGGAGCCTTCTGCCTCTTGACCCTTATTCCTGAATGTGTGCATATTGCTGGAGCCATTCTGTGACCAAGAGATGACAAACATAAAAGAACCAATGTGACAAGGATGTTACAGTATAAATATAGAAATAACCTGGACCCCCAAAGGCATCCCTGAGCTAAATGCCCTGGACTACTCACCTTGACTCGTTCTTACATGAGAAAAATATATTCCCATTTGTTGAAGCCACCATAATCCATTTTTTGTTACTTGCAATCAAACACACTCCTAACTGATACAACCTGTTATATTTCTGCGATGTTGGTAGCATAGGTAATATAGACCCCATTTCATAGATGAAGACATGGAGACTCAGAGGAATGAAGGTGTACAGTTTGTAGTGATGGAGCTTAGATTCCAACTCAGGTTTTCTGATTATAAGTCCTTGGCATTTTCCATTGACCTACTTCAGCCATTCTGATTATTTATATACACACATACTCAGTCCAGCACAAATAACACTTTTTTTTTGTTACAAAATCATAAGTGTGTAATTCCATAACATAAAAATATCACACTCAAGCATGCCATATAACATTTTAGGTGCAATGTTCAAGTTGCTGTCCGTCTTGTGCGAGACATTCACATACCCTACCAACCACACTGGAGCAGGCGTTACTTCTGCCAAGCCTTGCATGTGTGCGCATGTGCATACATACGTATATGTGTGTATATACACATATACACATGTACACATACACATATACACATACACATAAAATGTTTATATATCTATATACAAATATATATATATATATAAATTCTGTTTTCACTTCTATTAAGAATAAGACCTATCTATTCTGAGCTTTACTGGTACCTCTGTCAGCCATCTGACTTCTGATTGCCATTCCACTCTCATTTATGTATATTTTTACATAAAACCTTTGGAGACTTTTATGTGTGTGTGTGTGTGTGTGTGTGTGTGTATTTATTTACTATTTATTTATAACAGACAAACTTGTGTTTGTTCAGATTTTGTTCCTTACAAAAAGAATTAGTTCAAATTAACTTTGCATTCTAACTTATAGACATGGGCTTTGGTTTATACTCCTAAATTTTTGAGGACCTTGAAGTTCTAATTAAGCAAAAATTGTGGAGTAATTCTAGAAATACTCCAGAAAGTGCAACTGGATCCAGACTTCTCTATAAATCAATCCCAGTCTCTGACTTTGATGCATCTTCTCAGCCCATCCACCCATTCATCATACCTGGACGCTCTCGGCTCTGCTATCAAGCTGTCAAGCTCAGTGCGGGTTTATTGAGGTGACCATTCCCCCAGTCACACTAACACATCTGTCTATCCCCCCATTGCCTGTTAGGACAATGGGCCCATAGCCCTCTGAACCCCAAGGGAAGACTGAAATCCCATTTATTACTAGCTCTTAGATCAGAGCTGGGCATTTATGTTGGGACCTAAACCAATTGCCATCATGAACAATCTTTGGTATTTAGCACATGAAGAAGTGTTATTATTGACCTCAGTTAAATTACCTTAAGTAGTTCATTCATTTCCTCATTCAGTCATGTGGCAAATTTTTATTAAGTGTTTCATGTTAGCACACACAGTTTATCACTGTTATCATGTGTGTGATCACTGTGCTAACAGTGATATCATTGCCTTACATTTGTACAGTTACTTATCCATAGTTTATAAAAGCACTTTCATAGCATGAGGGCTGGGAACTGGGTGGGGTTATAATGGGGAGCAAACCTAGTACCTATTGATAAAATACACTTATTGTTTGCACAGGCCAATATAGTTGTATGTACATGTATATATACGGTTTTACTTATTTTTATTACTATTCTATGTTGACATAGTTATGTGCATATGTACATTTATGCCATTGCTTCCACCTTATTACTATTCTCTGGTTGAAGATCTTGACTGCCTTATCTTATACTTTCTATTGGTAACAAGGTAAAGAATTACTGCAATGTGCTGTCTTCCCCTCTATTAAGGAGGAAGGGATTGATAAGTCCCTATTTGTTCTGAGCTTTACTTATACCTCTGCTGTGAGCTGCCGGACTTCTGATTGTCATTATTAATTATTTAATAATTCCACCCACATTTACCAAGCAGAGTCCACCTAAGTTTGGCACTTAGAGTAGGTAGAAGTTAATAAACTCAGGTCTGTGTCAGAAGGGGCTCATCATCCAGTAAATGAGAGAAAACATGCCCATATAACTGAAATGCATGAACGTACCAATTAAATGATAAGCATCATAAGAAAAGTAATGATGGGAGACCAAAGGCGAGAGAGAGGACTTCCAGTAGGAGAATCAAAGGAGGCTTCATGGAAGGGGTGGTCAATGCACGGCATGGTTAAGTATCCTGCAGGATTTGGGAATGTCAACTGGATCCCAGACTATGGAATAAAGCATGGAGAAAGCCCCCTTCCCATTGTCTGAGGGGGCCAACAAACCCTTCTCTGAGATGGGGATAATGCTTACCCACCACATCAAGGCCCATTACAGCAATGTGCAAGGACTGCCCCCAAACATTGGGGTTTGTCCAAAATATCTCGTGTACCAAGCAGTTCGGTTGTGGAGGCTTGACAACCCTTTGTGCTGAGTTTAGGGCAAAATGATTTGCACATTTACTGGAAGGGGTTGCCCGTATACTTCTCAGGAGTGGAGAAAAGCTGAATTAGCACGCTCTTGGAGAGTGCCACTAGATTTCAGCTCAGGAAGCATTTTGGTGCACTCATGAAAAGCTGTTTCTTTTGCGACAGCACAAAGGAATGACAGTCAAAGGAGAAGGGTGGTCGGAGAGCACTGTAGCACTCAGCACTTTAAACCAGTCCCTTTGAGTTACCCAAGTGCGCAGCGAGCTTCCCTGCCCTGAGTTAGGAGCAGCTGAATTGAATTAAAAAACAGGCTCTCCTTGGCTGTGACCTGGCCTGCCGAATTCTCAGCTGGCGTGAGTTTTTATAGCTCCGTTGTAAACCCCCGAAAAGTGAGGCATATAATGGAAACACTGACATAACTTGAACTCCTAGCAGCGGCTTGTGCCACTCTAATTATCCTTACGTTTCATTGGCCTGCTTCTCTCCCTGCGCTGGCAGGACCGGCTGCAGCGGCTCTGCCTCACCATCCGGGGGCTGGAGGTTTGAAGCTGGGGTGTGCTGGGGAATAATGAGATAGTGTCTGCTGGTGGGAAGCCCCTTGTTCCATACGTACTGGCCCCTCCCTTTCCCCTTCCTTCCCTTGTTCTCCCCCTGCACCAACTCCCCCTGCCCCCCAAAAAAGGCAGAACAGTTCAGTTGGTTGTAAAAATTAATGAGTTCGGATACAGACTTGCCTTATTCCGGTCCAGCTGCGTAACCAGGGCGATTCCGACCAGCATTCTAGACGCTGACATCAGCTCCACACCCCGGCACAATGCTGCTCTGTTTGATCTCAGAAACAGATCAGGCTCCTGGGCTTTATACATCCTGCTTCCTCCCTACGTAGACTCATTTTATTACCCACCGGGAGAGCTCATCTCAACTGCTTTCCCTCTGGGCAGCCAATATCAGAGGATCAGGCCCTACAGCTGACTCTTTTTTTTAACCAGCTGGACACTTTGATCCAGTTTTCTCGGTCTTCTTGGAGGATCCCCATGCCCCAGCCCCCGACATTGACAACCAGTGGGGGATGAGGGTGATAACGATTTTACCACTTTCCGTTTGTACAACACTTTATGTTTTCATGTGCTTCTTGTCATTGTGGCCACCACCACCCTGAGAAGTGGAGGTGGGACACCTATTTTACAGATGAAGAAAGTCAAGGAGACCTGGTGAGTGGCAAAGTCCACAGGGGTCACACGATCCTTGACTCCTAGTTAAGGGCTCATCCCATGGACTCAGGTGTTTTTATCTCTTGGTGAGCTGAGCTAGAAGAAAGCTCTGCAGACCCATGTTCCATCAAGGTCAAGGGGATGGGCAGTGGCAAATTCACTGTAGGCACTTCAAAGTATATCATGGTTTTCTTAATTTGTCACAGCCAACCCCTAGTGCAGAATCCTGCTTCCTCTTCAGCTGGTCCAAAAATAGTTACTTCCCAGGAGGACCAGACAGAGCTCTTGCTTACGATGGTTCCAGAAGCACCAACCCCAAAGATGTGTTATAAGCAGTTCCCTAAAGAGATTTCAGGAGAATCTGCTGAAACAGTGACCAAACTTTAAAATAAAACATAGAAGCATGAACCTTATTACAGGTAAAGCTTCTTCTAGGAGTTTAGAGAGGTCTTACAAGGTAAGAGTTTCAGCGAGGGTGAGTTGAGCAGGGGAGACGAGCAGAGAGGTCTGCATTAGTTTCCTGGGGCTGCCATGTGAAGTTCTGCAGACTGAGTGACTTAAACAACAGAAATTTATTACCACAGTTCTAGAGGCTAGAAATTTGTTTTGTTTTGCGTTTTTTATCCTCACCTGAGGACATTTTTTTCATTGCTTTTAGAGGAGAGGAGGGGAAATAGGAAGGAAGGGAGAGAAATCTCAATTAGGTGCCTCCCATATGTGTCTAGACTGGTGATCGAACCCACAACCTAGGTATGTGCCCTGACCAGGAATTGAATCTGCAACCTTTTAGTTACAGGATAATACTCCAACCAACTGAGCCGCACTGGCTGAGGCTTGAAATCAAGGTGTCAGCAGTGCCATATTCCCTCTAAGACTGTGGGTAGACTCCTCCCTCACCTCTTCCTAGCTTCTGTACTTGCCCCTAAATCACTCCAATCTCTGTCTCTGTCATCACTTGGCATTCTCCCTGTGTCTGTCTTCACGTGGAGTTCTCCTCTTTTATAAGAACACCAGTCAGATTGGGTTAAGGCCCACCCTAAATTAGTGTGAGGTTGTACTAGATTGGAAGTGGGGCATTCTAGTCCAATGACTTGAGTCCTTCTTATAAGGACTTAACTTCGTTACATCTGCAAAGATCCTGTTTGCAAATAAAGTCACATTCACAGGTATTAAGAGTTAGGACTTTAACATATCTTTTGAGGGTGTATAATCCAGTTTATTATGGTCTTATGTTTCTTTTCATGGTTGTTTGCTTATCTCTACTCAGAAACTAGATAATTGTATTGGTTACCAAATACCCATTTACAGTGGTATTAAGAATCCCTTATATTTACTTTGATTTTTATAGAAGTATGTTCATATATATCCTTATTCAGTCTACAAATGGCAAAGGGTTACAATCCCCATTTTACAGGTAAAGACATGAAACCAAGGAGAGGGGATGCTGTTCTTGCAGACTGCCAGCATCGTAGGGTGTGGCTGGGGGTCCACCACCTGGCGATGCCTGACTCCCTGCCATGGCTCTTCCCACAAGAAGAATGAGTCTCAGAGAGAGTATCTAACCTGCCAAGGATCCTAGCTAGGAAGATGAGCCAGTTTTCAGGTTCCAAAGCTCACATTCACTCCATTCTGTCTTGTCTTTGGGGGGCTTTGAAGGTGACTCGGGCCTCATCTTGACCCTTTGTGAAGGTGCTGGGAACCAAGGCCAGCGCAGCCACTCCTTTGCAGCCTCCAGGAGCTCAGCAGCCGAGCTGGAAGCACAACATTGAGGCCTCGCTCTGGGTCTGGGGCTCTGACCTCTGGCCATGCCTCCGCGTCGTCAGACAGCCTGGCACCCTTTGGAGTGGCTTAAAGTCATGCTTATCATCATCGTCCACTATTCATTCTCTGCCCCCCACTTTTGTAGAGTATATAAACTCAGCATGCTTAGCTTTTGAAATAGATTTGCTGTGCAGTCTCATGGCTCTTTAGTGGCTTAAAAATGTGTTGTTTTGCAAGTCTCTCTGTGCCAGTCAAATGTTCACTGTGGGAAGCAGCAGGGCACCAGGAAGGCTGATGTTTATGCAGTTTGGGAGGGGGTGGTTTAAGGCATTCCTGGGACTATACAGATCATAAATGTCCCATTGTCCCTGAAGCTACAAAAATATTCCAGAAATGACCATATTGCAGCTTCTAAGCTACATATTGTAGATTGGCTCTTATGCCTGGAAATGACTTCCATAGACAGCCATAAGGCCCTGTAACAGTCCTGAAATGGAAACAATGTGGTCACTCAATCACTAAAGCCCTGTCTGAGGCTGGACACCCATTGCTTTTTCTGCCAGGGCTCTGATTGTGGAGATGCTGTATGAGTTCTGTGTTTAACATATGTGGCTGGCTGCCCTTCATGCACATGACTGGATGGTGGTTTTTTTTCCCCACATGATTAGATGGGTTACATTTATGTTGTATATTTATTGTCTAGGTTTATAGGCAATCCTTGCCTTGCATAGTACCGGTTAACTAAAATGCGCGCATATCGAAACTGTGTCCTCACTGTGCATGGTATACATTTGCATGGTGTTTCCATGGTGACTATGAAGTGAGAACACAGGTCTGATGTGTATGACTTCCAGTGAAGGACTGACAAAGCAGGGGTTACCTGTGGCTGCCTTACCATGTCTTTGGATAGAGAATGTGACTGTAGCAGTTCTCATTCCTTGAATAAATAGTGAGTACCTACTGGGTGCAAAGCTTGTCTCTGTACTGAAATTCTACTGACAGAGTCCCCAAGATCAAGGAAAATAGAGTAAGAGGTCAGATTATATACAGACATGACCGGAGGGAGATAAAGACTGCCGGAAGTTCTAAGTGCTTCAGGAACTCAGAGGGTGTGGTTCTGTTTTTCTGGGGGCAGGACAATCAGAGAAAGCTTGTGAAGTTGACACTTGTGTGGAGCCTTGAGGGAGGAGTGGAGTTAGGAAATGCAGAAGAGGAAAATGAGACGGGGACAGGCTGAGCCAACAACATGAGTCCAGGGGAGAAAAATCCTGAACCTCAGAGCTGGGAATTTATAAACAATGACTTGTTAGTGACATTAACCAAGGAGGGAACTTCTGCTTCTAAAGTCCACACACCCAAGTTGGGGGTAATAGCCAGTGACATTTTAGGGATCCCATGGTGCTGTCCCCTACATGGCCTCGTTTGATGCCAAGAACAAACCCGTGAAAGGCAGAACCTGGATGCCCCACTTTCTAGATGAAATAGCAGATAGATGGAAGGCAAAGACTCACCAAGCCTTCACAATAGCAAGTAACTACGCAAGGAGAAGAACAAAGTTTTCTTGTGTCTAATCCTTTTTTTTTTTTCCCCTATTAGGCCACACTGAGAAGTTGGTTCTCTTGAAAATTGTATTTGATCTATGTTAAGTTGTTCAGCTTCACATAACTTTGTTCACAGAAATACTAATTATTACAGCTAATCTCTCCCTAAGGAAACACCCATTGAGAGGAAGATGAAAAAAAATTAACCTAGGCACATCTGCTGCTTTGAGTTTTCTTGCTCACTTATTTCTTCTATGCTTAGTTTTACTTTGAAAATTAATGTCAATTAGATTTTAGAAAACTGTTCCCCACAAGATATTTTCAATTGTTAAAAACACGAGCACATGCACTAAAGGGGATTTTTACTCTGGCGCCAGGCCGTCTTCTATTTTGGGTGGATTTTCCTTTTGTGTACTCAGGATTGCTGTCCTGGGCTCCTCCAGGCAGAGGCTGACGGGTCTCCTAAAGAATATTGCCTCCACGTCTGAACTCTTCCACCCTCTGAAGTTTACCACGAGCATCACAAAGAAGCCTCTCCATCAATCACTTTCTGACAGATCAGCACGGACTTAATCCCAATCAGAGTATCTGAGAGCCAGCAAGATGGGGCTGTCAGGAGGCTCACCCCGGCTGGTCTAAATGCTTGGCCGGAGTAAACACAATCTGAAAGGGATGGGGAGCTTGAAAGTAAAACTGTAAATGATCCCATCTGTGATTCTTGGCTGATTATTCCTCTGGGGTGGACCCAACAGGGGGAAACCAGAAGAGAGGGTCTCTCTTTGCTTTAAACAAAATACCACTACACTTCTAGCATCTTCCCTGCTTGGGGTCTTTTTCAAGTGAAAGTTCATTAGGGAGACACGAAAGCACGTTTTGCTAATATCCATCAAAGAGAGGGGCTCAGTTTCAAAGCGCAGAAGAAATACAATAGTGTTGAAGCAAACTACATGAAAAAGGCCTTATGGTCTGAGAAGCAAGAGAGAAGCAGGACTGGTGACTTGGCTTTTTTTTTTTTTTAAGCCAGTTTTTATTTGGGACAAAATAAGTGAGTCTCAGGAAAATGCCTATCTCCTGGGCTCTCTCTTATTTACATGGGGTGACCTGAACTAAACATTCTGCACTGTTTGTAAATGTTTGGGTTTCTTTTTCCATATTTTCTCCTGTTGGCACCAAACCTGAAGGGCTCAGAACTGCTCAAACGTGGTTCTTACCACAATGATGACTATTATTAACAGGATATACAGAAATGGGATCAAGTGCAGATCAGGGGCCCTGGGATTAGGTCTGGCTGGTGAGTAGAATGTAAACAGGGACGTCTGAGTGGTGGGGAGTAGGAGGGGCTCATTAGAGGCCTGGGCTCGGGCACAGGGTGGCTTTGTGTCTGTTCTCAAGCCAGAGAGCAGACCAGATGTTGGCGAGCATTAGCAGGGCTCCTGGCGTGGTCATTGGTCTGAAGAGGGCCAGAATGTCCCTTCCTGGGACTGTCCAGGGTGCTGGGCAGATCCCAGGATGATGTGTCCCTATGCAGGGAGCAGCCATTTAGGTCAAGTAGAGGATACTTTCTCTTATGTGGAGCTTTTGGCTAAGGAAATCCCAGCTGATCTCAGGAAAGCTCCTTTGGGGAAGAGTTCTCTTCTGTTTTCAAGGACTGGTCTCCCTTAGCTGCCCGTGGAAAAGAATGGCTGTTTTCGATGCTTCAATCCTCATGTGCTATGAACCTCCCCCAAATACTTCTTTCAAAATAAGGTCTTAGATGAACATAGAGGAGTAACTCTAACTCCTCAGGAGAAAATCCACCATAAGAATTCAGGCTGCATCTCTGAGTAACACTGAACCTGGGCTCCCATCAGTGAGACTTAAGAGTCTGGAGTGAGCCTTCAAGATGGACCTGCTCTCACCCAGCTGCTCACAAGGCCCGCTTAGAGATGGATCTGGTCCACCTGGATTTCCCAGTTTTATAGATTCATCTGAGGAAGTCTTCTAGATCAGGGCTTCTCAAGCTTGGCACTGTTGATGTTGTCATCGGTGGCAGGGACACGGGGAAGCAGAGCTAGCCCTGGCACTGTAGCATAGTGGTTATCACCACAGGCTTTGGAATCAAAGACATGAGTGCACATCACAGCCTTACTTGCTCAGTTTTCTCATCTGTAAAATGGGGATAACATCACCCACCAGAGAGAGTAGCTGCAAAGAATAAATGTGATATTATATACGTGGGGTTACTTAGCACAGGACCTGGCATGTCCTAAGTGCTACATGAATGGTAGGTTTATTATTTCTTATTGCAGACTTTACAGAGAAGTGCATGGATGAGGACATCAGTATTTAGGAAGCGATCACTCTATGGTACTTGTCCTCAGGGGTGGTACCTGATGTTGACTTAAGGTAATGTTGATGCCTGGCACCAGATGCTGAAGGTGGGAGAAGCCAGCACCACTTGTTCCTTCTTCTCAGATCTAATGCAAAAAAACTGAAATGTGTAATTCTCCAATCACTTCTTCATTTGTACTTAACTGATAGAAGTCCTGTGACTTGCTTTGGCAGCTGCAATGCTAGCTTCGAGTCTACCCAGAGCAAAGACTTATTTTCTCTTACGGCTGGGCCTGGGAGCTAACTGAGCCGCATCTCTAGGTTTGGTGCTCAGCAGTCAAATCTCTCCTCACCCCTTTACTCCCAACCACCAACATTTTTCACACCCCTCATCACTCAGAATTCAAGCTCTCAGAGCCTGGGCAAGAAATCCTGAATAATCCATTAGGCAACTCAGGTAAAGTGGGAGTTGGTAGAAAAGGTAAGTGGGTCAAACAGAGAGAAAGAGACAGGCAGATGCCCATTCGCCGATTCATTCAACAACCATTTGTTAGGAACATGCTTCATGCCGGCCACTGTGCACGGTGCTGAGGTTACGAAGTGAACAAAACTCAGCCTCTGACCTCAGAAATAGGGTGTCTCCTTTTTTTCCGGGTGCTAGTTAAAATGTATCAGTGTTCAACTGTTTCACACTTAAGATCTGGGCAGTTTTTGGTACATGTCATTCCTCAATAGATAGTTAAAAAAAGAATAGTAGCTGACCAAGACACAAAAACGGATCATTCTTTTTTTTCTTTTAATCCTCACCTGAGGACATTTTTTCCCATTGCTCTTAGAGAGAGAGGAAGGGAGAGAGGAAAGAAGAGAGAAAAACATTGATGTGAGAGAAGCATCAATCGATTGCCTCCCGTATTCATCCAGACCTGGGATCGCACACACCCACGCCAGCCCAGGGATGGAACTCATAACCTAGGTATGTGCCTCGAGCAAGAACCCAACCCGCAACATTTTGGTTACCAGACAATGCTCCAACCAACTGAGCCAAACCAACCAGGGCAAAAAACAGATAATTCTAAGTGCTACATGCAGATGTGCCTAGGACATTGTGGGATAATGAGAGGAAGACAGGACACATTCTGCACATTAGGGAAAGCTTTCTGGAGGGGCAGGCTGGGTTCCTGCCAGAGGTTCCATTGTGAAGAAATTCATGGAGGAGAGAAAGCAGATTGTCTGGGCAGAAACCATGAAGAGACCCATGTTGCTGAAGCACAAACCATGAGGCAGGAAATGATGAGCATTGAGATTGGAGCTGGAGGCAAGGACGTTTTGTCTGTGAGGCAGGCTTTATCTTGTGGGTGATGGGGAGCCCTGGGTGGGTCTCTGTCAAAAGGGGGAAGTGGTCAGATGTGCAGTATAGGCCTCAGTGTGGAGATTGGCTCAAGACCAGGGGCAAGAAGGTCAGTTTTGGGGCCATTGCCATTTTCCAGAGGAGAGAGAGGCAACAGAGTTCAAACTAAGATACAAGTTTTACATGTAGCATGGACACGCACACATAATTTTCCAATAGAAGATTTTTTATGTATTTTTCTACAGAAAGATCCATTTGAGCTTGGTAGACACAAAGGCAGAATTATTCAAGAGGAGCTCGTAACTGTAAAAATTTTTTTTAACATTAGGAAGTTTTGAGTGTGAGTTCATGCTGAGCATGCCTCCTGTGTTGGTTACGAGCAGTACATGTTTCACGTCTTTTGTATTTTTATTTTGGAGACATTTGTGAGGAAGTAATTCTTCCTTATTCTTTTGGGGGTTTATTTGCTGAGTGTCTCTTCTCTGAAATATTTTCTGTTATCTACTTTACTGGCAAGGCTCTAGTCTGGGGAGCGAGCAGTCCACATTAGCTCATCTTTTCCACCTTGCGCTATTTCACTTCTTTCTTCAATGTTCCAGAAGAAACTCTTAGGCATTGAAATTGAAGGAATTTTACCTCCTCTTCAAAACTCCAGACCAACTGGTGCATTTTCTTATGTTCTGCTCCTTTAAGAGCAGGAGGCTGAAGGTTCTGCTCGTCCATTCCAGTGCAGTGGCTCTGAGCGGCACTAATGATGCCTGGTACTCTGTTTGGGGAGGGTTGGTGTGGGGGTGTCGACTCGGAATGTTCTTCAACCCTTGCATACCAGGTGGGACAAGTACATGTGGTCATCTGTCCAAATTCTCACGTGTCAAAGGAATTCTGACTTCCTGGTCCCCAAAGGGGAGGAGTAAGTAATGTGGCATTGTCTGAGCCAGGCTGTCCCCATCCCGGAGGCTGGAATGCTGTGAAGTGTTTGTTGGAAGACTTGGGTTCTAGGGCTGCACACGCCGCTGGTGAGCAGTGTGCCTTTGGGCAAGTTATTCCACTTCTCATAGGCCCATTTCCTCTTCATAGAATTGGGGGTTCTAGATCCCGTCTTTTGCCCGTACAGGTCCTGTGAGGTCGGCGGTTGAAATACTTTAGACCCTGAAAATTGCATTTTGAAACTAATGGTCTAGCATGAGAACTCTCTCCTTCACATTAACCAAAGCACCACTGAAGCAGCTTTGATTATAATAAAGGGGTTTGAAGAAACA
This sequence comes from Anoura caudifer, assembly GCA_004027475.1. Classification (NCBI taxonomy): domain Eukaryota; kingdom Metazoa; phylum Chordata; class Mammalia; order Chiroptera; family Phyllostomidae; genus Anoura; species Anoura caudifer. The sequence goes on from PVKU01000183.1 coordinate 416,478, forward strand.
AGGAGAAAGTATGCAAAATGCTCCTTCAGTAAAGCTAGAGTGTAGAATGAAGTCTTGATTATCCCCTACAGGAAGATCTATGGCAAAGGCTTGCTGGTTTCCTCTAGCCTCCCTTCCTTTGCAGGGTTTTATAAACTAATTTCTATACCAGCCAAGGCAGAAACCTTCTAGAAAGTGGAAGCTTAACCTCAGCATCACTAATAGAGAGGCACTGACCTCAGCCCCACAACCTGGGTTTAGGTCTCAGCTTTACCCTTCACTCCCCATGCACCACTGGGTAGGTCTCTTCCCCTCTGAGCCTCCATTTGTCTTGCAGGTGTTGGTTAGGGTATTATTAAGGTCCTTTCCAGCACTTAAAATGGCATCCCCACTGTCCCAAAGCATGCAGTCCATAATGCCTTACAGGGACTGAACCACCTCATGTCACTGAATGCCTCAGTTGCTGGTGCAGGGTGTCCTGCCCACTTGAGTCAGTAGTTGACAGTCAGGAATTGACATCGCTGTGCTAAGTCCCTGGCTCTCGCTCCTCACAGTGGCATGGGGATCGGATGCATCACAATGGTCGGTTGTGGTCCGACCTGCCCAGGATGCAGGAATGTGCAGGGTGCCTACAGGTGTCATATTTTTCTTTTGTCTCAATTCTGAGGAAGCAGCAAGGGAAGAGACTGGGGTCATTCTAGTTGGGGAAACAGGGCAGCAGGGAAGAAGGTCACTTGTAAGGTAGCTGGCCAACTCCAAGACCTGCGCAGGGATGAGCATTACTCAAAGGGTGGGTCCAGTTCCCATTTTAGACCCAAAGTAAATGCTCCAGGCCCTGTTGTAGTTGGCTAATGGCAATCCCCAAACCACAGGCTCCAGAGATATGAGCCAGCGTTCCAGGAGAAGCCACCCACGGGAGCGGCGAGGATGGAGGGAGAAAGCCTGGCTCAGGGTCCTGTGTGTCTGGGACTGATTGCTTGAAATGGAGGGTTATTTCACCCTCTAGTTCAGGTTCATTGGTAAGACCTCACGCAGAACTCAGTCTGCATTTGCAGATGCTCACGTGGCTGGGGAGTTGAGCTTGTCCTCCCCAAAGTCAACATCAAGAGACCCAAGGAGTGGGTCACTTGGAAGATCTTCATTCTGTTTTGTTTTTCTTTTTTCTTTTCAACTCAGAAAGACCAGCTGACCACTGAGATGGCTTGGTTTGGATGACTCTCCAAACCCCTGGTCAGATTGCTATCTTTCAACTAAAACACAGGGTTAGCTGAATTTTTTTTCCAAACTTCATTTCAAACAATGATCTTGGCATGTTATCTGTAATATTTCCTTTGGAGGGTTCTTCCATGTTAAAAGAAAAAAAAAACCCACCATTTCCTGGATGACTAGATCGAGAAATAAAACCTCAAACCAGTCAAAATGTATGAAGATTTGAGTGAGTCCTGAGTGTGAGCTACACTGACCAAGCCCTCACGTGGACGCAACAGCAAGAGCGAACACACCCTAGAATGAGGCAGGGTGGGACGGCTTTGGCAATTTGCAAAATCTGAGAGGGTCTATGCTGAAACACACCTGTCCAAGCCCTGTCAGGTCATACTGGCCTCTTCAGTCTTCAGACCCTTTAGTCCTTGGACACACGCACAGAAAATACAGGTTTGTTTGCTATATTGTACCCCCCACCCCGCCCCAGTAACTCACAGCAATTAGGAGTTGAATTCCCCAGCTTGCAGGGCTGGACTTAGAGACGCGGCAAAAGGGACTCTTGAGAGGAAAAAGGAATTCCACACTGGTGAGGTTAGGGCTGCAGCCCTTAGAGGCGAGGTGGTTTCCCAGAGACTGACTGCTTTAGAAAGGGAAGGGTTCTGACGCTCTGAGAGGAATTGGGTGAAGTGAAGTGGCGGGGGAAAGCCTTCAGAAGCCCTGAAGGGATTGGAACAGCGCTGGGGCGGGGCTGGCATTTGCACGGCACTGTGGGTTTTACCTTCTGAGATTCCCCATCTGCCCTCTCCCTCCAACGGCCCAGGGCCCTGCGCTCCTGCTATTCTCCACCCATCTCTGCAAACCTTCCATCTCCGATGCTACTTCAAAGCCCCCTGGGAAAGCCAAGTTGCCAATTAAGCCTTTTGAGGCAGGTTCTCATTCCTTCTCCACTAATTGAAATGTTACTCCTTTTACTAAACCCATAAACCACCCAAACACAACAGTCTTCCTCATTTGCATTGTAACAATGTCCCTAATGTGCTTCCAAGAGCTTTACGTAAAGGGGAACCTTTTCTCCTCTCCCTGTCTGAACGGTCAAAAGCAATTCCGAGGCAAAGGCCTTCATTTCCATCCCTATACAGCTGCTCATTAGCTAAGGTGGAATAAATTCCTTTTATTCTTCATTCATTCCACAGGATGATAATGTCTTTTTTGTCTCTGGCCACTGTTCCCAAACTAGGCCTTAATTGCTGATAGTAATTGAGTTAATACATATTTACAGCCCAGTGAGGTTAAAGAAGGTCTCCCGTAGCTTTATTTGAGACATTTTATTTAACCTGCAATAAAATCATTAACAAGTTGTTCAGTGTTGATTCTCTCTGTCCTTTATCTTGTCTCTGCCCCATGGGAAAGTTGGTGAAGGCAGATGGCTGTGGTGTGGGATTGGTTCTGAGGCTGGACAAACTGGGGAGCCCTGAGCCTCACTTCCTTGCCTCCAGGTTCTCCTCTATTCCCAGAGGAGGGCCTCCCTTTGTGAAAGCAGGTAGCTTGCAGCAACTCCATGCCGCAACCACAGGCATCCAGCCAAGGAGCACAGGCAGGATGATGAAATTTCATCAAAGCCACAGGGCTGGGCAGGGCTCCTGAATCAGCTTGGACCAGTAACTCGAGCCCAAAGTGGCCCACAAGCTGGGCACTGAGCCCAGGCGTCAGGCCGTGTGACAGCCTGGCCACTGGAGCCTGCCCAGAAAGAGGGGCTGAAAGCAGGGCAGGAAGAGGAAACAAGGGCCAAGGGCAATGCCAGGGAAAGCCAGGGGGTCTCTAAACTTGACCCGATGGGATGGGAGGCCTGATGGCTTGCCTGTGACAAGTCATCCTCACCACACTGCCTCACTCTCCTTTTCATAAGTGGGGGAAGACTAGAGGCTCCCTTCACTGTGGGGTTCCAGGCCTCTTTATCCTGTCGGAGGAAAGCGGAATTGGCTAGAATCAACCCTCATGTCTGACTGCCCCCCAGGTGCTTCTCCCAGCTGCCAGAAACGTCCTCTCTCCCTTGCCTTGCCTGGGCCTTTGGCTACTTTTCTTTCTGCTCTCTTGAAGAAATGGGATTGAAGGAATGGACCAGACTGGGACAGGGGTAGCCGACAATTCCCTGGAATCCATGCTGTCATGCGTTTCCTGGGCACACACCTGGAATACATTTCCCAGCTCCCTGAACAGTTACACGTGGGTAGGGGAAGGGACAAGGAGCTACCTCCATGCCTTTTGCTATGCCTGGCTGCCTGGAGTGGAGATGACCCTCTGGGCGACTTTTGAGGCCCAATGTAAAAAATGGCAGAGCTTCAGTCAGCTCAACAATGTAAATGACAAGAGGATAGCTGTTCCACCCATCCTGTGTATGAGCATGAAATCAATGTCTGTAGAGCTTAAACCGCTGTATCCTTCAGGGACTATTTGTCATGGCAGGGTGTTGGCGACAGCGCCTGTCATGTACAACACTGAATTGTGCGGTTGTTGTCTTTGCCTAGAATGCTTGGCCACCAGTGCCTCTCCCATCCAACCCTTGAGACTCAAGTCTAATTCTGGACCCTCCGTGGAGCCTTCCTGGGCAGATGAAGCGTGCATGTAGCCTCATTCAGTCGTTAACCCATGGGCTCCTACCAAAGCCACCTTTGCTTAGCTCTAGGCAGATGGAGCCAAGCTGGAATCTGGGACATAGCCAACTGAGTGAGATGGAGAACCTCAGCTTTAAGGCCCGAAGCCTCCAAACCAAAGGCTCTGATTTCATCATTCTTTGTTTCTGAAATCAGTCTCAGGAGCCCTGTGTGAGGGGAATAAATACCAAGCTGATTCCTGGAGCTATTTAGCATATTGGGCATAGATGGACCCTTAGGAGTCATCTGTTCCTGACCCTTTACCTTACAGATGAAAACGCTGAGGGTCAAAGTGTAGGAATCAGTACTGTGCCTCCTGACTCTCAGACCGGTGATTCTTAATTGTCTTGTTTAAGCCAATTGATGATAAAAAACAAACAAACAAACAAACAAACAAACAACCCCACAGCAGATGGCAAGGACTGTTGTCCAGTCTCCCTTTGCATCTCCTGGTAGAAGCCAAGAACTATTGGTCCTTTTTAGCTCACCGAGATGTGCAGGTCTCCATCCACCATGCTTTAGTGTCCTCAAATACTATTCCTTAATGCCTCTCCTCTTCTTGCTGAACATTGAACATCAAAGTTCCTGGTACCAGCACTTCTGGCATGAATCTGTTGGGAAGTGACAACATTTCCCAGGGTAACTGTTCAATGTTGATCTGGATGGATCTGGCCCGTGCCAGGAACACAGACCTCTTCCTTTATTCCGTAGAGGGATAGTTAGTGCCAGGCAGGAGCTGTACATCATCAACTCATTCCCTGCTTCTTTGTGAGGCTCTTCCCCTCACAGGATGAGAAGCATCCTTCAGGAGGAATTCCATCCCCATTACAGGAGAGGAACTGGGGCTCCCAGAGGTTGGAGGATTAGCCCAAGGCTCCACATGCTGGGATGCCTTTCTCCTGATTCCCCCTCAGTGTTCCTCCCACTGTGACGTCACCTATCTGAGTGAGAAGTTCTCTTTTACTCTTTCTATGTCACAAAAGAAAGTGACATGGAAGTATAGTTTGGGAATATATTTTGGAATTTAAAACTCAATCAGCCACAATTTCTGTTATTATGTCCTGAAGCACAGACTTATTTTGCATTGATAATTTTTTTAGAGTCTAAGGAGCATACTGATCAAAACTTGAAATCTGACCTAAGCTGGGGTTGATCTGCATTTCCAAAATGCAGCCCCATCTTGTCAACATTTTTCCTGAGTGTTGGAGCTGATACAAGCCCCACATTTTCTGCTCTCATATCCTTCCTTTTCAGAAGCTGCAGGAGAATCAGAGTCCTGGATGCTTGGCTCAGAAATGGGTTTTATGGTCACATAGTCTAATCCCTCTCAAATTTTGGGGGGGCCATAAGCCCATAGCGAGCTAGGGACAAGGTTGGCCTTGTGTCCCGACTCCTCAGCACAAAGTACTTTGTACTGCATACTTGATAGGCAATCCAGATTGGTTAGTGTCTCACTAAAGCAAAAGAGGTGCAAGCATTTTTCTTTAAATCTCATTGCCTGGAGTGGGAGGAGGCAGTTTTCCTTTGGGAAGTATGTAACCTACCACCCCGAGTACACTGCCTTTGTGAAACTGACACTTTTTTGGAATGCCGATGTCTCTTTTCCTCCGGAATGACTCCCTGCATCTCTCTGATTCTTCTCTTTACTTTGTCAGCCATTCTTTTTTCACTCTGTGAATGTTTATGGGGAGAGGGTGGTGGTCTGGGTGTGCCCAAGCAGTGGTGGGGTGACGGTCACCCCAACACTGGAGATGGAAGAGGGAAAGGAGGGCTTTGACAGGGTTAGAGTGGGGAGTGCCTGCTAACAGCCATTCTTCAGTATTTATTGAATGTTTAGTACAATGAAGGGGCATCGTTTTACGTATGTATCTTTGTAATTCACTTGGTGCTTTTTCCATTTGGTATCTCTCTTTTTTAAAGATTTTATTTATTTTTAGAGAGAGGAGAAGGGAAGGAGAAAGAGAGGGAGAGAAACATCAATGTGTGAGAGAAACATCCATTGGTTGCCTCTTGTATGCACAACCTGGCCAGGGACAAAACCGGCACCCCAAGCACATGCCCCCACTGGACATTGTACTGGTGACATTCTGCTTTGTGGGATGACACCTAACCAACACAACCACACTAGTCAGGGTTCCATTTGGTGTCATTTTTAATTCCTTAAAAGAAAAAAAAAAGGCTTTTGAAAGCAGAGACCTGGAGAGGAAGTGCTAACATGTTGGGGCGTCTACATAACTCTGGGAAACAAGCTTCTCACTTCGCATCCCTGTGGGAAAACTTTTAGGCTCCAACTACACCATAAGACAAGTACTCTTACACTTCACAGTTAGGGGGTCTGTGCTCACAGCAGTGACTCACCTAAGATCTCCCAGCTGGTGAGTGGCAGAGGCAGAATTTGAATTTAGGTCAGTCTGAGTCAGAGCCAACTCCCCCCCACCCCCATGACATCATTCTGCCTCCCTACATACACAGCACTATCAACAAAGAGGAGCACTCATCCCCAATTTGAAACCTGAGAAAAATGAGTCTGTAAGTCTCAGGGAGGCATACAGTACTATGGTTTCTAATCACAAAAGTATAACTAAAATTTCAACCTGTGTTAAGTGAAATGGCATACTCCAAAGTTTGGTCCCACACTCAAGAGACCAGCCATCATTTGGGAACTATGGCTGATACTTCTATCCCAACTGGGAGTGGTTCAGAATGAGCAAGTGAGTGAGGGCTGGATTGGGTGGTGTGGGTGAGGAAACCTGAAGGGTCTGAGATGCTGATCAGCATGGACTCCAGACTGTTGCCTTGTCCGCCAGTTTGTTAAAATTGTCTTGGCTGTAAACCATGGATTTTCTTATACATTCTTTTTCAGAGCCTCTTGTGCTCTGGAAATAAGAAAACCTAAATCAATTATAGACAAATATTTTGCAGTAATTGCATCTACTTAACAAGGGTGGGGCTCTCTCCCCTTGGAGAATGAAGCTGGGGCCGGTGTAATCACTGGCAAGGTCTTCTTACAATGGTCTGAGGGGAGCCTCTCCCCTCAATGTTACCTCCGAAAGGAACAGGGGATAAACACCCTTGTAAGACAGTTGGTCTCATTTTGTGGACGTGAATTCAATGGCTCATGGCTCCATTCTACTCATCCTGGCTCCAGCTTAAGTTTTAAAAACTAATTCTCTCTGCATTAATCTGAAAAGATCCTTCAAACAAAAGCTCAACATCTGAGTCTATTTACTGAATGTGCAGCTGTGTCAATTGGCCAAGACAAAGAGAGGCTTCCTGGTCAGCCCACAATGGGCTGCAGGTAGTCTTGCAAACAGAGAAACACAAGGCAGGGTCTTTTCAGGAGCCAGCAAACCTTCCAATAGGGAAGAGTGGGAGCTGAGGGGTCAAGAGAAAAGGAGTGCTGCCCCACCCCCACCCTCACCCTCACCACACACAAGTGGGGACTGAAAGATATGATCTGTAAGCCCATCAATTAGGGCTATTAAAAAAGTAATTAGCCTTTTTCCATGGAAACCAAGCACAGAGATGTGAAAAGGGGGAAATTCATTTCCATGTGGTTACATGTTAATGCGACTAGTACTTTAGTGATGAGGCAAGATGCTGTTGTTGACAGTATCACTTGGTCAGTCTTAATGGGAAGGTGATATCAAGTCAATTAAAGAGCTGTCTTCTCATAAAAATAAGAACACTTTTATTTCTGAAAATATTTTTTTTTCCTGCTAGATTCAAATCAAATGTCCAGATTTGGGAGACAAGGGAGGAGTTGGGAATCATTTCCTTTCTAGTTTTCTTTCCCTAAGAGCATTGTGGCAGGAAATAAAATCCAAAAATGTCAACAATCAACAATTTGTCTTGCATCCTGATAAGTGTGACATTCAGAATTAGTGTTTCTGTTCCCTCTACTTTCAAAAGTGTATGGGTATTTTCGTAATAAAGCCCAAAGGAGAAAAAAAATGAGTAAAGAAAAGACCTTCCACAAAATGAGATTTAAAATGGATCTACAATACATGGTGCTCTGTGCAACGCTGGCCCAGCTCACAATGAACATGCTTCACACATTTACATCATCTCTGTGAGTGTGTGCATGCATGCTTGCAAGCGAAGTAGAATTTAATTGTCTTCTTTTCTCTGCACTTCATTCTTTCCTTCATCACTGCCCTTTCCTACTTTAATGAGGTAAAATGTACATGCAGTGAGATTCACAGATCTTAAGTGGAAGTATCACATCCTGTTAATCCACACAACAATCAAGATATAAAATATTTCTATTACCTCAGAAGACTTTTGCCCCCATCTGGTCAGTATTACCCCACCCCTCACCCCCAGGCAATCAGTGTTTTGATTTTTATTACCATAGATTACTTTTGCCTGTTTCTGAATTCCATATAAAAGATATATGATATGACTAGATTTTGTCTCACATCTTTCACTCAAAATAGTATTTTTGAGTTTCGTCTGTGATGCAGATGGAGTGTATCGGTTCGATCTCTTTTATTTGTCAGATGTATTCCGTTGCATTACTATACCGCAGTGTAACCCATTCTTGTGCTAACAAACATTTGAGTTGCTTCCAGTTTGGGAGAATCATGAATAAAGCTGCATAAACATTTTTGTACAAGATTTTTTGGGGGCATATGTTTTTATTTCTCTTGGGCAATTACCTAAGAATGAATTGCTGAGTCAAAGGTTAAGTGTATCTTTAACTTTATAATATAACAAGCTATGAAACCACTACACAGTTTCCAAAGTGGTGGTACCATTTTATACTTCTAAACGTGATGTCCGAGAACTTTAGTACTACCTCCCTTCAAACATTTGGTGTGGTCAGTATTTTTAACATTAGCTATTCTAATGCATATTAAATAATTAATTAGTTTTTCATTTGTATTTCTCTGGCAACTAATGATGTGAACATCTTTTCTTGTGATTATTATCAATTTCCACATCTTTCTACGAAGTTTCTGTTTAAGTCTTTTGTCAATTATTTATTGGTTTGTCTTCTTATAAATTTGTAGGGGTTTTTTAGTATATTCCAGATAAAAGTCTCTTCAAATATATAGGGATAGCAAATATTTTCTCTTGGTCTATATCTCTCTTTCATGTTCATTTTCTTAATGGCATCTTTTTGAAGAGCAAAAATTTATTATTTTGATGAAGTTCAAATTTTAGTTTTTTTCTTTTATAATTAATATTTTTTTCTGTCTCACCTAAGAAATTTTTTCCTAACCCAAGGTTGTAAAGACAGGTCTCTGTGCTTTCTTCTAACTGTACAATTTTAGCATTTGTGGCTAATACTATAAATAATTTCAAATTAATTTTTTTGTGTATGGTATGTGGTAAGGGTTGATGTTCATTTTTTCCATGCATTTATCCAATAGTTGCAGCACCATTTAATGAAGACTTTCCTTTCCCCATTGAATCACTCTGATATTTTTGTCATAGATCAATTGACTGTATACCTGTGGCTTTATTTCTGAACTCTCCATTGTATTTTTTTGTTTATCTTTATGCCGATACTGCATTGCCTTGACTGTTATAGATTTTTAATATGTCTTAAAATCAGACCTTGTGGGTTCTCTAATTTTGATCTTCTTCTTTTGAAAAATATTTTATATATTTTTAGAGAGGGGAAAGGAGGGAGAAAGAGAAGGAGAAGAATAGATGTGTGAAGAGAAACATCAATTGGCTGCTTCTCACATGCCCCCAACTGGAGACCTGGCCTGCAACCCAGGCATGTGCCCTGACTGGGAATCAAATGGGTGAACCCTTTGGTCTGCAGGTCAGCACTCAATCTGCTGAGCCATACCAGCCAGGGCTGATCTTCTTCTTAAAGATTATTTTGGCCACTGTAATCCTTTGCATTTTATAATTTTAGAATCAACTTGTCAACTTCTACAAAATTTTGTTGATATTTTCATTGGGATTGTGTTGAATCTGTAGATCAATTTGGGGAGAATAAGAATTGTCATCTTATCATTATTGAGCCTTTCAATGAATAAACATGGTATATATGCCTTTTTATTTATTTATATTTTAAAAATATTTCTAGAGCCCTGACTGGTATAGCTCAGTGGATCGAGTGTGGGCCTGTGAACCAAAGGATCGGGTTCGATTCCCAGTCAGGGCACATGCCTGGGTTGCAGGCCAGTTTCCAGCAAGGGAAGCAGGAGAGGCAACCATACATTGATATTTCTCTCCCTCTCTCCCCCTCTCCTTCCCTTCCCCTCTAAAGATAAATAAATAAAATGTTTAGAAAAATAAATAAATAAAAATATTTCTATTTGTTTTTTAGTGATATTTTATAATTTGTAAAATATTTTACTTATTTTGACAGAGAGGGGAATGGAGAGAAAAGTAGAAGGAGTGAAAGATTGATGTGAGAGAGAAAAATCAATCGGTTGCCTCTGGTATGTTCCCCGACTGGGACTGGACCAGCAACCCAGGCATGTGCCCTGACCTGGAATGGAACCAATGACCTCTTGCTTTGCAGAATGATGCCCAAGCAACTGAGCCACACTGGTCAGGACATTATTTTATAGTCTTTAATGTAGGGGTCTTGCAAATCTTTAGTGAAACTTATACCTAAATGTTTTATGTATCCTATGGTGTTTTAAACATTTTATATTCTAATTATTGGTTGTTAGTATATTAAAATACAATTGATATTTGTATATTTGATCTTGTAGCTTGCTATGTTGCTAAATTCCCTAATTAGTGCTAGCAGCTTTATAGATATCTTAGGATTTTCTATATACATATTCATTTCATGTACAAATGAAGAAACATTTGTTTTTCTCTTTTGAAATCTTTGTACTTTCTATTCCATCTTACTGCACTGGCCAGGATCTTCAGTACAATGTGGAACAGAAGTGGCGAGAGCTGACATCCCTGCCTAGTTCCTAACACTAGATGGAATGAGCTCAGTGATCCACTATCAAGTATGATATCCACTAGATTTCTCACAGCTGTCCTTTATCAGACATCTTATTCCTAGTGTGTTGCGGGATTTAAGACTTCATAAATGGGTATTTAATTTTGTCAAATGCCTTTTCTTCATTTTTAGAAATGAGCATAAACTATTTTCTATGATTCTGTTGCTTTGGTAAATTAAATTGATTGCTGTTTGAATGTTAAACCAACCTTGCATTCCTGGGATAAACCTCACTTAGTCATAATGTGTTTATCCTTTTTATATAATGAGGATTTGATTTGATATTTTCTTGATGAGTTCAGAAAAATCAATGAGTTATTCTTATAGCACTTATCTTCCAACTTCCTAAACAAACAAACAAGCAAACAAATATATTATAATTTCTAAAAATTCAAGTTGGTCCATAGTACTTCTTTCTAGGCCAAAATTTCCCATACTGTGTTGTAAGGAACACTAGCTAGCTAGTTCTATAAGAAGTTCAGTGATAATCTATGTATAAAGTGTTCTTTGGTCAAATACTTTTGGGAAAAGTTGTGCCTGATTTTTCTTCCTGGAACAATGCAAATACATTAACATGTTAAATATTCTAAAAAGTCCTGTTGAAAATTTTTATTAACTCCATGTTTTCCAAACTTAATTAATTAGTGCAACTTCTTCACCAAACATTCATTAATATTGGAAACATGTGCTCTTTAGGTTCATGGTTTATCTGACCTTTAACCTATTTTCTCCAAAGTGTTTTTTAAAAATACTATTTAGAAGGGAAAAAGAGAGTGTTTAGGTTTAGCACGTCAGTAAACATCAGGGCTGCTTATATGGTATTTAAGCTGATCGTTTTTGGTAGAACCAACAGTTAAATAGATAATTTAAGCCTCTCCAGCAACATGTAAGTCTAGGTTACATATTTTGAATGTGCAAACAAGAATATGTTATGATAAAAGGAACTTTTCCCTTTAAGGCTGATGGACCCAGATCCACATATTTATTTTTCAAACAATAGAAATCTGGAAGCATAATGTTAGCCCATAAAGTCTTACCTTCAAAAGTATTTCATCTATTACTGTATTTTTAAGATTATATGTGTGTGTGTGTGTGTATACACACACACACATTTTATTAGTCATTTATGAAGCCCTCTAAAATACTTTGGAAACATTTTCCCAACTCAAACACCTTTTTAAACAGAATGACATCACGTCTGTCCATGTCTATTGTTCTATAAAGGAAATTGGAAATGCTTCCCCACCCCTCCATACCGCAATGGCTGAACAGTTTACCATCATTCTCCCTAAAAGTAAGCACCTGGAAAATGTGGGCAATGAAACCCCCAAACCGAGCACTGAGGAAGTTAGCTAGATTTAAAATACTCTCTGGGCCGGGGGTGGGGGTGGGGCGGAATTACCTCGGGTACAACAAGAAGCACATCCCACAATCCTGGGGAACTTCCCGGTTCCATGAAGGGAGAGCACAGGGAGAGGATGTCCCAGTTGCTGAGCAGGCTAACTGCCTTCACCTTCTGATGGCTCGCTCTTTGTTAGCTCCATATCCTGACTCTCAGGCAGAGGCCAAGTTGACGCATACTTATCCATTCATTCAATCCATTCAGTTACAATTCAAACTGATTTACTGAGTGCCAGTTCCATACCAGGCACTATTCCAGAGGTGCTAGGATGCAGTAGAGGACAAAACCCAGTCCCTGCCTTCCTATAGTTGAATCCAATGGCTCCAAACATTAACTGGTGCATCAGACTCACCTAGACAGCTTAAAAAACAAATCATGTTCCCAGGCCCCACAATTTCAGAGCCTGATTCAGTAAACTGATAGTGGTGCCTGGGAACCTAGATGTTTAGGAGAGCTTCCCAAAAGCTTAGCTCCATTTAGGAAACTCTGAGCTAATCCAATGACCTCATTTTACAGACGAAGAAATTGAGGTCCAAAGAGAGGAAGTGTTTCTGACCCTGGTCACAGAGACCAATGGTGATCGAGCCACGCTTAGAAACCACGATCCTGCACTCCCAGCTGGTTAGTGCTCTTTCCCTTCTACCCCACCCTCTTCTCTCTCCCACTCTCTCCCTCCGCCTTCTGCCTTCCCCAAGAGAAGAAGCCAAGAGAGGTGTTTTATTTTTCTAATAATAATTGCTGTTATTATTATCATTACAAATAATAGCTATCATTTACTGAATATTTACTTTATTCCAGGCATTGATCTAGTCACTTTATACTTGTGTGTTAATTCATTTAATCCTCACAATAACCTTAGGAGATCGGTGTGCAGATGAGGAGGTTGAGGCTGGAGAGGTTTAGTAACATGCCCAAGGTCACACTGCCAGCAAATGATGGAGGCAGACTATCTTCTTGCAGAGGTTATGATTCTGGATTCACGCATTGTTACAGCCTTACACTGACCAGGGTGAGAATTCCGGCCTGGTGATTATGCTGTTATTGATTTGCATCAACAGGAGATCTCAGTTCCTCTTCCTGAGCACCTCAGTGACAACCACCGTATCAACCAACACTCATGTGAGAATCATACTCATTTGTCAGCTGCTCCCACAGGTTGACTCCCTATTCAGGATTTTAGCAGCAATCAATGAAAGCATTTTGTGAGACTCAGTTGGCCATATGAAAGTTATGATAGTGTTGTGTATGTTTTTATTTTTTGTGCTACACACTCTTTAAATCAATAAAATTTACAATAAACTTATGTCTATCTATGTATCTATGTATCTATCATCTATTTATATTTTAACCAGAGATCCAGCTGTTAAATATTTATCAGCATACCACTACTGAGACATTTCTCCCTGAAAATTTACAGGAGAAAAAAATAATGATCTCACATTACAGGAATCAAAGGGTCTCTGAAGAACAGGACTGACTTGATTTTGGTGCAGAAGGTCTTCTGGGAGCTGATGAAGAACAGGTCGCTGAATACACAGTTGAATGAATGGTAGTTTGCTCCTTTATAAAACAAAATGCCCTTTATTCAGGGACCTCAAAGATTTTAGCAACAATAGCTCATCTAAACAGACTCACAGGGTAATAATGTTGGATTCTTTGCTCCTGTTTCTTTCTGAAGCAGAAGGTGTGAGGTTGGTATCTCCTAAATTTTGCCTCATTCATTGCAATTAGCAATAGCAGCCTCCTTGCTGATCCGCAAAGATGCCAACCACACACTCCTGCCTCAGAGGTTTGCACCTGCTATTTCCTCCACCTGGAACAGTCTGTCCCGGATACTTGTGTGGCTGACATCCTTACTTCATTTAAATATCACCTCCCTGGCTACCCAATCTAAAACATTACCTCCTCTTCCACTCTTCCCTCTCTTTTACCTTGTTTTATTTCTCTACATATTATCTATCACTACCTGTTATGTATGTTTATTTATTGGCTAACCCACCAAGAACTTCCATAAGGGCATAGATTTCTGTTTTTTTTTTTGTTTTGTTTTTGTTTTTTTTTACCCCAGAACTTCAAACAGCACTTGGCACAGAGTAGGTGCTCAATAAATTTCATCATAAGAATAAACGTATGAGCTTAGCTTCAAGTTCTCTTTTGTCTCAAGGATTCTGAATCACCTCCAGCTTTCACTCCACAGCCATGGGCCAGAACCACATGGAGGTGTGTGAGGCCGACCCCTTATCTCAGAGTGGGCAGTGCCCTACCTGGCTGTTGAAGCTGTCTCTGCAGGAGATGGGGCCCGGCTTTGCTGAGAGCTCACCCCCAGGTACGAGGCTTTTATGCAGGTGCATCATCCAGGTGTGTCCCTGTTCCATCGATTGTTGACAGGCGAGTGCTATCTGCCATCTATAACCTGCTGCGCTTGTGTAACTTTCCAGAAGATCGGTGCCTCGTGGCTTTGCTTTTGAACTTTATTTCTCTGACTTAGGATGAAGGAGCAGAAACAATAAAGGCTGTTTAGAATTTAGTCTTCCCAACTGTTTGACCCAATACATAGGTAAATAAAAGTGGGGGGTGGGGAGAAAAGGGGACCCTGGCTGAGCCCTCCAGCTGTGGGTCCCAGTGGGCCTGGCTGACAGGAGCCCAATTACTGTGGGCCAGTGCACCTGTGAGGAGTCAATGAGCACTGAGAGTGGCTGCTCCCACAAGGGCTCCGATTAGGACCCTCCAGAGGCAGCTCCGCCCCTGCTCCTGGCATGTACTAGTGACGATTAATCTCAGTAGGTTGTATTTAGAAACACTCCACCTCTTTCTTAGGAGTAAGAGGAGTTATAGGTGGGCTTCCCCCTTGGTTTCTTAGGGTATTTAGAGATAGAAACTGCTGCTGAATGTAACACTAAAAAACATAAATGAAAATGAAGGCAGGGGCTGGTGTCTTCACTGGGCCTCATTCCAAAGGAAGTCAGCATGACTCTGGGAAAATCAGAGGCTGTTACTGAGCATAGAGTTCATCCCCTTCCTTTGTCAGTAGGGAGACTGAGGCCCACAGAGGACCTCTCAAGGGACACTGAGAAGAAAGTTGTTTCTTGGGGTAGGAAGAAGCCACATGTCTGAGGGTCAGCGTGTGTGGTGACATGCTTGCGTGACTATCAGAGGGCTGTGGAATCCGACTCTGGTTCTGCTGCTTTCTGATCGTGTGGCCCTGGGCAAACTACTGACGCTTCCTCCCCTCACGGTTCCTTATCCTATAAGATGGGGAAAAGGGCCACGTCTGCTGTCAGGGTTGCTCTAAATATGTTAATATGTGCAATGCACTTAGAGAAGTCTTGGCCCAGGCAGCCTTAAGCAAGTGTTACATTTTGTGATTGTTATGGTCAGCTTTTCTAGGCCCCCTCCCATGGTCCTACTCCTAGGTACTGTCCCTTGAGGTTAGGCTCAGACTCAGACTGTGTACATGGGTAGATGGCTGGCCTAACGTCATTTATTTTAGTCCCACAAAGCTTTCCTCAGCTTCTACTATACCCCAGGAGCTCTGCTAGGCAACGGCTCTGTCAATGAGAGAAACATACCCGATACCTAAAGACCCATTGGAAAGGGCCCCCTGTTGGGAGTCAGAAGGCATGACTTTTGGAGGCAGGTCTCTCTCAGGCCAGCCCTGCCATCTCTGCAAGCTGCTTTGTCTCACTGCATCTCTCTGATCTTCTCTGTCAAAAGGAGAGGATGATCCCTACTCTGCTACCCTCAGGATTCTAACAAGGATCCAATGACATAAGTACATGCACCTTCTGCTAAGGTGAGATGATAGTGAGACTGAAAGACCACCAGTGGACTGCATGTTAATAGTGCTGGGAGTGGGCAACAAAGAACTGAAGCAGAAGTCAGGGGAACCTGGGCCTAAATCCCAGCTCTACCACTTACCAGCAAAGCAACCACAAGCAGGTTACTTAAGTAATGTCAGCCATAACTCAGAATCATGACACCTACCTTATAGGGTGGCTGTCAGGAGAAGATGAAATGGTACATGTGAGGTGCTCACAACAGTGCCTGGTATAGAATGACCCCTACCAGGGTGGGCTGTGCTTAGATGAAATCACCTTATTCCAGGGTATAGCACCTGTCAAGCCACTGAGAAGATCCTGTTCACAGAGACTGACATTTAGGCCACTGGCATGTAGAGGAGCACTCTGATTCATCCGTTTACCAGGGGGAATTGACCTCCCCTGAGAACTGGAAACTCGTGTCCAGCCCGTCCTTTCCTTGCAGGCAACCTCCCCAAGAAGACGAACTTGCCTGCAACCAGCGTCTTGCCTGGTAAGCAGAGTTCCATGAGAAAGGAGGCAGTGAAGCAACTGCTTACGTCTGCAGACACCATGTCAGGTGGCCTGATGTGTCTGTCCCCATGACACCGGCCCCAGGGCCCGGGCAGAGCTTTCTGTAGCTGGAGCCCTTCTTCTGCTGTACAAAAAAGGCCAAATTCCAACGGCCTGTCTTTCCTTGTCTATGCTGCTTCCTGCTGAGTTACCTCTGATTTCTTTATATAAGTTCAAGCTTTTCATTTCACTTTCTCCTTGTCTGGTTCTTCCTGCTTCTGGCTTATGACATCCTTTGGCTTTTGGGGTACCCCATCTATGTAATGTCACCCCTTGTGTACTGACTCTGCTGGTTTAGCTGTCTACAGCCTGTACATTGTTTGCCTATGCATAGGGCACAACTTTCATGCACGCAGGCCATGACCTTGGCACTTGCTAATCTAGGCAATAGATCAGCAGCTATAAGGTCCTAGATGACAGGGCTGTACTTGTGGATGCGCTTGTCCTTCATATCTGCTGTTTTTGAAGGGGACTCTGAGGACCGAGGGAGAGTTAATTACTTCCTTCATGAGGCAGGGCTCTATGTCTGTTTGATTCACTGAGGTTTTATGTCGTTTTACTCACCAAAGGCCAGGCGTCAATCCTATCTCTCAGATGAATAAAGGCCCCTTCTCAAGAAAGCACCCTGGTGATCTTAGAATCCATGTTTTTATTGGCTATGGAAGACAGCATGCCTTGGTTTTCCACTGGATAAGTTATTTTAGCTCATGCCGGCTCATGCTCTCCACACTCTGCTCTTTGGGGCTGGGGTTTTGCTCTCACTCAGGCCCTCACCGCCTCTTCCCACCCAGCCCACTGCTGTGCCAGCCTCCCCTGTGAAAGCACTGTGCTAATCTCAGCAGTTCTCGGCCCAGATCCTTAGATGGCTCCCCACTGCTTTTGCAGTCAAAAACAGATTCTCACCTTGGTAGTCAAGGATTCAGAACTGCACCTGACCTAGCCCTTCAGACTCAAGCTTCATTTGTTCCCCACAAGTGCTCTTGGCTGATTTCCATTACATTGCTCACCATTTTCCAGACTTCTCACTCCCACCTTTTGTCTTCATTCCTTTTTTCATGTGTTTCCCTCTGGTTGGGACAACCTCCCCAAGAAAACGATGTTCTACAGGAAACTTCAAGTCTGCAAGTGATTCCTCAAGTCTGCTGGAATCAGAGCATTTAAGACATCTTGAACATCATTTTGTTTATAAAATCTCTGAGTAGGTGAGATCCTGTCCTCATCTTACCCTCTAGTATGTGCATCAGTTACCCTTCCTTTGTTTTGCTCAAATTTTATAATCGTTGCCTAACCCTTTCATTCATTCCCACCCCCGCGTGTGTGGAAGTTCTCAAAAGATAAGGACATGGTCTTATTGTTATTTCCTTACCAGTTCTGTGCACACGGCACTCTCTCAGGAAATAACTGAATTGAACAACTGCTGGATCAAGTAGTGATTCTGCAAACACAGATGCAAACTCTACAGTTTGCAATTCTTGTTTCTAACATCTTTCTGGGCTGCACGGACCTTACAAAAGAAATGATGTTTGTTGTCATCCACAAAAACTGACTTCAAGCATCATTTGCTTAAGCTTCTGGACTGAAAAGCCAGTGCACCTCAGGTGGCTTTAAACATGCCACAACCCTTGCTCTGTCTGAATACCTGGAAACTCAAACTGCTGCCGCTTGCAAGTCAGTGTCACCATGGCCGTGCCTGACACATCGCTCTTTCAGACAGAAGTCACACGTGGTTTCCATTCAGATCTAGGGAGGCCAAAGATGAATTTCTCAAATCTGCCCAACCAATTCCTATTGAGGGAAAGAAGATAGAGGTTGGGTCATTTGTTCAAACAATTTGATTAGCTAACTGGCGCTTTAGAGCACCTGCGTGGTTGTTGAAAGGAGTTCCTGTCTTGTCCCTTGAGGTTGCATTCTAGAACTTACAAAACAAACTAGTTAATTAGCATGTCTTTATATCCTCCCATGCCGTGAGGTATACCTATTTCCAGACATGTTTTCAGGATGCCTTTGGGAAGACTGTGTTTTAGAATATTTTTTGGTATAGCATGGAGGCTGAGTCTCTTGATAATAATTTTTTTTAAAAAAAAGAGTAAAATCCATTTGGCATCAGCTGAGTGTCTCTAATTGGGTCTTGAAGACCAAACAATTCCCTTCCAGACAGCTGGGGCTTTGGGTAGCCCCAAACCAATTAACTCAAATTATATAATTTTCCTCCCACTCCTACCCCCAAAGCTGGTCTTGCTTATTTAGTAAAGAGGAGGATTAGTAAAAGCACTAAGGACTCCATTCTTTCACCGCCTGGTACAATATGCTGACCTCTACTCAGGGCCAGTCTGGAGCACCCTGGCTGGGGAAAAGGTGGGGGGGCCTAAAGTCAGGCCATCTCCTCCGTGCGTCTCCTCTTTCTTGGGACACAATGCAGTTTCAGCATCAGTGCATTACGGGATGAGTGGGCAGCAGACAGCATCCTGGCCTTGCAAACAAGCAATTTCTAACCCTCCTAACTCTCTGAAAACGTACACAAGCTAACTGAGGCAACCCTCTTATAAGGTGATCAGAGAAGGCCAGAGAAATTTGAATAGTTGCAGAAGATTCGGTGCAGGAGTGTGCGTGTGCACGCACGTGTGTGTTTAAAGGGCATGTAGCTGCGCTACAAATAGATTTCATGTTTCTTCTCTTTCCAAAGGGTTTGCTAAGGCTGGATAAGCATCCAACAACTGATAAAATTACATAATAATTCCAAGTACATATTTCCAAGTAAAAAACCCCCAAAATTTTAAAAAGTGAAATAATAGCGTACATTACAACTATATCACAAATATGCTCAGTGAACTTCGTTATAGAACTGCTTAAGCTTTTTCCTATTTTATATAAAGTATTGCACTTTGGATGTTACAAATTTATCATTTTTGCAATAAGGTGCTAAATTTCTGATTTGACTATTATGAAATATAAATAAATTTAAAATCATTTAGTTTTAATAAGAGAGGGTAATTAATACTATCTTGAGGCTGTTAAGATTCTTCAAAGAAGACCTTTTTGGTATTTTTTTGGCCTTTGGAATCCTCACTTGTAAATGCCGACCTTTTATGCGACAAAAAGCGAAGGCAAACAGTAGACCCCCTGAATGTGTCTTCTTTTCTAAGCCTAAGATAGGACGCTGAACTTACCCTAAGGGCATTTTCTCCCACCTTCGCGTCTCAGAGGACCGCCAGCTCCTTCAGCTACTAGAATCAAACAGTTTCATGTAACAGACTTCCCTGGTATGATGAGTCCCAGGGGTTATCTCCCACATGTGGCTTTTTGTTCCTATGTCTGTCAAAAAGGCCAATCTAGTGAAATTCCAGTTCTCCAGGAAGCCGCAAGTCCATTTCCTAAACTGCTAGATGAGAGAGCATTTTGCCTTCTGGTGATGTTACCGTCTTCACGGGGTTTTCTGATATCTATGTAGGAGACTCTAGCGATATGTTTACTGGTTTTCTTTAGAAGCTACTGACCACCAGCGTGGTACACAGCTGGAGAATCACACCCCTTGGCCCTTCAGTCCATGGTAGCTTTGACCTGGGCCTAGGCCTCCTCTGTCCATGGCCTCTGTCTTTGGGGAGGTGGGTTCTCAGACTGAGGAGCCACAGCCCAGGAAAGGTATTCAGGTAAGATCCAGAGTAGGATACTAATTAAAAAAAACAAAAACAAAAACACACAACTGACTTTAAAGTTCAAATTCTGAGAACATTGAAATTTTTTTAGTTCACTCTATTGTTATTTTAAAGATGAAGCCATGCAGCCAGGAAAGGGAGCTGAGCTGTTCAAAGTCACATAGTAGCTCAGTGGTAGAGCTTGCCCAGAACTCAGGTCTCCAGACTCAGTGGAAGAGTGGCCTGTGGGGATCAGTGCTGATCACATCTTAGTCATAGAAGCATTCCACTTATTCTTTTGACTTTATAGATTGCTAATGGCAGGGGGACCCTATGATCTCTACGATTTGACTTCCAGGCCGTGGTTTTAGCCTGCTGCTCCTGGCTGGACAGAGTTGGTGTCTGTGGTGTGGCCACTCAGGTGGGCAGCAGGCAGGGCCCTCTCTGGCTGTAAAAGTGGGAAGGGCACTTACTCATGGACAGAACATTAAAACCTCCATCTCGGGGCCTTAGCTGGCCCTTTGCTTTGAGACTTCACCAAAATCAAAGCACCACTCTGGTTTATTTTGAAAGTATCTTAAAAAGGAAAATGTTTGACCACTCCCCTCCCGGCGCTACCTCGGTGCGCTGTGTGTAATGATCCAGAGAGAATCAATTGGACACTGCATTTTAAAGATAAGGATTGGGATTTTACTTCTGGGTAACCTGATGACCCCAATCAATCTCTGTCTTACCAACCCTCTGAAGATTTGATGCTCCGTCTGCAATTAAGTCCCAGCTTCCAAGAATGGCAACAGATGTTGCAATCCAAACACCTTTATTAACTATTTGTCTTCAGATGTGTATCAACCATCTCTTGGCCAGCAGAAACTGTGGGCTGCTCCTTAAATGGAAAATCGCACTCTTTCATCTCTAAGCTATTTTACTCTGTAATCTCTTTGAGAAGATAAAACAAGACATATATCAAGAAGGCAGCTAATGATATTTCATTGCTTTAAAATTTTGCCTTTTCTAAGAGTAGTTGCCAGCCATTCAGTAAAAATACTGGTGTTAAGTCACACACCCCAATCAAACGAAGCATTAGATAGTATTTAGGGTAAGGAGAAAACAGACTCAAAGTGAAGATTTCAATGCGTGGTTTCTTTTCCCCCCTGTAAGTTGCTGATGATACAAAGTGGGGCAAAAGTAGGTTCACAGTTGTTCTTGTGGCAAATAATACAATAATGAATAAATAACAAGAATAAACTCTGTGTTTAGTGTACTCACAACTATAAACCTACTTGTGCCGTACCCTGTGTTTCATTTGCCAGACCTTGGCCTGGTGCGAACCGTGGCATCAACACCGTAAAGGATTATCCTCGCCACCCACCTGCCTTATAGGAGCACCATGAGCATTACACATGGCAGCACAGTACTTTCAACAGTAAGAAGAAAATACAAGGCCAAAATATTTTAAATAGTACTCTGTGTAATCCTTCGCATTTGAGTTCATCAAGGCCTTGCTCTGTAATCAACTTCTTGCCTGGAGTTTATTGAGGTTATTCCATAGAGAAGGAAACACACTATTGTGAAGGCGAGTGGGCTTCCGATCGCTGCACTCACTCACTGGCTAAACCGGCTAGATTCCTCTCACGCAGGCAGGCAGGCAGAGTGGGCGGTCCTTTTCTTCAAAGGCAAGGTGAATTCACAGGCAGGCTGAAGGAGTTGAAGCTTCTCATCAGTACAGACCCTTCCAAGGTGTTCTCATTGCCATTTGCCTTTGTAAAATTTGTAAACATCAGATATTTTAACTATAATTGGTTAAGAATGCAATGTCAGCTTTGATTCCCCTCCGTCCTACCCTCAGGGCTGTCCAGTGACATCAAAGCTGGTCCCAGAGGAATTGTGCATGCACTGTGGCTGAGAGGACCTGAAGTGGGGGTTGCCTTAATTTGGGCATCACGAGATATACGTATGTGACTTGCTGTCTCTTCTGTGTAGTGAAGTTATTTCTAGCCTTGTGGACGTAAAGATGACTTCCAGGAACGTACCTCCACTACGCTAACTTACCTGCTGTCATCACACAGCTGCAGACTAAAGGGCCCGTCAAGAGTTCAATTAAACACCGGAGGTCCCTGGGGAATGGAGGAGAAGCAAGCACGGTTTGCTAGGTGTGGAGCTAGAGGCCAGCCTGGGGGAAATGCTTCTGCTCACCAAGGGTATGCAATTATAAATGGAGGATTTCATTTCAATGATGCCTAATAAAAGCGAAGTCAGGACTAAAATTAACAAGGCATTATGCATAATTATAAATGCACCGTGTGGTTTTTCTCTTAAAGTGAGACTTGTGTGAAATGGGATTCATCACAATTCTGTGTCTATAGAGGTGCTACAAAAATCAAATACATTTATTGAAAAATCTTGAGTTTTATACATTGCAACTTTCATAGTAATAAAAAAAGAAACTCTAGTCAATCATGCCAAAGGAAAGAGTGGATTACTTTCCATAGTCTCTGTTGAACATCATATAACAAAATCATTGCCATATTAAGAGTCAATCAAAAAGTAGTTAGTGAGAAATATAGGTTAAAATGTTAGAGATATAATTTATATATTATAAGCTATTAATTACTAAAAATATGAAGTTGTCCTTAGGGATCTGCATGTTTATGGTATTTACCAACTTTCTAAATAAATATCCATATTTACACCTAAATGTTATTGTAACTTTTACATTCTTTTTCTTATAAAAGGCCCTCACATTTCTATTTGCTTTAGCCCCTGCATATCTCGGATCTGCCCCAGGGGTGTCTGTCAGACAGCAAAGCGTAGTCTTTCACCAAAGCTTACTTGGTTCAGAGGGACCTCGGAGGCTAACCACATCCATGCTCCTTGTTTTCCTTCACATCAAGGCTTTGGCACGGAGCTCTCTTCCCGGAGTCACACAGCCCATGGATGGCAGAAACTGAACAAACCCATGCAATCACGGGAATGATGCTGGGACCTCCTGGTCATGGAGTCAGTAGCGATGGGACGGGTAAGAAGCTGAGAGACCTGGGTTTCAGTCTTGGTGGCCACTGGCTCACGTGGGACCTGGGATAATGAACTTCTGTCTCTGGGCCTTGGCCTCCTCATCTGTGCCAGCCCAAAGGAGTCTCTTCCTACAGATACTCCTAGGGAAGGCCCCCGTGATAAAGTGACATCTGAGCAGAGACCTGAAGGATATCTGGGGCTTTCTGTGAAGCAGGAACAGCCACCCCCAGGCAGGCATGTGCATGGTGTCTCGGAGGAACAGCAGACCGGTGGGCTCGGGTGGAGTGGCCAAGGCAGGAAAAAGTGGGGATGCCGTCAGAGAGTGGATGTAGGCTGTGGGGAGGGAGCTGACTCCCAGGGGGATGGGGAGCCACTGGAGCTTGTGAACATTGGTGTGACACGCCTGGCAGGTATTTAGAAACTGTCACTCCTGTAGCTTTGTGGAGTGACGGCAGAGACCAGATAGGAATTTCCTGCAGTTGCCAGGTGTGGTCCAGGTCCGGGGCCAGTGGAGAAGGTGCCCACCATCACCTCCAGTATGAGCGGCACAGTCAGAGGAGCAGGAAAGAGGCAGAGGAAGGTGATGCTGGCTGGGAGGAATGAGCCAGACACTGTCAAGCAGAGGTGGTGGGCAGAGGAATGTCACTTTTGTAGAGGATATGCTGTCGGCAATGACTGAGGTGAGAAAAACAAAGGCTGCACCCCTGGAGGCCATACTGGGAGGTGATTGTGAGTGGGGGCTTTGGGCTCTGTGCCCTTAGACAAGGCATGACCTTCAGAGTCTTCATTGTAAAATGGGGACAGCGCTGTCACCTGCTTCCAAGAGGCACTGCAATGAGAGGGCACTCCTGGGGTACTTTAGAGGCACATGGTAAATGGTAGCTCCCACAACCACGAAAGCAATTTTATCAAACACGGAAGAGTTCGATGAGCTGATGTACAGGAATGTGATGGGCAGAGACCCAGGAAATCAGGCAGAAAATGCGGGTGGAGGCCTGACAATGATGAGCCTTGAATGCTGAGGAGACAAAGTGGCAGCCGCTCCCCAGACGTGCCTATTGGCTGTGAGTTTCCCCTCGAGCTTGGGTGGGGGTGGGGGGTCTGGGGGGGAGCCCTGGGGCAGGGTCTAGGAACCGGAGTTCAGCAAGGGTTTCAAGTGATTCCTAACTGGTGCTGCTTGAGAAACATTTTTCCTTTTTTAAACTGGGACTTGATTGACTCATCTGCAAAAGAAACAATATTCTTCATGCTCCCAGTTCTCCTTTAAGTGAAGCCAGCAAAGCAGGAGATGGGGCTGAGAGCGATGGTGGGAGAGAAAGCTTGTGACCCAGGATTGAAGGAATGCTCAGGACCTCTGAGAAGCTGGCCTTTGCCTTCCCCAGGGAGGCCGTGCAAGGCAGTGGCTGGGCTGGCGTTT
The DNA here is from genome assembly GCA_004027475.1 of Anoura caudifer. NCBI lineage: Eukaryota > Metazoa > Chordata > Mammalia > Chiroptera > Phyllostomidae > Anoura > Anoura caudifer. The sequence goes on from PVKU01000183.1 coordinate 441,075, forward strand.
TCTTACTGGCTCCTCTTACACCCATAAGCCACTGTGGGTCTGAGGGTGATTCTTGCCTCCTCTCTGAGCTGCAACTTCCTCCTCCACTAAAAAGAAAAAAAAGTCTGGAGAGCCAAGTTGGGTAAACTCTCAAGTCCCTTCCAGCTCCAAGTTTATCTGTTTATCAAACAGCCTAATCTTTGCAAAGGCACTTGCAACGGCTACAGCCTGGAGACAGTCTTTGCAAACTTTGCTGTCAGACCCAAGGCTTTTGGGGTTACACAAAGGGCACCAAACACCCCTGCCATCAAGATAAGAGAAGAAACACATCCCTCCGAATAGCCCTTCTCCCTGGAGGCTCACGTGCACCTCTGCAGGCTCAGATCTGAGAGCTCTGGGACTGGTCTGATTTAACCCTTATCTCGCTGTGACATTTGCTGGGGTGGACACGGAAGCAGTTAGATACTGACCATCACCCGTCCGACTTCCCAGCAATGGGACAGTAGTGCTGAGACCTTTCTTGGACTGAAGCAGACGAGCTGGGTTTTAGTGCTCTCTGATTGGAAGCCCGGTGATTCTGTGATGTGAAGAGCAAAGATATTAAGTGCCTTTGAATTTTGGCTAAATCACTAATGCACTCCAGGTGTCAATTTCTTCATCTCAGTGATGTTTGGTTCCATGGGGGATATTTTTTAAAATCTAAATTGCTATCAAAATCTGTCTTTAGATTTGATAATTCAACATTCTGATGGTATAACTTTTACCAAATCCTTTTCTTTCCCCCACCATGTTGTGGAATGGCCTGACTTTTTAGAATTAGCTTAAAATAATAGTTCATTCTAAGCGAAAAGCTGCCTTTCCACTCACCTTGTCTCTATTAAAGGCATCTTTCCTTTAATTAGGCAAGTCATGGTACCAGTGACCTTGCTAAGGGCCTCTCTCCCTGGTCTCTCACAAACAGCTCAGCATACGCAGGCCCGCCGAGAACTCCAGGGCTTGTCTGACCTAACCCTCATCACCTCGTGACGTTTCAAATGCTGTGTGTTCATGCAATTTCCAACTGAAGAATCACATGATCTAAGAGAGGGAGGAGGGTAACTGTGTAACCATTTGCTAATTTATGTCCTCTTTTCCACATCCGGGGGATGATGGTTTGTGATGGGAAAAATGTAAAATCTCAGGAAACCCCCGTCCCCACACCCTGCAAGAGTGCAGGGGCGAGGGAGGGAGTATGTGGTCAGTAGCTTGTGACATTACCACTGACTAACCAAGAAAAGTTAAGATGTAACATTTCTATGAAAAAGGCTGAAGGAGGTGAGTTGGGTGGGAGTTAGCTCTTGAACTCAGATTGCTCCTATCTGGCTGGTCTTCTGCCTCCTGCAGGGCCAGCTCAACACCGTTATTCCTTAAACTGTCACATTTCCCCTGGGGGCCTCCTGGTGGAGCCCCCTGTGACCCAATGAAAGCATGGGTAGACTTTAATTTCCTTCTCCATAGCTACTTGCTCTCCGGGCCTCTGAGCCTGAGGTCTGGCCTGGGGACTTTCCAGAGACAGGCCCCCCCACTCTGCCCTGTACTGCATCTCTCAGCCATGAAGCAGGGCCTCAGAGGGCAGGGGAGTCACTATAGGAGTCAGGTCTTAAACACACCTTCCATTTCTTCCACTTATGACACTGTTTCCTCAACAGACTCACCTTCCACATGCCAGTACAAGGGGGGCTCCCTGAAATCTGCCCTCAGCTGCTGAGGCCCGCAGAGGTGGGATGGGAGGCTGGCCTCCAGAAGTTACTGAGAAGCTGCTGTGGCTGAGGAGTAGCTTGAAGTAGTCTCACCCAAGTGTCAACGTGCAGTTTCTGTTTGACTGCAGCAAAGTTCTCGTGACAAATATTTATTGAGGCCTCCTCAAGTATGCTCCACAGCATCAAGAGACGAAAGCAATGTGGTTTTGTCCTTGGGCAGTCAAGGGCTACTATGGTAGACATTCATACACACCCAGCACTCTGAGATCCTAGGGCCTACAACCTTGGCTTCCTTCTCTGCTGGGAGACTGGAGGCTGGCTTGCCGGTGGCCCAAGACTTCCACACAAGGCAACAGGGAGGGAGAAAGACAGAGGGCAGCCTGAGGATGTTGTAAAGCAAATGCTACTCCTGCCTTGTGCACGGACCAGCTCCTCCAGGCCAGGGCCCAGGATTCTTAGTGGAGTCTGTCTTCTAGGCCCAGGCCTTTACTTCCAGCTAGCCCACCACGGACCTTCCTCCAGCACCCAGTGAGCACCAGCTCTGCCCTTCTTGCTGGCCTTATTTCTCTTAAGCCAAGACCAAAGTCTGGATCATCTTGACTGCCTGTTTCTTCTACTTTGCATACCACCTGATGATCTTATTTTTGGCTTAACATCTCCTATTCTCTCTGCACAAACCACTACCCACCCCCTTTCCACAGAACCAACCCGTAGGCCCCTAGCCCTCCCTTTCAGGTACCTGTTACCCTCTTCTTTGCCCCATTGGGCTTTCAGGAGCTCAGCAAACTACCTTCTCCAGAAACCCACTTTACCCTGACCAGGTTGGCTGGTGCTTCCTCAGGTATGTCAGACCCTGCCAAGGGGATGTTCTGGCCACAGCCCAAGGTTTCAGGATACCCTCCTGACATCCTTTGGTCATTGCAACATCCTCCTAACAGGTCAGGCCCTTTAGGTCCACCATCCTCCATTCCAACAACAATGAAGAAGGTCGATGCCTAGGATTACTTAGTCTGGAGAAGGGTGATCTTTTGTGGATAGATGAAGGTGACCAGATGGCTGAAGTGGTTCTGTGTAGTTGAGGGGTGGAACTTGTTCTCTAGGGCCCCAGTAAGCTTTGAGGAACTAGGGCTGAGGGATGGAAGTCTCAGGAGGCAGGGTCTGCTTCCACAGCAGGAAAACATCCACCTAGAACTCTCCAAAAATGGGAGGGGCTGCTGTCTCATACTTCAGCAAGTGCTTAGTGAACCTAACAGGTTCAACAGACGGTAACCACTAGAGAGACTGGAAGAGTTTTAAAGGCCTGTTCTGATCCTCTTACCTATTGCTACATAATAAACCATCCCAAACTTAGTGTTTTAAGACAACCGTGATTTATCATTTCTCATGATTCTACAGGTTGGCTGAGATCAGCTGGGTGGTTCTTCTGCTGGTTTTGCTCTGAGTCACTCAAGTGATGTGGTCATTTGACAGCTTGACTGGAAATGGAGGATCTAAGACGGCTCACTCACACATCCAGGGCCTCGGTGCTGGCTGTCAGCTGGGCCTGCTCTCTCTGTAACCTGTTACCACCAGTCACCTAGCCAAGGTTTTCCTGCATGATGTGGGGTTTTATAAGAGAACAGGAGAAGAAGCTGCAAGCCTGGGAAATAGAGCACATACAATACCATTTCTGCTGCATTCTGTTAGTTAAAACAAGGTCATCCCAGGTTTAAGGGATGAGAAAATAAACAACTAAATATACATCTGATGGGAGGGTCTGCAACGTATTTCTGATCATATTTAATCTAACACATTTCCTGAATTGCTTCTGATTTGGGGTATTCTGGGTTATCTTCTAAGATTCCATTAGCCCCTAGTAAGAGCCATGTGCTACAACTCTATACTTGTGAAGAAGGACTCTCTTTGGACACTGGTTGCCTACTAACATTCATCTCCCCCTTTTGGGGGTGTCCACTCCATCTCCACACAGTCTCATGCTTTATGGGAATATGGCCTCATACCAGCTTTGTTAGTAGGGCTGAGATGCCGGACAGATCACTGGCTGGCCTGGGAATGCAAGCCTACACTAATAATCTCACGGCTTTACCCTGCCCACACAGGTTGGTCAGGAGAGGCATGGAATCTAATGCAGGCCAATGGGACATGATGGGAAGTTTTCTAGGAACTTCTGGGAAGGAAATGTCCTCATTCTTAAAGAACTGCTGGAAAGGATAGTTTTTCTTCTTCCATTGTGAGTAGAAGTGAGGCCTGGCACTGCTGCTATCTTATTACCAAATTAAGGATGAAACCATCACAGAATGGAGGCAAAACCAAGAAACCTGCAGAGAAGGGGAGCGGGAACCCAGGTCATTCCATGCCTGGTCCCTGGCCTCTACCTTCTGGCTTGTTTCAGGTCCATTGGTAAGCCAGGTTGAATGAGATTTTCTGTTTGCAGTTGGATGTATCATAACTGATCTGGGGCCTGAAATTGATACATGATAAATCCAGTTACCCCATTGGTAGGTGACAAATCAGATGTTAGCTTTTAAAGAGAACAATAGCTAATGTACCTTTGTTTTACTTTCCTAGAAAGTGATCAAAATTTGTTATGTCAGTGTAGGACTAGACGTACGCTTGGGCATCGCCTATTCAACCACCTCTCTCAGCGGATGAGAATGCTGAGACCCAGACACTTCAGGAGAAACAGGGTGTGGATGGCCCAGCTGCCAGGCCAGCGCGCTCCCCACCGCACTCAACGTGTCCACCTGCACTCCACAGCAGTTCACACACCCTGAAGTATGGGGACCACCACAATATTTATGCTTTGTAAACCTCTGAACAACTACTATGGGAATCTGTTGGTAATTTCTTAAAAAATTAAACATGCTTCTATCCTAGGACCCACCAATTTCACTCCCAGGCATTTACTCTAGATGAATGAAGTCATAGCCACACAATGACTTCAACAGGAGTGTTTATAGCAGGTTTCATTCATAAAAAGCTAAGAACTGGATACATCCCCGATGTCCAATAACACATGAATGGATAAAGAACAAAATATAGTAATTGTGGTATATCCGTACAATGGAGTACTACTCAGAAAGGAAAAAGAGAGAGAATCTCAAAAACATACCGAGTGAAGGAAGCGAGACACGGAAGAGGACACATGGTACGGTTCTGTTTATACAGAGTTCTAGGACAACAGATCTGACCTGCAGGGACAGACGTCAGACCGGAGGTTGCTTCATTTTGTGTGTATATGGGAAGCATTGGCTAGGAAGGAGCATAAGGGAAATTTCTGGGGTGATAGAAATGCTCTGTGTCTTGATCAGGGCACGGGGCACATGGGTGCATTCACATATCAAACCTGATCAAGCACTTAGAACTGAGTATTTCACTACATGTGAGTGATACCTAAAAATTTTTTAAACGAATTTCTAGCTATAGACAGGAAGGTACAATATTAACACTCCATCTGGTTGAGAAGAGGGTATGAGAGCCAAGGACTATTAGGCTCCTAGCCTGGGTTTGCAGCGGTGTGGCCTGGACTCCAAAGCCTGGGAGAAAGGCTGTCTGTTTCCGCGTGTGCCACAGGCTGGGGTCAACTAGCTTCCTGTGTTCTCTGCCAGGGCCCAGCTGTCAGCCTCGGCCCAACCACAGCTGCCATAATAGCAGGTTGGGAGAGCCGTTTCTTCCCGGCCCTACAACCACATCACAGGGGCCAGCCATACCCTCTGGCCCGCTTCCCCTACCACTGACTGCCTCATGGAACCCGCCGAAGGACCTTCCCTTTCCTCACCCTCAGACACCCTTCCGGAACCTTTCTGAGCCCAGGCTGCACTTGACATCCCTCCAGCTCCACTGGCTAATCAACGCTGGTTTTCTGTTATTCCAGAACTGCTCTACTGGGCCATTGCAGTTATTCTTCCTTTAACGTTTATGTTTTTAAACTGCCATTTATATATTCTGGTAAATTGTCAAATCAGGGTCTCTCCAGATGCCAACATCTGGTACAAAATTGCAAGTCTGGATAGTCTTCCAAAAGAATGTTTTCTAAGAGCCAGAGAACTTTATTTTTTATGCACATTATTTTTCTGTTCAAATTGTGCCATGTTCTCTCATTGATTTCTCCACTGAAATATATCTTTCAACATGTCAAGCTCCACTCTATTTAAGATAGGCCTACCATTAGGCCCTATGTTGCCTAGAGAATATGGAATCTCTTATTTTGTTGTTCTCTCTAACTTTTCTTTTAAAAAAATCAATAAATTACAAGTAAAGCCTTCATGTAAAACCATTGGCTGGATAAACAAGCTCAGCTTTTTCCTTATTATGATTCTTATATTTTCAATATAAATTGAAATCTCTAAGACCAGACATGTGGCACCCAGATGAAGTGTGGTTGTCTGAATCTGGGTTTAGAGGTGGTTTTAGATATTTCACACATGTAGTGCGTGTCCTCCAGCTGGGAATATGGGCTTGGAATGGGGAGGACCCACAGCCCCAAGCTTGATTCCTTTTGCTTTTCCTATAACCGCAGAAACCTCATTCTTTTTCTGTAGAATCGGGAAATGAGGATGGGGTGTAAGGGAAAGCACCTGGCTGAGAGATAGGAGAGCTGTCTCCGGTCCCAGTGTTATCGCTAACTCATAGATTGCTCAGTTCCCTCCTCTCAGACCTTCTGCCAACTTGGGCCTTCAAACAGGTCAGTTCCTTTCAACCTCAATGCCTTTTGTGGGCCAAGTGAGGAGAGATGGGCTGTTGGGAGAGAGGGGAAGAAACGTCTCAGGGAGTGAGTTCCTGGCCATCTCTTACTTCTACGTCAGCCATAGCCAGTTCTCTTTGATTTGTTTTGCAGCTTGGGTTTCCATGAGGTTATTGTTGCTGGGCAAAACAGCAACAATAACAACAACCACCTCCTTTTGGGCCATGTCTAGTATCTGATAATTTACGGGGCTCCTTCTAGGCTGGTGTGCAAGGATTCATCATTCCTCCCTGGGGCCAAGCCATGGGAGATAACCCACCCCATGGTCGGTGACCTCAGAAGGGGCTCCATCACCAGCACTTGGAAGGCCTGTTCTGGAAGAATCATGTGCTCTGTGCTAACTTTGTATGTACTCTCTCTAGGTGTCCCCTTCCTTCCTCCCTTCCTCCCTTCCTTCCTCCCTTCCTTCCTTCCTTCCTTCCTTCCTTCCTTCCTTCCTTCCCTCCTCCCTTTCCTTCTTTCTTTCTGAGCACTTCCTGATGTTTTGTCTGCATGCTCTAGGCCTTCCAGTGGCAATAAATATGCTTCACAGTGAATTTGGAAGGTGGATGTGTCTAGCCTTCTGTCTAGACACAATTTCAGTGTGCAGATGGGGTTGGGCCTGCCTGGGATTCTCACACAAGCCTACCAGGGCCCATCTGTGGCTTCATAAATCTATAGGGAGCCAGATTCGACTGCCCACTGGAGGGTTTTTGAGCCCCCATGGCTGCCAGCTGTTTGAAACTGCCTTCTGCCAGACATGTGAAGTCCCGAATCAGCAAACTCAGGAGCCTTTAGAAGAGATGGGAGAAATGTGAATTTAAAAATACAGCACAACCTAACTACACAACAAAGGTTGAACAACAGGTGAGTCCCATGGATGAACAGTTTTGGTGGCACTTGACTGAGCGTCTGGTTCCCATTCACTGTGCCATTCTGCCAGAAGCACCACTTTATTGATACATTCTGCTGAAGATGAGATGAAATGCAAAACTGGAAAGCTGCGAGGGTTGCTGGCAACAAAATGGCAACACCCAGAAGCAGAGAAACCTCTGAATGTGACCCATGTGGGGCCGCACGTTCCCAGAAAGAGCTGCCACGACAGGGGCCCCAGTGTAAGCTGTTTACAACTCATGAGATCTTGCCTGGTCTGATATTTTTTTCTTTTTAACATAAAAGGGAGAAGAGGGAAGGTCACCTGATTTTGCATTCCTCACGTGTGTTGGTGGAATTTAAGAGATGGAGGTCAAGATCACACTTTGAGTTTCCTCAATCTGGAAATTCCATAGTCCCTCTCTTGTGTGTCTTCCTTCATAAAAAGTGCTCTCACAAGCTCACTCAATCATTCATCCTGTGAGATGCATTGAGAACCTCCTCTGAATTAGGCATTGACTGTATCCTATTTTAGCTAGTGACTTTATCCTTCATGTTGCTTTAGGGTAAGATCATACTTATTTAAATTCATATTTGTATATCTATAAGTTATTAAATACATGTTCATGAAATGAGTCCTAGAGAGAGCTCTTTATGTCAGCTTCCTTTCCTTCTGTCCCAGACAGAGCAGCTCTCGCCTGGTCCCATCTGAACACTGGGAAGTGAAGATGTTGGCCTGGACGCTTTCCCCTCCGCAGGCAGAAAGAACAAAGGCCGCTTGCTCCGGAGGTGTTCTCCATCATGTTGAAAACTGTGTCCAATCTCATTGTAGGAAGCAGCAGGTAGCTGTGAAAGGCGGCTCAGGCCCCCATTGTGACGGCCTTGGCTGCAGGTGAAAGGTCACGTTGCAGGCAAGACTCTGACCCTTAACTTTTTTGTTGAGAGTGTCACAAGGTAAATTAATCAGATTTATGGCATTAAGCTCTGCCAATAACTTTATCCTTTCAGCTCTTTTTCTCCAGCAAAACTCTCTATCCTATGGGGGGAAAGTTTCCTTTCTGATGAAGGGGAAAGTGCTTTTTGTTCCTCTCTCACAGTTTTCACTAAAAAGTGAAAATAGTTGGACACACATAGATAAAGCCCAGGGGCCAGTGCAGCGCTTCCTTCCTAGAAGAGCTGAATGAGGGGTCTTGTAAATTAAAGTGAACTTTCCTGGCACTTAATCAAATGCCCTTTAGCCTGGGGACAATGAGGAGGGCAGGTTTTGCTGGTGGTGATAGGCTTCTTGATTTCTGGGCAGAGCCATCTCCTTTGACCAGAGCAACTCAGCAAAGCCCATTAGTGATAGGTCACCAGCCTGGCCATGGGCTTATGCCTCATCTGGATCTGGCCCAGGTCACTACTACTGGTACCAGAACAGTATTTCAGAGTGGCAGGTAGTCTGGAAGTGAATGAGCAGAGAACCCTCCCCCAGCCACCCGGTCCCAAAGTAAGAGGCTTGAAGCTGCCTCCCAGCAGGAGTGGGAGGGAGGCTGCTGAAATTGCAGGTGCTTTTCAGTCAGCCTTGCAGGAGAGCACCAATTTCCTGCTGCTAGAAATTTGTCTGCAAATTTTTTCTCATTCAGAAGTGACGGGATCCAGGAGACACTGGCTAGATATGATAACTTGATTATGGCTTGCATAGGCGACCCAGATGCCTGGGAACTGGCTGCAAGAGAGCACGTTCTCTCTCCAACCTTTCAGCGGGAGAGAACTGACAGGTTGCAGCTGGTAGATTTCTTCGCCCTAAGCTTGAAGGGGTCAATGTTTTAGATGCAGAGCCCTCTGAATACTGCAGTTGTGTTTTTGATACAGCTCCTTTGCAGGTAAAGGAAAATCAACTGACAAAGCATCATTTCACCACATTTATTTGCAACATAAAATAAGGATTGGATTATATTGACTTAACCAGTACTTACTGAGTACCTACTACATGCTAAGCCCCATTTTAGACAATGGAGATAGAATAGTGAATGCCTCAAGCGAAGTTCCTGCTTTCATGAAGCTTATCATCTAACTGGGGAAAACTGACAGTAAATACTCACAAAAATTCCCCATCTATCAGGGGGTTAAAGTGCTACAAAGAAACAGTCAAGCAGGGTCAGAAGACAAAGAAGGATGAGGGGCTGGGGGTGATATTTTGGATACAGACGGTGGATAGGAACATCCTCTTTGGTAAGATGACATCAGCTGGAGACCTGAATGAAGGGAGAACAGAAGCCACATTGCTGAGTGACATGGAGCCTTCCTGAAAGAGGCCCTAGCAAGTGCTGGACCCTCCCATGGGACTATGCTCGATGTGTTTAAGGAATATTCTTATACAATTATGTCTCGCTTAAGAATGCAAACACCATCCCATTTAATGATTATAATAATAATGGTAGGACTTTCATGACAATGTTGTTATCAGGATTAAATCAAATAGCACATAGCACAGTGTCTCTGAATAGTAACAATTTAATAAATGTTGACTGCTTTCACAATTATTGTTTAGTAAACACTTGATAGTCACAATATCCTATAAGGTAGTGGGGTAAGAGCTATTAGTACCATCTTATAAATTAAGATTCTGAAGTCCACAGAAAGGAAATGATTTTCCATGGTCACACTGCAGGTTAGTGACAGATGGAAACAGCCTGAGTCACAAGGGCTGATGCAGAGAGTCACCCAGGAGAGGTGTTGGTCAGCATTAGACTTTGTCTGAACAAAAAAATAAACTTTTATTGTGTTAAGCCTGAGATTTTGGGGGCTATGTGTTATAGCAGCTAACATTATTTAACCTGACTAATACAATGGGCTGCGAGAGGGGCAGACACCAGCACTGTGCCTCTCAATAGCAGAATTCAAGACTTTGGGAGGAGAAACTACGTTACCCTCAGAGAAGGTAGCAAAAAAGAGACTATAAAGCTTTGCCTCTTGGGGTTCATTTAGACATGGCTCTTCACAGGTTATTTTGTTATTTATCAGTGGACACTGCTGTGCTTAAACTGCATCCTTTCTAACAGAGGACCTTAGTATGCTGCTGAATCTTATTGTTTAGAAAGCAGAAGAATTATATTTAGGGGTGGATAGGGAGAGAGAGAAACGAACTAGAGGAAAGATGAAGTGAAGAATAAATAAATGCAACCATATATATGGTGTCCTTGATCCTTCATCCCACCACCAACTTTTCACAGGTCTCTGTGGTCTCTCCCTAGTCCTAGCCCTGGAAGCCCACTTGCACTGGATCCTGAACATTCCTGTATTTGTGCAGCACTACTTTGCTGCTCTCAGTCCCTCTGCCTGCAACGTGCTCCACCTTCTTCTCTAACAAGACTCTATGTATTCTTCAAAGCCCTGTTTGAATGTCACCTCCTCCAGGAAGCCTTCTCCATTCCCTAGTCACAATCCAGTACTTCTCACCCTGCACATCCACAAAAGAGGCATATTGATTAGTGGTCACATTTAGCTTTCTGATCTACTTGCGCATATACTCAAATGATTAGAGATATAAAACATATATGGGTATTTTAAATTCTACTTTATTTTTAGCTGGCCAAGTCTAAAGAGAGCCCATCTAAAATTATTTACTGAAAATACATTTGGCCAACAATGACATAAAACACCATGAAAATGTAAAACTTCTTTAACAAAAATTGTAAACTGTTTCAATACCAAATAAGGTAAGACCAATGACTTAGCATCTATTACACATGGGCCCCAATGAAGTACAGTGAGAACAGGGTCTGTGAGAGCCAACTAACTCTGTAACTGCACCAGGCTGACTTAGGCAATGAGACCACGCCCTGTAGTTCACCTACTTTGACAATTTAATCCCTGGGACCACCTTGCCCTGTCACAGAGTCAATGGGAACCAACAGCTGAGGTTCTGAAGTCATCCCAGTGAATGGGGGAGGGAGGTGCAGCAGGGAGCAACAAGAAATATAGGGCTTTTGGGGGTGGGGTAAGGAATATCTATAATATTTTTTCTTGTAGCAGGGCCTTCCTTTAGCAGAGAAATGGAAGTAGTCTCTTCTAGAACATTGTGATCCACAGCCCAAAGAGCCACAGCCTAAATTCTAGGCAAAAGGTGTACTTCAGAGTGTGACCCCCCTCCTGGCCTAGCAGGGAAGGAATCGTGGATAATGATCACACCCCTTGGACAGCATTTTAAAAGCATCTCCTTCCACACCAAAGCAGCTGACATTCTAGTTTGATTATTTGGAAGCTGACAAGTTCCAGCCTCAGCCCATGCCCAAGGAAGCCCCCTCCCCTCAAGCCTTCTGCTAACTCCATCTACCCACACATATTCTCTCCCCAGCAGTCCCTGTGCGTGTCCCTCCACAGGTCCCTCCACAACCCCCAAGCCTTTCAGAAAGCAGTGTGTGCGTGACCTATCTCCCTGCTCCTGCCAGGGCTTAGCGTTGGGCTTTATATTTGGCTGGCATTGAATAAATACCTAGGAAAATGTTAAATAAAATAAATTTTAAGAATAGCTTTATAGGAGGATTCTGAGTACCTAATTTAGGAAAACTTGCAGGCTTTTGCCTTGAACTGCAGATAAACATCTATTTTTAATACTCTCCACAGATTAGAAGTATATAAGCAAAGTGTCTGGCACTTACTAGGCTCGATAAATATTGGTTGGATGAATGAAAACATTAACTGAAGAATGCAAGCCAGGAAAGGAGGCTGTAATAAGCATTTCAGCAGTCCTCAAATCAAGAGAGAAAGTGAAAAGTGAGAGAACAAACAGACTCCGTCACACAGTGAAATTCATTAAAAATCCACAAATCCACAAGTTGCACGAACAACTAATAATCTTCTATACATCACACCAGTATCATTATATTATATTATCAGCACTTCAGGAGTAGGTACCTTTTAAAATGCCTCAAGTTATCTTAACTTTTAAAATGATTGATTTTTTTTAAATGAAGCCCTATTCATGAGAAACTTTGAAATAAGACTTAACTGTGAACAAATGTACTTTAATTCCCTCGTTCTTGATTGCAAAGGTCAGAGTGCTTTCCAAGGTCTGGGTTTTCTTTAGTGAGGAAGATGGGCAAATTAGGAATTGAACGACAAAGTCAGACCTCCTCATTGGAAACCACGGCCTCTCTGCTTTTTAATAGACCTCTTTTCCATTTGGTTTGAGATAAAGTGGCCCCAATTATTTTAGAATCCCTTAAAGAAAAAGATATCCATAAATTAAGCTACAGTCCTCTCTTTATTTCCCAGAGAAAATAAATTCTTACCTTAAATGACTTAAATCGCATGGCCCAGACCCAGACAAACTCTCTTCTGTGGCGTTACAAAAGACAGATGCAGCAGCACAGAATTTTGGAGCTAAAAAGATAAATAGAAATAGATATAAACACACACCCCACTAGCAAAATTCAATAGTAAGATCAAAGCTAAACTTTCTCCTTCACAGAGTTCCTGTTAAGATTTTTTTCCCTCTTCTACACCATAATCTGAGTCTCAGATACTTTCGTTCCTATTCAGTCTCAAGATCAAACAGCTCACACACATCTGCTGGGTTAGGTTTTTTTTTTTCGGCTTTCAATAATTGATGGGGGTGAGGGGAGGAGAGGGGTTTGCCATAAAGGCAACAGCAAAACACACCGTCACACTCCTTCTGCCCATGGAAATGAGGGGCCCGGTAGGAGCTGCGTGCACGTGAGGGTGCACGTTTGCAAGGAGTAATATTAACATGTTACAAAGAGAATTTTCTCAGAATACTTGCCTGACCATTTAAAATCATCTTTTTTTTTTTTTTTAAATCCTCACCAAGGATACGTTGAGAAAGAGAGAGACATCGATGTGAGAGGGAACATCAGTCAGTTGCTGCCCATACGTGCCCCCAACCAGGATCGAAACCGCAACTTAGGAATGTGCCTTGACTGGGAATCAAACCTGCAACCTTTTCTGGTACACAGGGTGACATTTCAACCAACTGAGCCACCCAGCCAGGGCGATCATCTTTGTTAAAAATAGAAAATAGCACTTTGTTTCCTCTCTCTTCAGGTGGAATCCTGCCCTGACCTGTTTCGAGAGTTATGAGGTCAGAGGCCTGGCCTTGGGGAAGCCTGCAATCTCAGGCAGGGGCTAAGTATGTACTTACAAGTATATGCATGCAGTACGATAAAAGCTTTATTTCTAATAGCATTTTATAAAAATGTTAGCTAGTAATTGAACAGTAATAAAGACTTTTCTAACTTGATATTTAACTTGCCTGGCTCAAATACTGGCTTTGACACATATTTTCTGTGAGACCATGAACAAGTCACCTAAACTCTTACTTCTACAAGAGATCTCAGGGTTGTTTTGTGGATTAAACGAGGTAACATTAAGTGTTTAGTATCATGCCTGTCACATAGTAAGTGCTCATTAAATGCTAGCGATTTTCCCACTTTTTGCGTATCTTTCTAGTGCCTTTAATTGGATTTCTTTATTATTATTATTTTTATTGATTTTAGACAGAGAGAGTGAGAGATAGACATCGATTTGTTGTTCCACTTATTTATGGCTTCATTTGATGACTTTTGTTTGTGCCATGACCTGGGAATAAAACCCACAACCTTGGCCTATTGGGACAATGCTCTAACTAAGGGAGCTGCCCGGCCAGGGCTCAACTGTGCTTCAATAGCTGTGCTCAGCTTTTGTCTTATGACTGAAGTTTACATTTTCAACATTTCTCCTTAAAAATATCAGTGTCTGTAAGCACTTACACACTGGTGGTGTGGGGGATTTGTCTGTAGAACACACTGGTAAGGCTGCCTTTTTCAGATTCTTGCTGCACGTTGCACACACCATAGCCACAGGTAACCGAGAAGCTTCCTTTCGTGCCCCGTGGCCACCCCACCTCAGCACCAGCGCACGTCGTCCGGAGGGAGCGATGTCCTTTCTTAACGGGCGCTCACATTACAGGCATGTGTCGGAGAAGCTTGCATCTCAGCAGAGTCTGCATTCTCTGCGCAGTCTCTCACAGACACCTCTTTGACCCTCCGCCTCCCCCGCTCCCTGTCAGGAGCATGCCGCACCTCTGCCCCTGCCAGGTTCTGGGGGCTGGGCTTCTTGAAGTCATTACCTTAGGTCATTCTCCTTGGCCTTCACAACTATACCTAATCATACTGCTGTCTCCACTCTGTTTTTCCTAGCTTTTGAACTCACCCAGCCTCTCTAAGAAAACTTTCACATTTCCTTTTATCTCCATTAAGGTTTACACATCTGGATTGCTCCTGCTGATGTCCAGTCTAACCCAGCCAGCCTGGGGAGGCAGGGCGCATCCGCTGTCTTGCCTGTTGACTCCATCCATTCATGTCTGAAAGCCACACCTGATTTTGCTTTGAGGAACCATCCAGCACTCACTGCGTGCAGTCTTGGAGGGTCTCTGGGATGATTGGTCAAGTAACCTGGCCTTCCATTGGCCAAGCCTTGGCAATGATTATGCCTTGACCAATTAGATTTTTCTTGGGAATATTCATTTTGAATGCACAGATGCTGCTGCAGAAAGCCAGTGGAGTCGCTTAATCCCTGCAGCAGCTCCCTATCCAGACTGCTCTGCCTGCCTCGGTTCCCGGCCATTCTGACATGGATCCTTCTAATTCTGATGCTATGAGGTCCTGTATCTTCTACCAAATTCCTCTTGTGTTTAAAATAGTGAGATTCAATTTCTCTTGTTTGCAATTGAAGAATTCTAACCAATATATTAGGTCACTCCAAATATCTAAAGCTCAATTTATATTATGATTATTCTCAGCTGATCCACAGGGGAATTCTCTAAAAAACTTGTATGTTTTGAAACAAAGGATTTAGCAACTGTGTTTTAAGAGTGAACTTCCTGTTCCATTGCATAGAAAGACTTTTTGTTAATCTCATGGCTAAAGGTAACATAACCATAGGTAATAGAAGTAAGTTCACGAGAGGCTGATATATCTAAACTTGCCCTGAAATCAGTGCTCAAACTTAGTGTGCACAAGAATCACCTGGAAAGCTTGTTGTTCAGAACATCAGTTCTTGGGAACTACTCCCAGAGATTCTGATTTAGTGCGTCTGCTATAGGACCCTGGAATCAGACTTCCCAACAAGCTCCAGGCGACCTTGCTGCTCCTGCCCGAAGGACCACATTTGAAATAGCAAGCCTTTAAATGTGATCTTTTCCCCAAGTAAGGGAGACTTTGCAACGCAGGAAGATTTCCTCTGGCTTGTTAACATAAAAAGACAGGAAACAAGAAGAGAGTTGCCTTTGCATGTGAACTTCAGACATGTCTGCTGCTCCCCAGCCTTAAAAGCCAGCTGTGCCCCATTGAGCCCTGAGCAGGATGAGATGATGGCTGGGCTGGAGGGCATGTTCAAGGGCAGGGTGTCTTTACCAGTCAGCCTGGCACCCCCTAGAGCCTCAGGGACTGCTGGGTAGAATGTCTAAGTCTACTTCAGTGGAAAGTTAAAAGCAAAACAAAACAGTGAGTACTTGCATAAGATCTGGAAGAAATGCACGACTGCCTCCTGGGACTGCTCAGCAATGACCACACGAGAGCTGGGACCTGGAGCCGAGCCCGCTCCTCCCCGTGTCCTCACAGGCCCTCGTTCCCCCCTCAAACACCCGCCCACCTCACTCTCCCAAACCATTTTCTTACGCTTCCCCCAAACCCAGCTCTGAGCTCACCTCTCCCGAGGTCCCCTTCCCTGCCACCTTTGTTCTGCATTATCCCAACAGCTACATACTCAGCTTTAAAATGTTCACAGTCCAGTTCTGATACTAATAACTGACTTCTTACTGCATTCCTGGAGCTTTGTTTATCTATCTCATTTAATTCTTGCGACAACCTTATAAGGTAGATATTATTACCCCTGTTTATAGATGAGAAAACAAAGTCAGAGGAGTAAATGTCTAAGATAAACTACTTAGAAAGAATTAGAAGCTTCTGCTTAAACTCTATTCTGTCTGACTCCAAAGCTTATGTCCCAAACCACCCTGCCATTCTAAATGAATTCTGTACTCTGTGTGTGTTCCTGTGTATGTCTCAGTAGTTTGTTTCCCTGTCTAATGGGAAGCTCACCTACCCAGGGCATGGGTGCTCTGGGAGAATATTCTAGTGGTTGTCTTGATCTAGCTCACATCGCATGGAGTGCTTAGAGTAATGTTACTTTCCACAGTAATCATCCAAGAGATATTGTTTACCACTGATGTATTCTCTGATGACTGACATTTCTGAACATCGGCAGGGGTAGGCCCATTACTGGACGTGGGAAGCATTTTTTCCTACTTACCAATTAGCTGTGTTTTGTATTCATATCTATGAGACAGATGAAAACTCTACTTCCAACAGGAATAAAGAGCTCATTATTTGTCACCATGTATTGAGAGTCTGTTTTGTGCAAACCAGGAGGCTGGGTTCAGAAGGAGCCACAGAGGATCCTGATTTGGGAGGCCTTAGACATGGGGTATGCTGGGACGCAGAGTTGGGGAAGACAGGGACAAGAAGGAAGAGCAGGCTGAACCTGGGCTGGAGGAAATGTCCTGCTGGTGGTACTGGTCCCATGCTGGACTTCAAACTGAACTTAAAGGTGTGTGGTAAACACTGGCACCCACCTCGAAGGGCTATACGGTTGCAGAGGCTTAAAGTCAGACGAGTATCAGCATTGGTAATGCACATGCTTGGAGACTGGAGCACAAGAGCCCAGGCAGTTGTTGAGAAGGCACAGGAAACATTCACTTATTCATTCAAACATTCCTTCATGCATTCAGCAAATACTCATTGAGTATAGAACTTGGCACTGATGATAGAGACATCCCTGAGGAGCATGGCTCAGTGGGTTGAACATCATCCTGCAAAGCGACAGGTCACTGGTTCAATTCCTGGTCAGGGCACATGCCTGGGTTGTGGGCCAGGTCCCTGCTTGGGGGCATGTGAGAGGCAACTAATGGATGTTTCTCTCACACACTGATGTTTCTCTCCTTTTCTTTCTTCCTTCCTTCCTGTCTCTCTGAAAATAAATAAATAAAATCTTAAAAAAAAAAATAGAGACAGGTCCCCTGCCCTCATGGAACTTGTGGTGTTAAATACTAATGGCAAATGGGTGGTTTTATTATAGTTGTGATCGATGCTATTACAAGGATGAACACAGTATTATAAGAGGGCTCATGCTCTGTGACTAGGCAGAGTGTAAGTGCCCCAAGCAAAGGGGCAGGAGTCCAAGACCAGGCTCCAAGTACAATGGCCTCTGTGCCTGCAGTTCCTTTGGATCAGGTGAGACAAGTGTTTTCTGGAGGTTCAAACTCTGCCTTGTCCTTGATGGACAGTCTGTCTAATTGCAGAGACAGGCCCCGTGCTCAGGGTAAGCGTGTTGGACTTAGTATCGGAAGAGTTGGTGTCTAGTCCCAGCCATTCCTTGTGCGCACATCATGGGCTCAGCAAATTGCCTAAATTTGAAGACATCTAAACTCTTCAAGCTTCATTTTTCCATTTGTAAGTGGAAGAAACATTTACTGCTCTGCTTGCTTTATGAGAATCATGAGTGAGAATGTGAAAGGGTTTTGTAAACTGTGCAAAGCAGGAGATCTCCATGAACCCATGCACGCACACCCTGAGCTTAATGAGCCCAGAATGCTTAGGGCCAAGTGTGTATTTCAGTGCTAATGAAGCATCAAAAGGGTTGGTTCTGGAGAGGTTCCCATGAGCAGTCTCAGAGAGATGAGTGCGGCACAGGGAAGAAGGAAGTGGCCTGGCCTGGACATTCCACGGGGGTGGCATGTGTGAAGGCAGGTCCTCAGGAGGGAGGAACCCTGAGGGAAGGGCCAGAGGTATGTTTGGCAAGAGTCAAGAGTCTCAGTGTGAGGTCATGAGAGAGGGGAGGAATTGCAGGTGATGCAATGAACTATCTTGTGGGGAATCTTGAAGCACGTGATCATCTCCCTATCTGTTTTATGGTCTCAGTTTGGTCAAACCTCACTAAAACATGAATTTGGGTTGTTTACCACAGAGGTTTAATTCTATCAGAAAGAGGAGTTCTGACATTTCTACATAGAAAATGAAAAGAGAACAGATGGGATGGGGAACATGGTTCACTTTTTGAACAAAAATAAAGTTAGAATTTCTACCTTATACTAAGCAAAAGGCAAATTTTAGGTGGATTAAAAACCTACACACAAAAAAGATAAGATTCTAAAATTCTAAAAGGTGCTGTAGAAGAGAAGATAAGAGAATGTGTCTATGACCAGGGGGTGGAGGAAGACTCTCTAAACACTTTCTAAAAGCACGGAACGAGTGCACTGTGGGTGGTGGGCTCACGGTGCAATAGATCGATTTACATATCGTAGATATGGACACTCCAAACCTATTTGATTGTATTAACCGGTGTCACCCCTACACATTTAATTTTTTAAAAAAGCACAACACTTAGGACAAAATACTGATGGATTTAGCAACAACAATACTAAATTTTTGTGTTCAATAAATTATACATTAAAGATTAAAGAAAGGCATCGGATGAAGAGAAGATTTTGCAATGCCTTGAGCTAATGGGAGTAAAAGAATATGCAAGGAACTCCTGAAGACCAACAAGAAAAAGACAGGAAACCCAATGAAAAATGACACCCAACCTCACTAGTAATCAAAGAAATGAAAAGTAAAATCACAAAATTGTATTTGTACTCACTAAATTTGCCAAAATTAGAGTATGAGATCCTAAATATTGGTGAAAACTCGAGGCACCCGCATGCATTGCAAGTGTGGCCATTCCAGAGCTCCCACCCCATGATGTACAGAACACCCTTCTCTGAACAACACGTGTGATGTCTGAGCAGCTTCACCCCAGGGGGACATGCTGGGGAAATGCCATAGAAACACTCATACAAGTCAGAGTTGCATTGTTTGCAGCAGCAGGAAGTTGGTGATGATCTCAGACACTGTCTCTAGGGGAATGGATAAATGAAATGAATGGATGCATACTAGAATATTGTGCAAAAATCGGAAACAGTGAACTAGAACTAAAACACCAACATAAATAGATCTAAGCAAAATGGTTTTGAGTAAAAGAAAACAGAATGAGATGTACAGAACAATAACATTTATATAAAGCCATAACAGAATAAAAGTATATTTACAGGGATTTATTCATATCCAAAGATACATGCCAAACACACTTGATGAGGTACCTATGGAGCAGCAAGGAATGGGCACAATGCATCAATTAGTGTCAAATCAGGAAAACAGAAACCACACTGGATGCTTTAAAAAAAGAGAGTTTAATACAGGAAATTGATTCCAAGGGGATTGGAAGGCTGAGAGATGAGAAAGGGACACTGAGAACACCAAAACATTATAACTGCAGAGAAAATGTGTCACCTGTAAGGCTGGTGAATGAAAGGGAAGAGATGGTGCTATGAGACCTAAGAGTTCAAAGGAAGGAACCCCACGGCTGGTGCGCAGGCCTCATGCTCGGAGCTCAGGGACACAACAGGTGCTGATGGCTGGTGCTGGGAGAGCGGAGGGAAGTGGGGGACCGGAGTTGTGGTGCTCCTCTGCTGCTGGGGGGATGCTGCCAGGAAGTGAGAAACAAAGAGAGCCCCTCCCTTCATCCTGTCTTCCTATCTCCAACCCATAGGTCCCATCAACAACCTGCCAGGAAGTCAGCTGGGAAAGAAGTCAGGGAAAAGAGTTTAGAGGCTAAGCCCAGTATCATAGGGCAAAATGTAAAATTACGGGCTTGGGCTCAGAGATAATTAGAAATAACCAATGTTATAAAAATAATAAAACAAAACCAACAGCCTCGTCTTGGACTGCTGGTTATGGTGCACCTATGAATTAAGGAATACGATAAAATCAGATTTACAACTAAGTCCAAAAACACGAAAAAAATAATGGTTCAGAACAAAAGAGTCATGTGACGTGGACCCAGTTTGAGGTGTGACTCACCACGTCACCTTGGCCAACTCACGCAAACACAGGATCCTCAATTTACTCACCTGTGCTAGATCGTAGATCTACATATGACTTAAAGCTATAGAATTTTTAGAAATAAAACATGCAAGAAAATCTCAGGGATCTTGAATTTGGCAAAGATTTTAAAAATTTGATACAAAAAGCATGAACCATAAAAATTTTAAAAAGACAATTAATTGCATCTCATCACAATTAATTTACTGTTCAAAAAGTACTGTTGCAAGATTGAAAATGCAAACTGCAGACTAGAAGAATATTTTTGCTGAATATATATCTGATAAAGTACTTATGTCTAGAATGTATATAAAAAAATTCTGCTTTGGTTGATGTGGCACAGTGGACTGAGTGCTGGCCTGTACACCAAAGGGTCTCCGGTTCAATTCCCAGTCAGGGCACATGCCTGGGTTGCAGGCCAGGTCCCTAGTAGGGGGGCGCTCAAGAGGCAACTACACATTGATGTTTTCTTCCTCTCTTTCTCCCTCCCTTCCCCTCTGTCTAAAAATAAATAAATAAAATCTTTAAAAAATTCTTACAGCTCAATGATAAAAAGACAAAGAATCCAATTTTAAAATGGGCAAAAGATTTGAATAGACATTTTGCCAAAGAAGATATATAAATAGCAAGTAAGCACGTGAAAAATGATCATTAGTTATTAGGAAAGTGCAAAATAGAACCATAGTGAAATACTTTTAGTCTCCCACTATAATGGCTAATATTAAAAAGATTGGTCAAATCAAGTGTTGGCAAAGATGTAGAGCAATTAATTAGAACTCTCAAATACTGTTGGTGGGAGTGACAAATGGTACAGCTACTTTGGAAAAGTTTTACATTTATTTTTAAAAGTCAAACATATACCTCTCATGTGATCCAGTCATTCCCATCCTAGGTATATACTAAGAGAAATGAAAATACATGTTCAGATAAACACCCACATAACAGCGGTTATAACAACTTTATTTGTAGCAGCCAAGAATTAAAAACAATTCAAATGTCCACCAAAAGTGATTGGATCAAAAATTGTGGTACAAATGTACAATGGAATACAATATAGAAATAAAAATATGAACTCTTTGTAACATAACAATGTGGATGAATTTCAAAATACTTTTCCTGAATAAAGAAGCCAGACAAAGGAGAATACATAGTGCATGATTCCATTTACACGAAATTCCAGAACATGCAAACTAGTCTTTGGTGACAGACAGCAGACCAGAGATTGCCACAGTCTCCAGGGCAAGATGGAGGGGATGAGGGCAGGGAGCAGAGGGAGGCAGTGATTACAAAGGGGCACAAGGGAACTCGTGGGAGTAGTGGGTGTGTTCGAAATCCTTATTTTGGTGAAGATTTTTCATGTGTGCACATATATTGCAACTCATCAACTTTTATATTTTAAATATGAGCAATTTATTCAATCTATCCTATGTCAATTATACCTCACTGAAACTGAAAACAAAAGTCTTCAGAGTAAGGAGTCATGTGGCAGGGTCCCACTTCCAGTTCTGAGCCACTAAGGCTCACTCAGCCTTCGTCCATTTGGAGGAGTGAGACTCAGCCCCCACTGCACTTCCGGAGCTTAGAAAAACACAGATGCCTGAGCCCACCTGTGGAGCATCTGGTTCAGTGGGAACAGTGGTACAGTGGCATAGCCTAATCTCTGATTTATTGAGTCCCCCCAGGTAGCTCCCCCTCCCAGGTAATTCTAAAGTGCAGGCAGAATTGAGAGCCACTGATAGAGAATTCCGTTTTGAAAAAATCCCAGAAAGACCACGTCAAGGGGCGCTGAGCAGGTACCTGCGGCACAGTAGCTTTAGGCAGGTGGGTTTGTCCTGCAGGAGTGGATGGATGTGGAAGTGTAACTATCTGCATTCCATCAAGAGGCAAGAAATGAGCAGGCCACGTTTAGAAGACTTGATTTGGTAGAGAGAAAAGAAACAAGGTTGGTGTTAAGGAATAACGCATGAGGCCAATGGGCCTTGAATTCCAAGGTGAAGGGTGGGATTCTTCCTACTCCTAGGAGCAAAATCTTTTAAATGGAGACTCTTCAATCTGCAAAGGACTTCTTGGATTTTAATCTCAGGTAATTCAGTGGTAAGAAAAGTAGTACAAGATTCTCTAAGCAGGATTCTATCTATCATCGTGCAAATTTCCGTCAAATTACCCATGCTCGTATAAAGGTAGTATTTTATTCAGAACAGCACTGATACCTACAAAATTGCTTGACTGAAGTTCAGTTTATTTAATTTAGTGACTTGACTGAGTCATTTTTTGAGATATTATAGATAAAAATCTAAAAAGAAAATATTGGACTGGTGTAAAATTAGGATCTTCAGCTTTGTCTTCTTAAATCTCTTATGAAACAAAGAGGGAGAACCAATGAATTGGTCAATCTGGTTTTCTTTTCCTAAAAAATACTTTCTCTGTATCATTTCATGAAATTGGTAGGGAAATGGCTATCATGTGATATAGATCATGTGAACTATCAAAACCCATCAAAAATTTTTTTAAAAATCCAGAAATGGACCTGGCTGGTGTGTCTCAGTGGATTGAGTGCCAAACTGCAAAGGAAAGGGTTGCCAGTTCGATTCCCACTCAGGGCACATGCCTGGGTGGCAGGCCATGTCCACAGTCTCCCTCCCTTCCCTTCTGTCTAAAAATAAACAAATAAATAAAATCTTAAAAAAGATAAAAATTCAGGAATGATAAAAATATCCTGTAGAGAGCATGAGTCTTCGTTTCACGGAAATAGCTATGTGGCGCTAAGAGGTGATCGAGGCTCTGCGTCTTGGGCACAGGAGGGTGTATGTATTTATCCACAGATCACTCCTCTGGCAATCTCCCTTGTCCACAGAGTTGAGAACTGAGAGTAATAATAACACGGATAACACCAGCTAACCTGTATGGAGTGCTTGTCACGTTTCAGGCATGTGTTTATGATCTGAGCCTCCATCAAGACTTTCAATCTTCACAATGGCTCTATGAGACATTGCAGATCCTATATTTGTCACACCATTCTAAGAGGAACCTGAGAGGAGGAGAAGTGCGGTTATTCACCTAAGATCACACAACCAATAAAGGGCTGCTCAGGATTCAGATGAGTCTGGTTCCGAGCCCGAGCTCTTCACATTCCACCGTTATCCTGGAAGAAGGAAAAGAAGGTAGAAATAAACAGTAAGTGTTTATTAAGTGCCAACTACTTTACACATGATTATTTCATTTAACCCCCACTACACATCCTTAGCTCCATGTTATATCCAAGGAAGCGAGGAAATGCAGACTCGGAGTTTAATGACTAGCTCATAAGAGGCAGAGCTATGATCCAACCTTAATTTGCCTGGCCATAAACCTGTGCTTTTTTTCACTAAACCATGAAATTTCAGAGTAGCGTCCATGCATGAAAGCACGCTTAAGGGAGAGAGTCTCTTACTTGGAGTTTCATCTTTAACTTTGTACAGTTTTAACAAGCTTGATTACCTGGTTTCCTTGCTAAAACCAGGAAGTATGTTGAGCGGGGGGTGGATGGGTAGGTGAATTGCAAAGTAAATGAGGTTGGTAGAGAAATAAATGTCCAAGGGAAGACAATTGTTAAATAAGCAGTATTTTTGCTATTCATCTTTATTTCTTTGAGTAGACTTTTTTTTTTTCCATTAAAAGCTATGTACTTTATTTAAAGGAGTCAAAGGAAAGAGTCTGGATGAGTTTGTCAGGTAAATTTTGTAAACCTTCAAAAGTTAGTATAAAGATAATAGTTAAATTTAGAAAACAAAATCAAATTCAACCAAGTACTCCTTTTTTAAAACACAAAGTTTTGACTCTAAAGAATACTCTACCATTTACTGTAAACAGCATAAAATCAATACAATGACGATTCCAAGATTATAAAACACACACAAGTAGGTGTGCTGAGCTGAGACACCAGCTGCAGGTAGCAGGGCGGGTCCGTGCCTGGGCCTGTCTTCCTTCCACTGGTCCAGAGCTCCTCTGCAGGCCCCAGGGCAAGAAGTCCGCCCTATTTCCTCCGCCCCCTCCTATCACCCCGCAGTTCTCACACTTTACCGGGCAGAGGAGGGCTTGTCAAAACACAGATTGCTGGACTCTACCTCTGGAATTTCTGATTTAAGAATCTGGGCCCCAGAGTTCGTATTTCCAAAAAGCTCCCTGCTGCTGCTGCTGCTGCTGGTCCCGTGACTATGCCCCGCGGACCACAGCTCCAGAGAAAATGGATTTCTCCTTCGGGCCACCCTGGTCTGTTTGGTGGTTTTATTTTGACTTCCACCAAGCAGATGATTTCTCTGTCTTCTCAGGAATCTGTGAGCTTCTTGAAGGAAGGAGCTGAGTTTTCAGAATAGGGAGCTGAAGGGGAAGGACACCTGCTGAGCAGCAAGGACCCAGGGCTGAAAAACGTATTGGCAACACAGCTTTAGTCACAGGTGTGTGATGACTCCATCCCAAACCCCGGATTGTGTGGACTCACAGGCAGGTGGAAAGTTAGGAGTGGTAATTAAACATGAAGAGCTAGTAAAAACAAACAAACAAAAACAAAGGCAGAAGGAGCACTCACTGGGACCCCTGTAACAGTGTGTGATACAGGGAGAAAGGTGTATTTCTTCACCCCCCCACGAACTACCCTCTTGGTCCCCGAAGGAATTCAGGCCATCACAGGCAATGCCTGAGTGAGATGACTGTGCCCAGCACAGCGGACATCGCTCAGGCTGTGCTGCCCAACAGAGGAGCTGCTGGCCACATGTGAAGACGTAAATTAACTGGAATCAAAGAAAAGTTGAAATTCAGTTCATCAGTTGTGCTAGCCACATTTCAAGGGCTCAATAGTCACAGATGGGTTAATGGCTACCCTATTGGACAGCACAGATACAGAACTTGTCTGTTACTGAGGAAAGTTCTATTGGCTAGCACTACTCTAGGGACGTGGGTGATGATGTGGTGGGAATACGATGGCACTTGGGACAGGGCAATGTAATGTGTTTGCGTCCCTTGCCCTACGTGCTATCACTGCCCAAGAATCTGCAAAGATTTTGCAGTGTCACACACTAGCAGTGCCTGAGAACAGATGCTCCACCTCACCTCCCTCCTTCCCTACACTCCTTGGGCTAGGACTTTAATGTCTGCTGTGGTAATGGCACGCTTGGGACAGAGGGGCATTGGTGGGACTGAGAGTAGGAGTGTCCCTGGGCATGGGTAAAGTCACTCCCTGGGACTCCTAACAGGGCCCCGGGGAGTGCCCTTGCACGGGGTGAAGACTGCCTGACGTGCTCGGGCTAAGTTGGGTCACGTCCTTTCCATCAGTTCTAGCAAGGCGAGGAGGGCCTTGCCTGGCTTCTCCGGCAACAGGGATTTCCTCTCCACCTTCTCACAAACCAGGTGAGCTCCTCTTATTGTCATCACTCCTCTATCAGAAACAGCCTACTCTGTGTTAGAATTCAGGAATTTCAAAGGATGGCAAATGAAAAATAGAGTTGGGTTATCCAGGCCAATGATAGCGTCTCCCAGATTCAGCCTGGTCTCTTCTGTGTATTTCAGTAATGGGGTTTCCCAGCCTTCCCTGGAGATGCAGCATGGTCTAATAAACCTCTCTCTATAGCTGAATTTCCTGATCAAAGCTAGCTTAAATATTCCTTTTTCTAATTCTCCCTTAATTCATCGTAAACTAAGAAAACAGATCTTCATTGCCTCCAGTCTGGCTAAAGGTTAAGGTAGGAGGGAGGGAAAAGCATATCTAGGCTGTCTATCAGGTTGCGCATGGGACTTGAACTTTAGCAGAAGGGCCCTTGTCTGTCTCTGCCATAAACTGTTGCAACTCCTCAGCCTTCTGTATGGCAGAGTCTCAGTCCATGGCTGGATCACAGGGACCCCGCTGTGTACTGAACACATTTAGGGCAGGGGGAAAGAGCCTGAGAACAGAATGCTCAGCCAGATCATTGAAGTGGGTCCAGTGTGGAGTTTAGAAGTGTCCAGAGTGTGTGGCGACGGGCAACCAGAGGACTAAGGAGTGTCCTGGGAGGATGGGGGTCAGGGCACTCCAGGCTCGATCTGGTACATGTAGAGTCTAAGCTGGAAGAGGGGAGGGAAGCCGCATGCATCGTGATATTCGCCTCCCTGATTTGTCTCCAACCCAGTTGGGGGAAGATGACATAAACAGGGCTCCTGTAGGTACACTCTGGAAAAGCTCTTTGACTTGAAACTATAAAACATTGAACCCAAGCACCACTGCTGGGGGACTTTTCTAGCAGAGTGTGACAGAGCACAGTGGTGAGCAGACGTGTTCTCTCACACTTTCCTGCCGAACCCACATAGCTTTGGCACAGACATGGGATAGGAAGTATCTGAGTCCTGGGGGAACCCAGGAAAGCCCTCGCTGAACCTGAGAGCTCAGCAATCCCAGGGGATCTGGGCTCTTACAGAGAGGAGGAATGTACACAAAGAAGCTTGGGATACAGTAACAGGCCAAGAAAACTAGCTGTTCTTCCCTTCCCTTCCAGAAAATTCTGTTCTGAAACCATTAAGTGAGATGGAGCAAGGTGAGCCACTCTCTGTCCCTGAGAGTGGAGTGGCCACGGTGGCCCAGGAGGGTCAAGCCAACCAGGATGAGGAGGAGCCTCACACAGGAAGCAGGGTGGTGACCCACAGTGAGGCTGGGGCCCTCGTGGAGTGAGGGAGGTGTCCACATGGGAAGGTGGCCCTGTGTGTGTCGTAGCCCAAGTGCAATGGGTAAGGTAACGTAAACAAGGTGAGAAGATTGACCCGTGGGGAGGCCCCATGGCCTGGGGGCTCACACCCTAAGTAGGGTGAGGAGGGGTCTGCCTAGGAAGGTGTCAGGAACCAAGTGGGTGAGGAGGGTGTCTGTGCAGTAGGGTGGGCCAGGGCAGCATGCTGGTATCCTCGCGGAGGGTGACCTAGCATGGGTGTCTGCCTGAGCAGGGCAAGGAAGGAGTCCATGTGCCCTTGAAGGTGGCTATGAGTCTCACTCTTTGTATTCTGGGCCTAGCACAGTGCACGGCGATTGATTAGTAGGTGCCTAAGTAATGGTAATTGTTAGTGGATAATGAAATAAATGAAGACAACCTGGGTTCAAATCCCATCTTTAGCACTCAGAGCTATGTACCAATGTGCCTTCATCTCTGACAACGGGATGCTATGCACGAAAAAAACTATGAAAAGCTGAAGTGCCGGACCACCTGAAGGGTCCAATCTGTTCTCCCTAGTGGGAAAGGGACCGTGGCATTCTCTGATGGGCAGGCCTTCCTCATACTTCCCATGCTTCCCTTTGTAGGCACCCGGCCAGTCTGCTCAGCTTCTCAGGCCTTGGTATCCCCTACGTCAAGTGAGAAGAGCATGAGCCAGCTCCCCAAAACCAGCCAGGGCTGGGCCATGGTGGATGGACCCAGAGCAACTTGCCTCTGGGAAGGGGCAAGTTTATGGCCACGGTGAGCAGACTGCTGTGTCCTGTGTCCCCAAGCCCTGTTCCGTTTATTTGGCCTTGCTTTTCCGCACAGATCTATGGGAATAGGTGTCGCGTTCCCCTTTCACCATAAATCCTGCACTTTCACAGTAGACTGAGGCCCTTGGGCTTGTTCAGGGAACACCAGGGTGCCTTCCCATTCTAACAGACCTGCTTCTTTCTACCAGGTGCAGGTGTCTGAGCGAGGGCACTGGGTGGGAACCTCCAGACCTGGACCAGCCATGTGACCACAGACAAGTGCTGCTCTGGCCTCGATATCTGAGGACAGCCTGCGGGCTGCATTCTGAGGTCTCAATCCTCAGAGTCTCCCTCCTGACACTGTGGGCCTCATGCAGGCAGAGGGGACAAACTTACTGACAGGCAGCATGAGATCTGAAGGATATCTAGAAGGTGTCTTATCAAATACACCTCTCTCTGTATACACAGACATACACCCCAGTGGAGTCAGTTTTGTGGGTAGTTAAAACACTAATAATGAAAGACAATTTCACTAAATAAGAATACATTTAAGTTATTCTAAACCAAATTATTTTGAATTTTTGCAGAGGCTTTTTAAAAGTTTGTTTTTAATGAATGTCATTTATGTTTACAGCCCTGAGTCAGATTTTCTAGTCTACATCCTTGGTGTTCTTTACAGGTGACATTGCCCACAGTTTTCTCTCCACCAAGATCTCCCCTGACCTGCAGATTCGGGTGTCCAGCTGCCTCCTGCATTTGACCACTTGGATGTCTCTCAGGCACCTCCCTCCGCAGAGGGAGCTGTGAACCTTCTGCTCCCCCCTGCCGACACCACCCCAGGCTGCTCCTCTACCCTACCAGTCTCCCAGAACAGCAGCGCCATCCCACTCCTCCCTCCCCCCACCGCAGCCGCCCCCACCTTCTCTGACTCACACCACAACGAGTCCCGCTAAGCCCTGCTGGTTTTACTTCCTAAGTAGTTCTCAAAGCTGCCCATGGCTTCCGTCTCTGTTGCCAATGTCCTGGTTCAAGGCATCGTCATCGCTCACCTGTGATACTGCCAACTGCCTCCCAGCTGGTCTTGCAGGCCTTTGCCCCCGTCGCATTAGACACTCCACAGCACTGAACTTTGAGAAAGGTAACTGCGAACCATCACTTCCCTGTTGAAAACCAGGTTTTCACTATTGCCCTTAAGATAAATTTCAAAATCCTTATTCTGATTTTATAAGCAGCCCTCCAGGGAGACCAGCTTGTTCAAACCAGCCAGGGACTTCCCCGAGTGTAGCACTGGAAGGCCCGGGTCCTCCTCAGTGCCTGGCACACTGAGCGGGGTCATCACTCTACTCTGCTCCCTATCCCCACCCCACCCCTGCACACCCCTGCTATTTTCCCCTCTTCTGAATTTCTTTCCTTCAATGCTGTCTGTCACCTTGGGGCCTTCACACTTTCAGTCATGTTGCCTCCTACTGAGAGATCTCTGCCTCTTTCTCTTTGCGTTTTTAACCTTTACCCATGCCCCCAGATTGGTGGAACCCTGTGGCAGGCCAAAGGACTCACCCCTGCTGTGCGGCACTTTCTAATTCCCCCAGTGAGATGTGAGCAGGTTATTTCAGTCAAGGGATTATTTGGATCCTCCCTCCAAGTCTGTAAGTGCAGCAGGTAGGGGCTCTCTCGGTCTTTGCCCCTTGTTGTCACCCCACACCTGGCAAAACGCCTGCCACAGTTCTCAGTGGTGGTGTTTTGATTGTGACTCCTTCAGGCACAGCCCAAACACAGCATGTGTGTATCTGTTATTTTGGCTCTTAAACAGGCAGCCTCAGAAAGAGAAAACAACTTATAAACACATGATAAAAATGTCTGCTAGTACTCACAATTAAATATATGCACATTGAAATAGTAGTAAGTTTCATTTTTTACCTACTGGAATCGTAAAGATCGCAAAGTGGTGGGAGGGTGAGGTCATCAGCAGGGTGTAGGAGTGTAAACCTGCAAGAATCCTTCAAGAGCAACTCAGCAATCTCGACCAAAAGCTCACCTTCACCCCCCACAAACTACCCTCATATTTTTGACAACTTCACTCCTAGAAATATGTTCTTCAACTATTCTTATGCATGTGCATGTGAAAGGTCATACAAGAACATTCAACAGGTCATTGTAACCAATGAGGAAAAAATGGAGAAAAAACACTACCTCTTCATCGAAAAGAGACTTATTAAATACATGGAGTCCTTTTCATGGAGATTCTGAAGAAATTTTTTTAAATGAGGTAGATTTACATATGTCCATTTGAAGCAATCCTTGAAGCAAAAAATTATAAAAAGGTACACAATATGTACATTTTAAATTGTGATTTTAAAATAAAATGTACATATGCATAAAAATGTACATAGGCATAAAATATTCCTTCAAAAACATGCCAGAAACTCTTAACAATAATTACCCCTGGGGAGAGAGACTGAGATCTGGGATAGGCACTTATTCATTGTAGTTTCTGTTTTAAGTGTTTAAATATTTTAGTATAGTTATGAATTAGCTTTGCAATTATTACCAAAAGAAAACTCTGGGTTTTTTTTTATAAGAAAGAAGCCCATGAATTTTTATCTCCCTTTGATTCAAGTAATCCCCTCCCCATCCCTCTCTCCCTTCCTTCCTCCTTCTTTTCTTCTGTTCCCTTCTCCATTCTAAGAAAATGATCCTTCCAGAATCTTCTGAGAATATTGAAGACAAAATGAGACCAGTTTCCCACCCCTGCCCAGAGTCCAGGCCTGACTGGGTGAGCCCGTTGCTGCCGGCTGCCAGTGCGGGCTTCTCTGACCCGGTGAACACTGCACCTCTTACGCCCGCTTCTCCTCCTGCCAGACCACCTCTCCACTCCAGCCAGGCCTGAGCTTCCACCTGCAACTGCTCCCAGCACCTCATTTTTCCTCCTTTCTGCCCCTGGGGCCACTGCCACCACCATGTGGACTGCTTGAGGAAACCGTGTTGCCACCCTGACACCGTGGAGACCTGGAAGCAGGGTGGGACTAAGAAGCCATCGGGAGACTTGTGGGAGCCACTGGTGGATAAAGAATCCCCTCACCACTCAGTAGGGGCCCTCGGTTTCAAGCACCGACTTGGCACTGGACTGAGTGAGTCAACCATTGACCTTGGATTGTCTCTCCCTCTTCTCTGTTTACTCTCCCCAGCCTCTCACTCCTGTTTCTTGGGATCACTTCTGAAATGAAACTACTAGCTTTTGTTGTGGAACTGCTCCTTGTGGGAACCCAGTCTGGGACGCTGTCCCTCCCAGTCACTGTGTACTCTGGCCTCCTTGGACACCTGAGGATCGAGATAAAACGATTGTCCCCATGGACCTTCTCTCTCTTAGTCTCCCTGAAGTGTAGCTTTTATCCTCCAGGTCCTCATGCCAGTCTCCCCTGACCCCCGCCCCTCTGTTAATGTGAAGATGGCATTTGTGGACCTAGCTATTCTTTAACGTTGTCCCCAAGTCAGACAGAAAAGAACGTTACAGATTTTCCAGGTAGGAGAATCTGTTCTGCAAATGAACTATACCCTTCACGTTGGGATCATCTTGCCTCCATTTTAGATCCCCGAACTCTGCTCTGATTTGGTGATTCAAGAAACCTGAGAACCTCTGAGTCTAGCCCTGACTGGCCCCGGATTCACTGGAGGGTGAAGGGCATGAGCAATGTGGTTCGCTCATTTGGAGACCAAGGCTTCATGCACAGAAGGTTCTGGACCAACCTGCCGATCCCTAGCTCAGGGTCACTATTGTTCCATCACCCTCTGGTCAGAGTTTCTACAAAGGGCTGCTTATGCCTTTCCAACAGGCCTGGAAAAGTTATGCGGTGGTCGCCCACTCCTCCGACCTGCCCTTTCCTTCCTTCTCTGTGTTGCGCTTTCAAAACAAACCATCTCTATTGGTTGTGGTAAATTTCAGTGAGGGAAATTTCCAGTTGGGAATGGTAAGGAGACCTGCCGGAGGGACACTATATATAGCCTGTCTTTAATGGCCATAATAACATAATTGCCTTTTCACCGCTGCCTGCCATCAAGCAATTAATAACATTTTCATTTGAAAATCAAACCAGAATAGGTTGCACAGTCTGCCAAGATTCAATAAAGTCTGTGTAAATATGCAACATGGCTGTCTTATTCATAGACCTGACTATCATTTTCTTTAGGAGAATAGGTTCATTTGGGTGCTCTGCAGACCTGAGTCAACTTAATCTGACAAAATCCAAATCTGCCCTAGATATCTAGAAGTTTAGAGCTAGAGAGACCTTTAGGAGTCACAGAGTGGAAAGCCCATCTTTTCCCCAAGGTCATGTGATGACAGGATGGGAACATGCAGGGAGGGAGAAGAGATCTATTCCAACTCACCTCCTAGAGAAAGGCCTTGATTCTTAGATCCAATAAAAGGTGCCTTCACATCTTTTTACCTCCTATAGCCAAGATCTGGAGGTTGTAAATCCCCAATGTTCAATTGAGAAAATAGGTTTGGAGAATGAAGTGACTTGTTCCAAGTTGCATGGCTAACCTGTGATGGGGATTGAATTGGAACCTGATTCCAGCTTAAGGCCAGTATTTTTATATTTATTATGACATCTCAGTTGTTCCTGGTTTCTGGACTCTTGGGTAAACTTTAATTGATATTTCCATAGCAACAGCCCTGCTCCTCCCACCCCACCCCCACTCAACACCTCACTCTGATCCCTCCTTTCTCCCAGGCCCAGGGCTTGCTCATACTGTGGATGGCATGAGTCTCCCTAAGCCGACCCTCACAGGTGCCTTCTTCTGGACATACTTCTTGCTTCTTACTCCAAGCCCGTTCTCAGTTGTTTTCTTCACTTTCTCCCTGAGTGGCCCTTTCAAAATAGAGCTATTTACAATTTCCTACTTCCAAAAGACGAATTAAGAACAAAAAACACATTTTAGGCTCACTCCTCTTCCATTACTTTCATGCCCAAATCCACAGCCTCTGGCCTCAGCATCCAAGGCTCTCTGCGATAGGGCTCCTGCTGTGTCCATCACGCCCCATCAGGGTGCTGCCCGTACTCCCACTGTGGCGTTGGTCTTGCAGTATGGCGATACAGGAGCACAAGACATTGAATTCATTTTTGTGTCCAACGGAACATCTGCCACAGGGTCTAGACATAGCAGCTGCTCAATGATGGTGTTGAAGGGAATGAACTCTTCCTGCTCTCTGCAGCGTGTGCACACAGCACGTAAGACCACACCACTCCATGTAAGACCACACCACTCCACGTGGGGTGGGGGTGGTTCTGGGACCGCCATCCTTCGTAGTAGACACTCTCACACAAAGGGGTGAGATCAGCCCCTGTGCAGAGTATCCTGGGACAGACCTAAGTAAGACTTATGAACATGTTACTGATACAATTAAGTTTTTCTTAAATCATCACCATGAGATGCCTGCTGTTTTCTACAAACTTTATCTGAATGGTGTTGATGTCTTTACTGACCCCCCAAACTGAACTGCTCAAGACTAGGTGGAGAGGAGTGTTGTCAGAATCTCCATAGACACGGCAGCACCCTGTTCCAGTGCCTGGTGCTGGGGTCCTGAGTTGCCTTACGAGGAGACTCCAGTCTAGTGGGGGTGGAGGCGGTGTGTGCTGGGTAACAACCCTGCAGGGAAGTACTGGCGATACGGCAAAACAAGAGCATGAATATAGCCATTGTGTAGTGAGTTGGCGTGGCAGGGATTAAGTGAGAGAATTTACAGAAAATGTCTACACGGTGCCTGACACATGGCAGATGCTCAGTAAGTGGTAGCAAGTCTTGTCCTCACTGTCACGCATCCGGGTGGATACACAGAGGAGCAAGGCCTCTTGGCCTGCGTCTGACTGCCATGCTTCCTCCCACCCGCTCCATCTGCTCTGGCCTGATTTTGTGAACAATGAGCTACACCAAATTCTTTTCTTCCTCCGAAACAAAAAGCTGTTCCTTATGCTGGGAACCTTCTGTTCCCAGCTCTTGGCAAAACTGCCTTCATCCTGTCCTTCTGGCCTCAGGGTAAATGCCACCTCCCCAGAAAGGCCTTTCCTGACACCCCCATCATCCCCAGAGTTATTGTCTAACCCATCACACTGGCTGTTTCTCTCTTTGCAATTACCGGAAGCTGTAAGGATTTGGTTTATTTGTTTGCTTTGTTTATTGTCCTACTAGACTTCAAGCTCCAGAAAGAGACGAGTCATCCCCTGCGCTCTCCACTGTTGCGCCCCAGCACCTGCGACGTGTATATTGTGGGATCGGCCTGTCGCCGTTCCGCCTCTGTCTGGGACAGCTGGCAGGGGCTCGAACAGAGAGGTGCTTTGACTGGGGCCTTGAAGGTGGAACAAGAGTTGACCCACCAGGGGTCTGGAAGATGAGGTGCACCAGGCCTGCTTTTCAGTGGAAAGTACTGAGAAGCGGGGCCTTGTTGTGGTAAGCAGTTCTGTCCAAGAGAAGGCAGCCTCCGAGTCAAAAGTGGATGTTCAAACAAGTACCTCGAGGGTGGGAGGGAAGGGTGGTGGGCACCTCATCTCCCTATCAGAGGCTTAGGGCTTAGACCCCCACCCTCTTACCTGGATTCTCCTACCAGCCTTCTGAGTCAGAATATGTTTTTATCAAGGTAACCTGCCCACCAGGCGGGGGGGGGGGGGGGACCTTGTCAGGTGGCCAAGCCCCGTTTTCAGCCAATAATAATGAGAAGTATTATCATTTATTGAGCTTGTACTGAGTGTCAACCATTGTATTGGGCATTTTATATCTGTTTAAGCCACAGTTCCTGTGCAAGGTTGGCATTATTTCCCCATATTCTGAGGCTATAACTAGGATTTGAAGAGGGGGAGTGACATGTCCAAATTCTTGGAGTTATGATATGGCGGATGGAGTTTCAGACCCAGCTACATCCGACTGCGGAACCAGTGCTCTCAACCGCAACCTCCTCTGGCCGGTGCACCTCACAGGTGAATCAGTTACTTAGGTTTGGCTCAGACCCTTGGGAGTGAGTCATCATAAGTCTGGCTGCCTGAACCTGCTCCTCTCTGGGAAGCTGATATAAACCTAATCCTTAAGATGACAACGCTGAGGGCGAGGCTCTGGATTTTGGCAATCCCTGATAGGGCCACTTCTCCCCAGGGCAGGACCCAGGGGTACCATGGGGGTGAGTGATTGCAGAAATTGTGCCTGGCTCTGCCACGGAGTGGGGTGGCTCAGAGCTTGGGTGGAGAGGCGGACGGACTGGTTTGAAATCCAGCTCCTGCACTGAGTAGCTGTGTGACCCTGGCCCGGGCAAGTTCTTTACCACTTTACACTTCAACTCTCACCTATAAAACGAAGACGAGAAACATCTCCGGGTTTCTCATCTATGCTCTGAGGATGACGTGGGAAAGCATATATAAACTGCTGTGGACATATGCTGGGCACGTAGCAAGTCCTTGGCGATCGGTGGGCTTTATCATCATCGTTGCTAATAGTCTTAAGGGGAGACATGCGTAGTGGAGTAAGTTGGAATCTCGGTGCCATGTGATTTTGGGAAGTTACTGGACTTCTAAACTCCTCATCTTTAAACTGGATAATTTAGGAAGTTTTGGGGGGCATGGGTGCGGGGAGTTCAATACTGTCACCCTTAAATTAAAATTAGCTTCTGTTAAGGAACAGAGAAATGCCAGAGGTAGGAAATGATTCTTGCTGTGAATGAACGGCATCTGCCTTGAGCCCTGGTCTGTCACGAGGAGGCCAAGGGTTTCTCCACTGTCTGAATCTCTTCAGGGTGTCCAGGATGTGGCTGTATCAGCTGGTCTGAAGCTTTCAGCCAGTCTGCTGTTTTGGTTTAGGCTGAAAGAAGATTGTTGTGAACAAGGAGTGTGTGGTGAGTACGGCCTGCTTGGGAGTGGGGAAAGTAAAGGCCGTGGAGAAGGGCCACGTGTCTGCACGCTGCCCTGGGCCGGCCAGCCTCAGAATTCAGCTGTGCAGCCCATGGCTGGCCACCCATCATGGGAAGGAGGGCCACAGGTGAACAGAGCATCCTGGTTCGGGTGCTAAACCTCTGATGCCGCTTTCCTACCCTGCACTGCTCACCTTCTCACAGTGCGAACGAACAGTCTCAAATCATCGGCACCCCAGTCTCTTGGTAACATCTCAGACTCAGTGTGAAGTGATGTGAGTTAGAGTTCCGGGACCCTGACCCCCTCTGAGGGCACCACCAAACTGAGTTTGTGGGCCTGCTGCACTGAGATCCGCACTGGATCCTGGATCCACCCATTGATCCTGTAACATAGGGCCCCACCAAGTCACTTGCAGCACTCTGAGGCCCTGATGGAACTGGCAACTGACTGTCCCAGAGGCCACTGGTCTCCCAGACCCATATTTATCTGTGATGACACCTTTTTCAGGGTTAAAGGATTAAATGTCCATGCTTGGCACACACTAGGTGTCAACAATGCCGGTTCTTTCCCCATCTTATGTAAACCCTATGACCTACCTAGGCCAAGAGATTGTGCTCACTTTAAGGCCTGGAATCCTGCCTCCTGTTGCTTTGGTTTCTTCCCCTCACTCCCCAGTAAGCCCCTAAACTTGGCCTTGCCCTCCATGGTTATCTTATCCATGCTGTGGGTTCTTACCACTCTGACCTCTGTCCTTGTGTCAGTCATGCCCTCCTGGTGTTCCCTGAGTCACACAACAGCATCTACGCAGTGGAGCACCCCACACTCGGCAGCGTGGCACCCAGATTCTAAAGCTATCACCTACTCCCTGTGGAATCTAGGTCCAGCCATTCCTACCTCTGGGCCCTCATTTCTCCATTTGTGAAATGAGGACACTGGGCTAGCTCCCCACATGCTGTAGTATTTGCATGAGTGAATTATTCCATCCATCCATCCATCCATCCATCCATCCATCCATATATCCAGCCTTCCCACAAACTCTCAGCACCTTCTCAGTGCTGTGCTAGGGATGATTGTAGGAAGAGTTTAAAGGACATGCCCCAGGCCTCACATCCTCACACCATGGTGAAGTATACAGTCCTCTGCAGAATAGGATGCATCTTTGCAGGGGACAAGCAGTATGAGCAGATGGCAGCTGAGGGGCACTTGGTATGTGTTGCCTGAGTCCCTGCACCAGTGGCTTTGCAGTGGCGGGCGCCCAGAAGTCGGCCCTGTTCCCTGTGGAGATGCCTTCCCTCCCTGAGCATTACTCAGAGCCCTGCAATGTCTGCCTCCCTGCGCCCATCCTCCTCATCCTCCTCGTCCTCCTGGAGTGCAGCACAAAGGTCCTGTTGTGGGCCAGCAGCCCAGGCAGCAGGCGAGCCTCTGGGTGACTCACTATCTTGCCATTTCCTTTGTGTGGCCTGCAGGATCCTTGCTGGAAGCCACTGTGTGGCTGCCCGGCTGGGGGTGGGGGCACTGGCATTGCTCTCCAGCATCACCCCTCCAGGAAGGGGGGAAGGGGATGGCTCCGGGACTCACAAGCCTTTTTATGTAGCAGGGGTCTCCTGCACGCAATGCCACATAAGGAAGGTGTCTGGCGCAGGCAGGAACAGCAGGATGTTTGCAGCCTGGGCAGGAATCAAAGCGCCTGTGGTGGGGGAGGCATGTGGTCCCCATCAGGCAATCCTCTGTTTCCGGTGCCCTAAGCACATGAAAAGTGAAAATTAACCACGGAAGGGACGGGCCGGATGGCTTGGGAAGCAATGTGGGCTCCTGGCCTCCTGGGGGATCTTTGGTCCCTGTTCAGATGCCCTGTCATCTGCTACAGAACCCATCTGAGCTTGAGACAGTTCCCGGGCCTGGCTCAAGCCTGGGACTCCTTGCAATCTGCTCCCTGGCAAGGTTCTGGCTAGTTTGTGGCCAGAGGCAGCCTGGCCACGGGCAGCTTGGCCAGGGGAACCTAATGACCAGTGAGGGAGCAAATGAGTCCAGGAGCCTAGGGATGAGTTCTCGCACAAGTTAACTGCATCACCTCCAGCAAGTTTTAGCAGTGGAATTTCAGGCATCTTTTACAGTAGGTTTTAAGGCATAGCTCCTAAGACTGTTCCTGGTCTGGCTCCTGGCTCCTGTTCTGGTTTTAGCTCTACTCACCCACCCCTTCAGCTTTCCATTCCAGCCACTGTGAACAACTTGTTCTTAGCTGTGCACACCGTGTTCTTGCTCACCTTCAGGTTTTGCACAAATTGTTTGTTCTTGTGTCCTCAGGGGTATGCGGTCAGTCCTTTCCTTCAAGAGTGAGCTCAGGTGTCACCTCTCACAGGAAGCTTCCTCCTGGAGTCAGGCATAGGTGTCCCTCTTCGGCTCGCCTCTGAGAGCCTTTGAAGAGACCTGTGAGAGCACTTACCACTCGGGCTCTGTGATTCCTGCTGGTTTATGTGAAGGAGGGCCCAGAAGCAGTGAGTGAATGAGTGAATGAATGAAGGGCTTGGGAAAGGAAATTGCTTCACACACCAGTGGCCTATGGGTGGGTACTAAGACACACCCTACAGGAAGCCTAAGAAAATGGCTCTAATTCTGTCTTTCCTTTTACAATTTTTAGGCATCTCTTGTGCAATGGCAGGTGCTATTGTGAGGTTATTGCCCTGAACTGAGGAGGGACCCGTACAAACAAGGGAGGGTGCATTTGCCATCAGCACGCAGGGTCAAAGCCAGCTCACAGTTTGTAAACAGACCGTTGAAGCATAAACAAGCATGGACATAATGATGGGCCAGTCAGCAGTCGGTCTCTGAGAACAATGCAGTAGGCATCGAGAATAATCCCCACACACTCCTACAGTTCTTTAGGATCTGCAAAGCTTTCACCACCTCTGGTCTTATTGAATTTGAGTAGGCAGGGTTGGGATAATTTCTGCGCCTGTTTTTGAGATGAGCATACTACGCTTAAGGGAAATGGAGTGTTGCTTAAAAAGTGGGAAGAAAAACCCAAGTTTTTTATGAAGCTACCCTCAGAGGCTAGTGGGTGTCATATGTCCTGAAGATGAAAGAGATGTGGTTCTTGCCACCAGGGAGTTCCAGGGCTGTCAGGGAGATCCATGTGACAAATGCTACCTTCATGATAGGAACAGGGGATATGGGAGTTCTGAGGAAGAAAAGGTTTTTTCCTGGCTGTAAGTCAGGGAAGGCATTGTAGAAGAGGAGACTTTTAATAGCATCTCGAAGGGTAGGTAAGAGTCTCCTGAAGATGAAGAGAAGAAAGGGAGGGGAATACAGTGAGAGGGGGCTGTGAGAGGGGGCTGTGACAGGGAAGTGGGCCACCACATGTTTCCTCTCTTTGGCTATAAGGTCTTAGTCTGTCATTGTTTGATACAATAAGGACAACAAGGGCAGTCACAGTGGTTAGTTAATGTGAAGGTCCTGGGAGTTTCTGCGAAGCACCTCCCCAAATCTTCTCTGGGCCTCCCCAGAGAAGGGCCTCCCCAAATCTTGGCAGCAGTGAGCTGATGCTCATGTTCTTTAGGCAACTCTCCCAGAGGAAGTGTGAATTTGGGAATCATCACAATTAAATAGGAAACTGGGGCAGTAGTTGGAGAGGCGTGAAAGGGGGTCAGTGGAGGATTATGTTAAGATAATAGAAACATACTACAGTATGTCCTAGGCTGAAAGGAATGATCCAGAAGAAAGGCAAAACAGTGCCCAAGCATCATCAACCTGGACATCAGCCTGAATCTGCTCTAACTGACACACCGTTCCCTCTTACAGGGTCCTCTTCATGACCTAGTGGGTAGGCACCTGGCTCCTTGGGTCCACACCCTTCATCTCCACCCTTGTTCCCCCCCCACCCCCAGTTCCTCATCTGGTCAGCCCCAGTGTCACTTCTGCTGGTTACAGGGAGAGCAAACCAGAAATATCCATGCAGTTGGGCCTGCCTGCTCCATCATGTGTCTCTTGGAAAGGAAACACAAATGCAAGTAGAAGGTTCTGAGGGAGATTGAGCCAACCTGCAAGTAGCCCTGACCTCCCATAGACCCCAGAGACCCGTGTTGGGCAGCCTTCAAGTAGGAAATAGCCAACACTTTGACTTGTAAATCCACATTATAGATCCCTGTTGTGGTTTCTGTATCCTTCACTGCTCTTTGTAGATGTGATTGTTTAGATTCCTTTGGGGATGACGATCCAACCTATCGCCAGTTACTGGAAAACAATGCAACCCTCCCCTCAACTCCTTTAGTGTTGAAAGGGTGGGACCTGGGTATCACGTACTTCTGACCCTCATCAGCTGACTCAGCCAGGCATGGACACGCGACATTGGGCTTCAGTCTGGTCCAACCCGTCAGCTTCTGTCTTAATGGGATTTCCACTAAGAGACATAGAGTTTTAAGTTAGGAGTATGCTCGAGCTGAAAGGTCCTGAGACATCAAGACAGGAGCCAGACTATGTATAACTAAGCAAGAGCCACAGGCAAGCCTAAATTATTAACATGTGAAAAATAGTCTTGTAGAAAGGTCCAGTTTGCCAAGAGCAGAAAGAGTTAGAGATAAGATATTCTTTTTAAAAATATATATATTTTATTGATTATGCTATTACAGTTGCCCCATTTCCCCCTCTTTATTCCCTTCTGCCCTGCATCCCCACCTTTAGTCCATAGCTTGTACATATAAGTAGTTTGGCTTCTACATTTCCTATACTATTCTTAACCTCCCCCTGTCTATTTTCTACCTACCATTTTTGCTACTTATTCTCTGTACCTTTTTCCCTTCTCTCCCCCTCCCATGCCTCCACTGATGACCCTCCATGTGATCTCCATTTCTGTGATTCTGTTCCTGTTCTATTGTTTGCTTAGTTTGTTTGTTTGTTTGTTTTTTTAGGTTCAGTTGTTAACAGCTGTGAGTTTGTTTTCGTTTTATGGTTCATATTTTTCATTTTCTTTTTCTTAGATAAGTCCCTTTAACATTTCATATAAGGGCTTGGTGATGATGAACTCCTTTAACTTGACCTTATCTGAGAAGCACTTTATCTGCCCTTCCATTCTAAATAATAGCTTTGCTGGATAGAGTAATCTTGGGTGTAGGTCCTTGCCTTTCATGACTTCAAATACTTCTCTCCAGCCTCTTCTGAGACAAGAGATTCAATAGCCACTGAAGGACACAGAGAAGAGACTTTTCTGTTCCCTTGTGACCCATCAATTCTTACTTCCTATTCTTGGAGGTCAATGGCAGTCTCCTGTTTCCTTTCAGCAAGTCCTGTTTTGTTGAAACTATTTGAGAAAGTGCCTGATCCTTCTTAACGTACCTTACATAATGAAAATATGAAAACCAAAGATATAGTGTATACGAATTAACCCTTGGAATTCCTTGGCCCAATTCAATAATCATTCCATGAACAACTTATTTATGCCAGGTGCTGGGGGTGTTCTGAGAAAACCTGAGACCCACTATCTGTCCTCCAAGAGTCCCCAGCCTGGTAAGCTGTGTTCCCTCATACTTAGAACACAAGGTAGTATAAATGTGAGCATCCTATGAGAAGTGCAGGTGGAAGGCTGAAGGGGTGGACTACAGCTGGGAAGGCAGGAGATACTTGATGGAAGAGGGCCTTCAAGGAGGGGTGGACTTTAGTATTGGAGAGAGGAAATAGGCATGGTAAGTATAAGAAT
Organism: Anoura caudifer; assembly: GCA_004027475.1. Taxonomy (NCBI): domain Eukaryota; kingdom Metazoa; phylum Chordata; class Mammalia; order Chiroptera; family Phyllostomidae; genus Anoura; species Anoura caudifer. Next base: position 482,367 of record PVKU01000183.1, read on the forward strand.
CAGAAGTCTGGTGGCAGGAAGGAGCATGAAATTCATGGGACATGGAAAACTGTGTGGCTTGAGAGAATTATGTGTTAGGGGGAATAGTGCTAGATGAATCTGTAAGAGAGTTTGACTGTGATTATGAGGGGCCTTGAATGCCAAGTCAAATTTGTTATTACAAAAGCATAAGAACGGGAAGAACCCTGGACACTATCTGGTCTAACTCAGGTACTGGTCTCTAGCCCTCTTAAGGTGGCCACCATGACTGAGCTCATCCCAAGCGCTCATTTGCGATATTGTCATTTCAATGGTAATGACTCAGAAACTACTCTTCTCCATTCAGCGACTTTCAGTTCTTTCCACATGGGCCCTCTCACTACCAGGAAGAGTCTTAGAACACAGGGAACAAGACCAGGAATTTTGCAGCATATCATCTAAAACAGAAGTTTGTGAAGTTAAGGATCAGGAGGGAGACATTCACTGTTTGTCAGCATCAGGCAAGGTGCTTGGGGGCTCTACAACACCTAATCTGCCAGTCCCCTTTCAAAAGAGAAAACTGAAGCTCTAGGCAGAAGTAGGAGAGTTCTCTGGGTCGGCCAAGGAAGACGTGAAGCAGGAATGTGATGCAGGCTGACCACAGCCGTGCGCTTCCATGCCCCTTCTCTGTTTCCTGGAAGGCTAGACAGGCCACTAAATGTCACTCACAGAGGAATTTCAAAATGACCTACCCTTAAATTAATGGCTGAGGCTGGTAGTAGGTGGATAGAGGGAACAGATTATAACAAAAGCTGTGTTGCATGAATTTAGCAAAGCACTGAACCACATGAACTAGAAATCTACAGAAAGATTTGACAAAATGGGTAGTTCTTATTCAATAATCCCAGGACTCAATTTATAATAAGCCTTGAGGAAGTCCCCAATTCAAAAACCTTTATCATTTTACAAACCCTTCTTGAGACCACACAGTGCTTCTGGCTTCCAGAAACCAAAGGTGCTATCGCTCTCACAGGTAATGTCATCACTTAATGCCCAAGGGGCAACAGAGGCAGAAACATCTATGATGCGGGACGGGGGGAGGGGGGCAACATTAAATCCTCTCTGGGGTTCTGTCTAGCTGGAACACTTCTGGAGACGGTGTGCCGTTCCTATCTCCTGAAGCTGGCAGCTTGGGATGTCAGGAGCTTTAGATGGGGAACTGAAGGTAAATGGAAGGGCAAGCAAACAGAGCCAGAGGAAAGAGCAGCCAAGAGCTGTGAGAAGGTTGGACCCAGCCTGTGTCTAAGCAAAAGGGCCAGAGCATGTAACACAGGTTGCCAAACTTAAGGGCCCATCAGAATCACATGCGAGGCTGGTTAAATTCCCAGTTTCTGGGGGAATCTCCAGAGACTCTGAGTCTGAGATGTGGTCAGAAGTGGCGTTGTGACCAGTTCCCCAGGTGATCTTACACAGGCGGTCTTTCCTAAGGCAGTCCTTAGGAAAAACTGGTGACAAGATTTTCTTCTGTGGACGTCCATGACCTGCTCTGCAAATTGACAGGTTTGTCAAAGACAATTCCTACTGCCTCTGTCAACTCCAACCCTGGGCTTCTCAAAGGCTTCCATGTCATCTCTGCCCAAGCTCGCTGGCCTTGTTATCTCTCTTGACATAGCTATTTCCTGAGCATTTTAATTTATAAGAGAGGCAGGTTGTCAGCTACCTGCTCAGCTCTTGAAAAGGCCTTGCAGATAATAGATTCTAGCAACTCCATCTGGTCTGCCCATTTGGATAAGAACAAGGCAGCTTCGTGTGTGTTCACGTGGGCGTCCAAATGGGACAGAGTCCCTCTCTCTGGAGGCCATGGCTTGGGGCCAGGACAAAACCACTTCCAGGTCTCAGGTCACAGGACCATGCAGGATGATTTATTTAAGGAAGAAAACTTCAAGGGCTTAAAGGAAATTAAACATGTATATTTCTCCAGCAATTATGCATGTGCTTTCCCTTGAAAAATAGTCCCCATGCCCTGCCTGGAAGAAAAGCCAAATTTCTCAATGAATCTGTGTTCTGAAGGCATCCAGAGGGGTATGGTGTTTTTCTAGCACTGAAAGCCACATGAAAGTCTTTACAGCAGGTTTGCACGGTTTCTGCCGCAGCTCCTTTCAGAGCAGACTCGAGAGTCAGGGAGTCCTGTCTGGGAAAACGAGACAGGCTGGGCCTGAAACATTGATTTCTGGTTCAAGTTTCTTAGTGAAATGTGAATAAGGAATTTTCCACTTCTTTTTGTCCTGATTCACCTTGGCGGAGTCTTTGGAGTCCCAGACTGGGGCAGGGAAAGTCTGTCTCAGGTGGGCATCCAGCCAAACTTGCACCCCAAATGAATAGTCCTCTGTACTGTTCCAGTATCAGTTGTCTCCTTTTGGCTGGGAAAAGACTCCATCCATCTGACTTCTGCTTTAACCATTTTGCTTTAGGAGGAACTGGGCCAGAATGTCAGGACAAGAGAATGTCATAGTGCCATGTAAGTCCTCACCACTGGACGCAAACTTAAGTGGGTGATACGGATCCATTTCTACTAACTGAATAGCTAGCATATGTCAGGCTGTTTGCCAGACTTTGGGAATCAGAAGGTAAATAGGACACAGTCCCTGTTCCCCAAGAGTTTATAGTCTCATGAAGCTGACAGTTGTGCAAATATCAGCAACGGAAGACTCTGATAAAGGGGACAAGAGAGAAGCTGAGAAATGGGGGAGATACGTTCTGGCTGGAAGGCGCTAGGGAATGCTTTGCAGAGGAGCTGGCATTTGCACTGGGTCTTGAAAGATAAGTGGGACTAGAGAGATGGTGGAGGGGTCAGGGGAAAGGCTGTCAGAGAAAAGTACTGTGGTAGAACATCTCTGGTACACGGGGGTACAGTAAGTATTCTGGGGTCACCAGTAGGTAGATATACACAAAGAGGATTAGGAGATGAGGCTTGGACAGAAGGCAGGGACCGAGCTACGAAGGGCACTCTAAGACATGGTGAGGATCTGGACTTGACAAGCCCATGGTAAGCAACCATCAAAGGGCTTTGCGCTGGAGAGAGAGGAGTTGGATTTAGAGAGAACAGGTCAACGTTTTTTGCAATACACCCAGTGAAAAATTAGTTTTGTCCATGTTAGGCTGAGGAAATGAAAGGTCAAGGGTAGAATCAAAAGATAATTTGGAAAAGAAAAGAAATTGATTGTTTGACCAGGGGCAAGAGAGAGAATTTAAAGATTCCCAAATCCGTGGTGATCCCTAATTTAGACAATGACTGGGGATGGTAGGGTGGTTGGTGGTTACTCGCACAGGCCCTAGAGTCAGAGGACCTCCATCCAACACCAGGGTTTCCCATTTCCTAGATAGACACTGACCAAATTCTTCATGCCTCAGTTTCCTCACCTCTAAAAGGGAATGGAATGGACACATTGCACAGTAAATACGTTGGCTATCATTGTGTTAAAAGCCCTACCATTTTCTGGTATCAGTTATTTCTCAGGTCCCCGAGGGTCTGTGACTTGGAATTTAAACGAGGTGCCCTGTGAAGAGGGTGTGCCTGGTGCATCACTTTGCTCAGAAGGGTAGGGTTCACTCTGCCCATTGTTACTCTCCATCTGGTAACTCATTCAACCATTAGGTTAAGTGATAAAATCTTCTTTGAAAAAAAAAAAAACAAAAAACAAAAAACACACCTCTTTTGAAAGCAAAGAGGTCTAAGGAAGTGTTGTTTCTTGGGCAGAATATGGAAGTTTTATGGGGGAAATCACTGCCAGAATAGCATTTGAGAGTTTGAGGTTTTTCAAAAGAATCCTGCAAATCATCCTTTGCATTCTCACTGGAAAAAATTGAAGAGTGCTGTGATATGTGGGGTTTTAAAACCATTAGACAATATAATACATAAAAAGCCCATAAAACATACCAGCAAAACAAACTGCTATAAAATGAGTATTCCCCTAACCGCCACTCAGGTCAAGTAATAGAACACTGTCAGCGCCATGGATCCGCCTTCCTCTCACACCTCCTCCACCAAAAATGAATTTCGTCTTGACTTTTATGGCAACCACTCCCCTGACTTTCTCTCCTCTTGCCACCTAAGTATGCACCCCTGGTCCCTGAACACCCAGGTTTCGTTTTGATCAGCTTGACCTCCATATCATGAAATCACACGTATGTACCCTTTTGTGACTGGCTTCCCTTTCTCAACAGTACTAGCAATAGCGCCTGTGTGGGCGTGAGCCTGAAGTTTGTGCATTTTCACTACCACACTAGAAAAATATACTACAATTTACTTTCCATTTGACTTTGGATGGGCATTTGGATTGTTCTGTTTGGGGGATATTTTGAATGGTGGTGCTGAGGAAATTCTCATCCATGTGCATACATTTCTGTTGGGGTTTTCCTAAGCGTGGAATCGCTGGGTCATAAAAAGTGGGAGTAGATTTATTTTAAGGAAATACTGCTAAGCAGTCCTCCAGAGGGGTTCTACCAGTCCACACTTCCACCAGCAGGGCTCAGGAATTTCCAACTGTTTTCATATTCACCAAAACCTTGTACCGTTCATCTTTCTTCCATGTTTTATGTCTAAAGGAGGTTTGAAGGGCATCCTGGGCAGATAACCAGAGGTTAGTGAGCTGCCAGATCAGTTTCAGGTCTAAAGAGCTATGATATTTGTAAATAAGCAGAATGAATTACGTTTTCAGAGCAAGGCACATAATTATGCTTTAACATGCAAAAGATTATTGTAAACCTCTGAATGGAGTCACAGAGGCAAGCTGACTATGGGTGAGTAGAGGTGGAGTTGTAAGGAGATAAAAGGGTATTTCAGAAAAGCTTTTGAGATGGAAATGGAGGCAGGGATGGAGGGCATCAAGGATGCATGGAAGCAGGTAGAGGCCCTGAGGGAATAGCTCTGGAAAAGAGTTTTTAGGTTTTGGAAGTAGGTATTGGTTTGGGTCTATTGGTTTTTAAAATGTACATAAATACTATTATATTGCTCTTTTCACTTGCAATTTGCCTTTTGACCCTCAAAATATTGACCTAGTTTATTAAATTTAATGACTATATGGTATTTGTTTAAATTTGAACATTAAATTTACTTTTTCATTCCTATATTGATAGATATTTTTAGACAATGCTAAAACAAACATATTTTTTGGTTTTTATATTTTTTAAGATATGGAATAGAAATAATCTGAAGCAAACATGGCAATTTTGGATGTTGAGTATAAGAATGTCTCTTATATTATTTTCTGGATACTTCTGTGTATCTGAAGTATTTCATAATATAAGTATGCTTTAATACTTAATATTAACCTAAACATGTCACACAGAGAAGAGCACTTGAATAGGCAGGTCCCAGAGTCTTTCTGGCTGGGGTGACCAAGGAGCCTGTGGAAACTGTAGAGACCAGACATCTGAAGGGTCAACCTGGATGCAGCTTGGCTGAGACATTATGCTTGTCCCAAGTCTCAAAGGTGGCCATGTGGTTCAGTTCTGGAATTAGACAGGTATGGCAGGATCCGATTCCAGTGCTCGCAGAATGAGACCCTTGGCAAACTCTTCAGTTCTCAGCCTTTTAATCAGAAAAACTCAAGGGATTAAATCTATCAGGCAGAGCTGTTATGAAAGTAAGTGCAATCACAGACGTAATTGGCAGTTACACCAGTTTGCATTGGATGAGGAAAGCAGAACCACTATGAGAGATAGAATGAAGGATCTGTTATAAGAATATGACTATCAGAATGTGGGTGGAAACTGCAGAAGAGAAGAGCTGGAAGAGGATAGTTGGAGGATCAAAGTCACTCACTAGGGACCGCAAAGTGATGCTGGTTCTGTAAGGTTCTGCATTTGATGGCGGTCTGAAGTCACAGGTCAGCAGGAAAGACAGTTGGGGAAAAATGCTGGACACAAAGCAGAAGAGAGCAAGGACAAACTAGAACTCACAAGGACAAGACTCATTTCATAATGGTCAGCTCAGGTCTAATGGTAACTTGGTGGCCCATAGAAGGCATTTAGTCTCTATTAGGCCCAATAGCAAGGTCGAGGCTTTTTTAGAGGGAGATGATTATCTGTAGAGTATGACATAGTTTTGCACTCAAGTCCTAAAGGGCTGTGCTATGTCTTACCAATAGGGACCGGTTAGAGGCTCCACACAGCTTCCTTATCTGCCACAGACATTTCTAGCACAAATGGATCTGCTGAATCTTATGTTCCATACAGGTGGCAGAGTAGCTTGCTTGCTAGGCTGGATCTGTTGCAGTCTTCTCATTTTTTGGACCTCACTCAAAAGTGGCAGCTGTTCAGGTTACTCAATAAATGAGTTTAAGTACCATGCTTAAATGAAGTATAGTTGCCTCCAAAAT
>PVKU01000183.1:488804-520192 GCA_004027475.1 Anoura caudifer
GGTCCTTGATTCTTTCTCTGAGATTTCTCCTCCTCCTCCTCCTCCTCCTCCTCCTCCTTCTTCTTCTTCTTCTTCTTCTTCTTCTTCTTCTTCTTCTTCTTCTTCTTCTTCTTCTTCCTTTCTTACCAAGATATTCAGAGTAGCTGCTATTTCCTAGGCTGGTAGAACCAATCAGCGTATCATCAGCACAGTAGGCCTGTGTGATGTTCTGTGGAATGGAGAGGCTATCAAGGTCCTTGGAATTAGATTATGACAGGAAATTGGGGGGTTTAACATAACATTAAGGCAGAACAATGAGGGTGTATTGCTAGCCCTGCTGTCTGAGAGCCAACTGCTCCTGGTGGCTTTTAGTCAGAGGTACAGAGAGGAAAAAAAGCATTTTCCAGATCAATAGCTACCAGAGGCTGTGTTGATTTTCTTCAGTAACAAAACCACATCTGGAAAAGGAACTAACTGCAACTAAGGTTACCATCAATTAAGTTTACGATAATCCACTGTTACTCTCTGAGATCCACTTATCAGGCCAAATAAGCAAGCAGAATGTGGGTGCAGTAGGATTCACCATCTCTGTATCTTTCTAGTCCACCGTTTCTGCCATACTACAGAAATATATTTCTTTAATTAATCCTTTGTAGGGAGAGGTGATTCTATTGGCTTCCAGTTGACTTTTCCTACCATAATAGCTCTTACTCCATGGATAAGGTAAACGATGTGGAGAGTCTACTAGTGACTGAGTATGTCTTTTCCTAAAATGATCAGTTCTGGAACTGAAGAAATAACTACAGGGTGTTCAGGGACACATTGAGCCCACACATTGAGCCCACTCAGGTGAATCCAAGCCAAAGCTCCGTCAATCACTTGACCTCCATAAGCTCCTGTGTTAACTATGGACCACAGTGGCATTTTCAGTCTGTTGAAATTAGTCATTTCAAAGCCAATACTTAGTAATTCTTGAAAGATGTGGTCATTGTCCTTTCCCCAATGCAACATCACACTAGCAAATGTCCTCAGGTACCTTTGGGGAAGGCTAAAAAAGATTTACTGTATAGATTTTGGGCTGGCTAGTAGTTCTTCCTTCACGGGATCAACTTTCTTTCATTCAAACAGTGATAGGACTGAGGGAGAACTGACTGAAATCTGGGAATTGATTGTTCTGGGAACCATATTTTTCTACCGTAATCAAGTTACCTCTGTTTACCAGATGTAGAACTTTTCAGTTTACATAAATCAAATAAGACTTGTGTAGGCCACTCATCAATTTCAGTTTTTGGGATGCTATGATCAATTAGCCAATGCCAAAGAGCTTTCTCTGTGGGTCAAACCATTCTGATTAATGCTTTGACTCTGCTGTCCATTACGGTAACCACTACACTCAGATGATTGTGTCTTACACTTGACTTCTGCCACCTGGACGTCTCATCATCTCCAAGAGTTCATGGAACCCACTTTGATGGCTACTAGAGGTTCTTCAAAGATACTGAGGCCCCCCTTGTGGTACTCATACCATATCACAAGTCCTTGTAAAGGGAATATCCTTGGGACCCTCCTGGAAACATAATTAGAAGGTAGATAGACAGGTCTCATATAATAAATGCATTCCAGAATTCTGATTTCCTTAGCCTTTGGCCACGTTCCTCTACATTATGTCAAAGAGTGATAGTATTTCACTTGTACCAGGAATAGGCCATCGCTGGGTCTAGAATTTATAGTTCAGTGAACCAAGCAAACTATTACTCCAAGTAATACACTAAATTGAAATATCCGTGCTCGGTGTACCTATATTGACATATTTGGCCTGATTCAGAATTGTATTCCTTTTGCCTTGATATAACATCAATAAGATCCATTTCTAAACATAGTCCTCAGGTTCCTCTGAATATATATTGGAAGAAGTTTGCAGTTCTTTTGTTGTATGACATTTTCACATGGGTCACACTGTAATCCACAGTCCCTGGGACCTGCTGAGACTTGTGTCTAGTTATAGGACTAGAAGCAATGAGATGACCTGGGGATAGGTGTTGAGAAGAATCAGTGGTTTTCTGCAAGGCACTTCAGGTCCTTGGTCCTGGTCCAGGTCCAATGGAAATTTTTTTCAGAAAAGGTAGACTGAGCTATTCCATTAGGAGGAAAGTGCTGCTACTACTTATAAAGAAGGTTCAGCAGAATTCAGAATTCAAGCACCTCAGCTTCCTCTGAGTCTGCCCATATGCCTCTATCCTAGTCTTCAGGGAACCACTTCTTCTCAGTCAATGTCCTAACTTTAATAGAAGGCCCTATGAAGTTGTAACTTTAATTTGCATTATTCAGCCCAAGGTTAGAGTTTAGGATTGATTCTGAGGAATCTTGGACCTGTAGCCATAGGTTCTATGGGTTTTCCTTACCCACTCCCTGAGTTGGGGACTTAAAGCCCTAAGGTCATAATTTCTGTCTCCAACACATTTAGAAGCTGCCTATCAAGCCCTTTCTCCCCCTTATTTTCACTAAAATGATCTATGGCAACTACTTGTACCTTGCCTTCCATAGGCATTTAATTACAGGTGTTACAGGTTATATTTTAAGTAGCTATTTTGGTACTGCATGCCATGGAGTACCAGTGTCCCCTTTACCACTGGCCTTGGGATCATCATGCCTTTAAATCATAACAGAGAACCCATTCCAGAAAACAAATCCAGGACCAATTCACAGAACTCAGCCTTTAGATTATTTTCCTCATGATTTGAGCAAAGAAGCAGAGTCACTCTCAGTGATACAAAACAAAGAACTTTTTGCAGACATTAGAGTTTTCACAATTGTGAAAGAAGTCGTGGATGTTAGGGTCTGGAAGAGAACAGTTACTAACCAGGGACAACGAAGGACAACTGGTGAATAATTCTGGGGGAGCCTTGCCTCTGCGTCTCCTGGTGGTTCTGAAGTTACTGCAGTCAGGAGGACAAGTTGGGTCCGAAGCAGAAGAGAGTGAGAACAACCTGGGAGGCATGCCTATCTCTCACCACAGCTAACCCTGACCAGGTGGTTGGCCTATGGAAGAAGCTCGTGCCTTTAGCCATGGAGCTGCACTCATGCCTGACACAGGGCTCAGTGGGAGCTGGAAAGGCTGCAGAATGGGATCCTGCCCCATGCCAAGGAGGTGAGGGAGCAGATCAGTGACAATGCCTGTGCACCTGGGGACATGCACTTGATCTTCAGTTGGAATGATTATTCTCTCCCTCTGCCTTCCAAATCTCATGCCTATTTCTCTGTGGCCAAATAGAAGGAGGGTCATACAAAGCAGGGAAATCTGGGAAATGTGGTGTGAGCTTCACTAGGCTGTTCAGTACAAAACCACCATATCGGTCAATATTTGGTAGCTCTCATTTAAGGAGCTCAAGATCTAACCTAAGAATTAGTACCTAGAGGGACATGTCAAGATAGAAGAATGAAGAGGAGCCATGTAAAAATTGGAGTATGAATCAGCCTAAATAAATTAAGACTGTCCATGAGATTTAACTCATAAAAAATCAGGATCTGGGAAGCCAGAAGGGAGGGCAGATTTTGTTCCAGAGCATTTCTCTATTTGACATTAGTGATGAGAACCCACCATGCTCTTTCAGAGCATTTTGTGGCTTGGGAAGTGCTTTCACACCCATCATTTCTTTCTGGGAGGGTTGGCCTTCTAATGCATTCACTCATTCACTAAATAGGTATTGAGCATCTGTCCCATGCCAGGCACTGTGCTAGGTATTTTACATACGCTGACCCCCAATATAATATCTCCTTTATATTTCACTTGTTGCTATTTTCCATATAAAGAAATTATGGCTTTAACTTTGGAGTACAGAGGTGAACATATTCCATCCTTGCTTTCTAGAACAGGGGTTGGCAAACTTCTGTGTAAAGGGACAGATAGTGCATATTTTAGGGCTTGTGATACAGTCTCTATTACAAGTGCTCAACTCTGCAACTGTAGAGAGAGCAGCCATACACAGCACAAAACTGAATGGATGTGACTGTGTTCCAACAAAATTTCATTTACAAAAACATCTGGTCAGACAGATTTGCCTGTGAACTGTCGTATGCTCACCCTACACTACAAGGTCACAATCTAGAGGAGGGACTAATGTGAGCAGTTCACGATGAGACAATGTGGTGAGGAGCTGTACGTGCAGACAGAGGGCATAAGAGGTCGGGGAACTTGGCGAGGCCTCCACACAGCCTGTGTAAAATCATGACGGCTGTGGCCTGTGTTTCTAGGTCACTCACTACCATCCAAGACCCAGGAAAAGCTTTCAGACCAACGTAGGGTGGGACCTGGTGCTTGTATCTGATCAGAGCATGTGTCTCCCTCCTGCATTGGCTGTCTTTCTATGAACAAGCCTGTGGTGTGGGGGTTGTGGTCCACTTCCCCTGCACCACCCCCACCTAATACTTCTCGAAACCCAGAGTTCTGTATCCTTGACAGTGCGGAAGCTGTGGGCTTGGATGACATGCTGCCCTAGGATGATACTTCCTTGCATACCATCCCCGACTTCTTCTGATCCAGAGCATGGGAACAATACTTCCTAGTAAGTGGGTTACAGTTTGCACTTCCTAGAATGCCCTCTGCGTAATATCCTCAATGACAGGTCTGGCTCCTGTTGGAGGTATGGAATCACACCTAAGGTTGGTTGGACGTTACAAGGAGGCCTGCTTCAGCTCAGTACAAGGAAGGACTCCTTAAAACAACAGAAGCAGCCTCAGCTACAATGAGTTGTCTATGGAGATGAGTTTCTGACCAGGGGGTTTGGGGCAGTGGCTGGAGGACCATCTGAAGGAGAAGGACTCAGGAGCCTCTCAGTCCGGCTTTCCTATTAACTAGCAGTGTGACCTTGGACAAATGTCTTAACCTCTCTTAACTTGGTTTCATCATTTGAAAATGGAGATTATGCATCTCTCATGTGGCTGTTGTGATAATTAATGAGAACATCATTCAAATTCTTAGCATGCACCAGCCTGGCACAGAGTGGAAGGAAGACCGCCTTTGAGGGACTCTGACATCAGGTGGGGTGAAGTAACTACTGAGGTCCGAGGTTTAGAGTTCTTTGATACACATATCTAATAAGAATTCCTTTCTTTACACAAAATAATTTCAGGGAATCCTAGAAACAAAGGAATATGACCTCAGAGGATCTATTTGTGAGAACCCTAAAACTGGACATAAGAAAGAAACATTTATCAACACAAACGGATTTTATCTGGAGGGGAAAACAGTTGTGGGATTTTTATGATTTATGGTTTTTCATGTGCATAAAAGGCTGTGGGTAAAAGGCATTCCAACATAAAGTATTTCCAGCCAACTTAAAGAAAGTTTGCCTTTTTTTTATTGTTGTTCTATTACAGTTGGCCCAGTTTTCCCTCTGCTCCCGTAGTCAATCCCCACACCGTTGTCCATGTCCATGCGTCGTTTTTATTTGTTCTTTAACTAGGCCCTTCCCCTTCTTTCCTCAAGTGCCAGTACTAACAAAGCTTTCATGAAAGTTGGAGTGGGGGAGGCAGAGCTTTTAAAAATTTTTGCTTGCTGTTTGCTTAAATATATTACTCAATGAGTTGATATTAGAAATAGGCCCCGATTTCTATAAGTCCTCCACAAAATGAAAGTATCTGAATTTGTGAACCAAAGAAAATGCAACTCCTTTTTCTTAATGCAGATGGAAGGAATCTCAAGAGACCAGTGAAGCAAGAAATTATCAAAGCTGCGTGCGGTATTCACTAAGTAACTTTGTGCCAGTGCCCGGGGAGCTGCCACCACAGCTGCCAAGCCCGGTCGCCCTTGCTGACCGGTGCAGAAGGGGCTCGCTGCCCCGGGATAGAGGAAGCAGGAAGTTTGCTGAACCCAGACAGAAGAAAAAGAACACATTCTAGAGAGTCCCAGCAGGTGGGGGAGCCCCTTCGCACAGGAGGCTCTTTTGACCCAGAGCACACACAATAGAGCTCTCTCAGAAGAGAGATTTTTTTTTTCCACGGGTTTCTTCTTGGCCCTGGGGATTTGTTCTAAGTGGCTTTCTCTGTGTGTGAGTTGTCTTGGCCTTTCTGAGTTTCTTTCCCTTTGGAACGCTCAGATCTTTCCATTGTGCGCCATGTCCTTATTAAAAGGCTGAGTCACCCTGCCTTGCACTTTGCAGCCCTCACATCCCCCCTCTGAATTAAGGTAACCTGGCCGATGTCTGGTGGCTCGGCAGGGGAAAGGGCACCTTTATCACCCCCTCTCAGCACTAGGCACCCCTCGGGAGCATTGTTGAGGGACACAGGGTTCAGATGAAAAAGTGTCTGTAAAAGGCTGACAGGAACTGCTTAGGCTAGATGACCTTTAAAGATTTTTTTTCCAGTTCTGAAATTCTATGATTCTAAAATGGTATGCAGCCCCCCAATGATGCTGTTTGAGGAAGAGCAGATGGAACTAAAGATGTGTATGACTCAAAGGAGGCCTTGGAGCTGCCTTTAAGATCCTCCGAATACAGAAATAAGGAAGATAGATTAGTTTCAGTATACGTGGCCTCAGAAGGCAGAAATTTTGGCTGGAATTTTATAACAGGATGGGAGTTTATAGTTCAGATAGAAAAGGAACTCTGATTTAGCAGCTAGGGGCCCAGGTGTAAAGGCTGAACACCTGGTTTCAAATCCTGACCATCACATGACTCTGGGCTAGTGACCTTAACTCACTGAGCCTCTGTTTTCTCCTGGGTTATACGGTGACAATAAGATTGGGGTTGCTTCTGCCATCGGGCTATTGTGAGGATTGAATAGGGTAAGGGAAAGTGCTTCTAAATTCTGAAATTCTACAGATTTAATCTTATTGGCCAATACCCTGATTTTATATAGGACAAAACCAAAGTCTAGAAAAGTTAACAAACTCTTGTGAGACCATAAAATATTGATCTAAGGCAGTAGCTGATAAGGCCTCGCTAATAATTATATTGATCCCAAGATACCCTAGGGTCAAAGGCTTTGTGGGGAACTTGGGGCCATGGTGCAGCCCCAACCTTCCAGTGCGGTTTCACTCACTGTTAATGTTCTTTTCTGATTATAAAAATAGTACATGCTCATGATATGAAACTTGTGGAATACAAAAGGAGGAAGAAGAAAAGTTTAAAGCATTTCCATGATTCTGCTATATGGCTGTATTCACTGTTGAAATTTTGATATATACCTTTGTAGTCTTTCTTCTATGCGTGTACATATTTGAGCATAATTGGAAGGACATTTTATGTGAAGTGTTTTATATTGATATATTATTTTTCACTTAAGAGTTTGTTATGCACTTTGCCATTAAAATTCATTAAGCAGTATTTAATGCTTTCCCAATGGTTCAGTGTATGGTTACATTAGATATCAAGGTTCTTTTCTAATTTTTTGTTATTATTAATAACATGTTGAACATCCATACACCTGTACCAAATTCTGCAAGTTCTGATCCACCGGTAAGCAAATGTTTCCTCCGGATTTTTCCACATTATTTTGGCCTTTCTCTAAAACTCTTAAGTGTTGTGTCTTTCATAGAGTCTCATAAATGTTAGTTTGCCCCAAAGTGTTGTAGGTTTACCTTGATGGCTTGTGTGGTATAGAATATAATACATATTTGAGGCCCAAAGCCCCACTGAAAGTATATTATTTAAACATACATGTTTACACTATTTATTTTTGCCCTGTGTTGTTCCCAGATTTGTTATCTGAGTTTCACTTGTCTTTACAGGTTAACGTTTCAGACCAGACACTTTCCAAATGGCCCTCCTGCATCCATATCACTGGGAAGTCCCCTCCTCTTGAATTGGCACCACCTGTGACTCACTTTGGGGCAATGGCATGTAGCAGAAATGATGCCGCTTGACTTCCACAGCAGGTCATAGGAACCCTTGCAGCTGTGGTCTGGGTCTCTGGGAATACTTTTTCTGAGAAAAGGTATTGCAGATAAGAAGTCCAGCAACGCTGAGATCATCATGCTGTGAGGACTCCTAAACTAGCCACATGGAGAGGCCTGCCAAGTCAGGCCCCAGTTCTCCCAGGCACCCAGCTGAGGCTCCAAGGAAGTGAGTGAAGAAGTCATCTTGGAAACCCAGCCCAGTCTGGTCTTCAGATGATCCCAGTCCCAAGGTTACTCTGGCTGTAATCCATCCCCAGGTAGGAAGGGGCTACAGCTCTGTGCTTACTCACTGGAAGCAGCTGAACCCAGTCAACCTGAAGACTACGCTAGGTTTGAAGAATAAAAGGTGAATAAGACATGGCGCTGCTCATCCTCAGGGAGCCCTAATCTACCATGAGAATGTTTATGAGGCAGTGACTGATAGGATCTGGCACACAGAAATAATGAGCCTTACTTGACTGGTTGCTCCGCTAGGGGATAAGGTGATTCTGCCATAGAGTACGGAGGGATTCTGAAAAGATGACATTGAATTGTACCTTGCAAATGCCTGGGAGCTCACCAGTGGACACAGTGGAGGGCTGACCGACCAACAGAAAGACTCATGTGCAAAGAGACAGCACAGCCTGCTGGGAGAAGAACGGGTAATAAAACCAGTGGGGGAGGTAGGATCTGATCGTGACAGTCACATATGTCAGGTCATAAAGTAGAAATCTGGTCTAGCTGAAAATGGGTTTTTAGCAAGTGAATGAATGACATGACAAGATGTGCCCTTAGAAAGATCACTGCGGCTACGCTTTTTTATGCAGCAAATGTTCACCGAAGATTCACCTGTTCATTGAGCTAAAAATGGTGTAGAGAAATGGTGTCCAATAGAAATGCAACATGAACCACATATATTTAAAATTTCCTAGTAGCCATATTTTAAATAGGAAAAGTAACAAGTAGAATTAATTTCATAATAATGTATTTTATTTAACCCAATCGTTCCAAAATATTATTTAAATGGGTAATTAATGTAAAAGTTATTGAGATATTTTACATTATTTTATTCTAAGTCATTGACATTGGTGTATATTTTACACTTCCAGCACATCTCGACATGGACTAGCTACATTTCAGAAGCTCAATGCACACATGTGGCTTGTGGGTATTGTACCTGGCAGGGCAGCTCTAGATTCAGGAGACACAGTGGAGAGCAAGGCTGGGGAGGTCTCTGCCCTCACAGAGTGTATAGCCTAAGTTGAAGGGCGAATATTGAGAAGAAACCAGCAAACAAGTAAATCAGCAAGATTGTTTCAGAGGGTGGTAAGCAGTGTGGAAAATATAAAATGAGCAGAACAAAAACATTAAACTATGGTGGTATGTGCCTGGGCAGGCAGGTGGTGGTGGCCAGGCAAGGCCTTGCAGTGGAAGGGATGCTTCCGCTGATGCCTGAGTGACAAGGTGATGCCGGGTGTATAGGGCTCTTAAAACAGAACCTCTGGGGCCTGGTGAGTTTGAGGTGCCTGTGGGCTATACAAATGGAGATGCTCAGTATTAATAAAGGTTCATAGAATTATCACAAAGTTGTTCTTCATTTTCTGCTTTTTCTCCTGCCCCTTAATGGCATCATAGACAGACTTCATCATTTCCAGTTAACTAAATCTCAGTCAAGTGACTGTACTCAAAGCCACTTTAAAATGCTTGAAATGGTGAATTTTATGTTATATGAATATTATCTTTAAAAAATCAGTTGAACCTCCTTTAACTCATGGATCTCGCACCTGGTTCAGAGCTTTCCCTTCCCCCCCAGTGCTGGCTATCCTTCTGCCTTGAAGGATCTGTGTAGGAACGGTGCAAGGCCCGTTCTCTTCATCTTCTTCTTCCTGTTCTGGACCTCTTTCTTTATGAATTGAAGCGGGAAGGAGGGCCAAGGGAAGTGAAGGTCATTTTGTGTGTCTGGCCTCATGTGTGGTAGGGAGGTGTCCCTGGCCTCACTCTGGTTCTTTGAGCTGTGGTCGCCTGCACCGATATGGCCAACTCTCTAGGAAGAGTGAATATGTTATTTTTCAGCTCCATGTTGGTCCCTCTTGTAACAGAGCACCCTCAGGCCAGGGCCCTGCTGGCGTTTATACCCCCAACTTCCACTCTGTGAGGGGCTCCCTCACGTGGCAGGCACAGGGCAGTCCTGGGGCCACTGTCCTTTCTGTGCTCTGTGCTTGCTCACTGAGAACTGCAGGAATTGCCAGAGATACACTCAGAAGGCTGCAGGAAACTGGGAGGAGGTGTCTGTTTCTCCTTTTGTCAGCACAGACTCCACCCTCCTTCTTAATTCCTATCAGTATCAGCCAGGCTGTCAAGGCCAGAAGGAAGTGGCACTGTCTCTGTGTGTACATGTACCCCTTTCCTTCAGGGGATGTGCTGTAAGCTGTCCCAGGAATCCCCTCCCCTTCTTCAGTCCATTTGGATGGGGATGTCAGGGTGGGCCTGCAGGTCAAACCCTCAGCAAGGGGGGGGACCAGTGACTGCGGTGTTAGTGCCCTTCACCTGAAGGCACCTCCAATCTTTAAAACAGGTTCATGTTGAGACCCCATCTTACTTGGCCTTGGAGTTGGGTATAGTCCCTTCCTTCCCCATAGGGCAAAGGACAAACATCTCCCCTAAAACAGAACCAGAAGGATAGGCTTTTAATTGTTTTACACACTGGATTCTGCAGCTAGTAAAAGCTTAAATGTCATTAAGGTTCTTTATAGAGTTGAGAATTTCCCTCTATCTCCTCAGTTGGGCAGCAAGTGAATTATAGCTCAAGGCCTCTGGGAACAGAGCTGGCTCCTCAGGGTTTCCCCCCTCAGAAGCCATCCCTCCTTCATCTTCTCCCCCCACCAGCTCAGTTTCAGAAGGTAGCATATGTGCTGGTGCCTGAGGACAAGCGCTCACAGAACACAGGGACGCCTGCGCTGGCGTGCTGCCCTGTGTCCAGGTCCCCTGCAGGGTTCTGCTTACTCTTAGTTTTGCCCAGAACAAATGGAAAAGAAGACAGGACCATTGTAAATACCTGCAACCGGAGAAGCGAGGCTGGTGCTGGGAGCCCAGCTGGGTTCCCTTTGACGTTAGAAAAGAAAGCAGAGCCAGGACTCAGCAGGGCGGCTCATAGCATCCCCAGTCTAAGTGGGTAGGAAACATTTCAGCTCTCCTCAGTAAAGGGTGCTGTTATTTCAACTTCCAAAAGCAAAATTATATTGTGGCCCACCAAGGAATGAAGTCACTTGTTCACAAACCCACATGTAAAAAACTTTCTACACAACATCACTCAGTGACCTGGGTTTGGGAATGTGGAACGTGAGGCCTGGAAAGAAGTGAATTGTCCAAGGTCACAGAGATAGTTAGAGGGAGAATGTGTAGTTGGTGGGAAGAACACTGTCTCTGGGGTCCAACAAGCCTAGACCTGATCCAAACTCTGCTGCGTGACCTTAAGCAAATTTGTTAACCTCTCATTTTGTCATCTGTAAATGAGGGTAATGATAACTGCCTCGCAAGCTTATTTTAAGGACAAAATGAGAATATACAGGTAAAACGCCTGACCCCAAATCAGTGCTCACTAACTAGTGGTTTATTAGAATAAAGTATAGCTGCCTATAGGTACAGTGTCCCCTTACAGGAGAAGTAGAATCTCACAACAGAAGAGCTGTGTTGGTCACTGTCTGGGTGTCACTGGGTGCTTGGTAGTAATTCTATCCTTGGGAGTGGTGTTTCTCTGGAGTTTGTCTTAATGGATCAGGAGAGAGTCCCTCTTCTTGTCTCCCATGAAATTGGCCATGGTGGCTTCTCTCCCAGGTGGGGAGCAGCTTCTGAACGAACCACTGTGGAGCCTCTATCACCTGCTGAAAGACTGTGACCAGTGATCAGACCACTAATTTTTCATTCATTCATTCATTCATTCATTCATTCAACACATATTTGAGCATTTTATCCATTTTAGAAACTATTCTAGGTGCTAGGAATACAGCAGTACGCCTTCACGGAGCTTACACTCTAGAGGATTGCAACAGTTACAGAAAGTGATAATGCAGCTGATGCCAGGTTATGAAGCCTCTCTGTTCTGAAGGCTCTTTCCGCAAAATGCCACAGACCCCGTGTCTTCTCACTTCCGCCAGCAGCTGTCTCCATCTCCTGCTCTGTTTTAATGATTCTCCTCTCCTGGACCATTCCCCTGTAACTGGGGGAATTAAAAAGAAAAATAGCAATTGTTAGAAGCAGGAAATACGATAGTTTCTTCAATGATTGAGAAATCCAATAAATTAACAATTTTACAAATTTCTTTTCTAAAATGTGCCCCTGCCCAATTAAATTAGGTTGCTTTGTCTTGTAGCTGACGACTTTCTGAGCATGGCTGGCCTGCATCAGAAGGGCCTCTTCGCCTCCCCGGGCCCAGGTTTTGGGGTGTGTCTTCTATAGCAAACATGGCACCCCTGACCCCACCTCCTTTATCACTTGAGGCTGGCTGTGAAAAGAAAGAGAAGAAAAGTACGTTTGTTTAGTGGGAGATCTTTTCTGGAGCCAACAGGGAGAACAGGATTTGAAACAAGAGGAGGCTGCCTTTTTGGGGTCAATGGTTAACCAGTCAGATTAATAAATGCTAGAAGGAGGAAGTAGCCAGTGAGTCAAAGGCAAGAAAAAAAATGTCTCCTTGTGGTTCAAAAGCCAGCTAAAGTTTACCAAGATCTGTGACCTGTGGTTAAAACGTCCTCAGAGGCCAGCGCTCATCTGATTCCCACCCGAAATGCTGCCGCCTTTCAAGAGAGCCACCTGGCTCCGCTCTTAGGCACAGCAGCCTCGGGGCTGCCGCTCCGGCGCTGACCCGTGTCCTGCCTGCCCCACAACCTCCCCGCCACTGCTGCCACAGAAGTCCCCGGGCCCTGCCCCAAGTCCACACACTTCTTTCCTGAGTACCACCTCCTCCATTTCCACAGGCTTGTCCCCCAACACAACTTCCACCCAATGTTAAATCAGATGGAGAGCTTTAGGCCGGGTGAGAACTTTCGGCTGATGTGATCAAGAAAGCTGGGCCGTCCACGCCTCTGTTCTGAGTTGCTCCATGAGTTTTGGCAGATTGCTTGCCTCAGTTTCCTTGCTGTTAACTAAGATGACTGGTTGGCCTAGAGCAGTGGTTGGCAAGCTTTTTCTAGAAAAGGCCAAATAGTAAATATTTTTGGCTTGCAAGCCACCCGATGGGTGTTTCTCTCAACTACCCACTCTGCCATGTCGAATGAAAGCAGCGATAAACAATATGTAAATAAACGGGTGTGGCGGTATCCAGCTAAAACTTTATTTACAAAAACAGGCTATTAACAGGACTGGCCAATAGGCTGTGGCTTCATAACCCCTGAACTAGAGCCCTAAGGAGCTTTGCAACACACGAATATCACTGAATCCTGAATTATTTCACAGAGAGAAAACTCAGTCCCAAAGCTACTGAATGCGGTTCCCCAAGCCACCAAGCATGCGAGCGGCTGAGCTGGTGCTAGAAGTCAGGTCTCCTGGTTCTAGTCCACTGCAGCTCTCAGTTCTTCCAGGGGCAAAGCACAAGCTGTTTTCAGCAGGTGGGCTGACTACGGATGAGAGTGCGCCTGTCTCGGGAGGGCTTTCTGGCTCAGGGAGGGCCCCAGGCTGGATTAGGTAAAGGTCACTGCAAGAACGGGGGCATGCAGTGGGCAAAAGTTAGGCTGCTCATTTTGAATCTGAGACAACTGGGGCTTCAGGGAGGGAAGTCCCTGCATATGCCATGTCATAACCTCTGCTTCCGAGTCTGCATCTGTTGACCTGCTTTTCACCCAGATGGTGCTGCAGGGAGGAAGGCCCCACCAGCATGTGCTCTTCCTGTGTGACTAAATGTTCCACCGAAGGGGGCTCCTCCCAGAAGATCAGCTCCTGAGCCTGCGCTTCTGTGGCAGCAGTGGCGTGGCCCCACACGGCTATTTATTGTTACACTTCCAGGACATGCTTCCCTTCAAACAACTTTGTGTAAATTTGCTTGGGACTAGCTGTTCCAGAAGGTTTTATGATGTTATTCTGTTTTCCTCTTTGTCCCCAGCCTTTGCCCTTCAGAGGAAAGAGGCCGTGGATAAGGTCCAATGGGGTGGGGTGAAACTTTTCACTTGGAATCTCAAGGGCCCTATGGTCTAGCAAGTGTGATTTTCTTTTCCACACTCCACTCTTCAAGTCCTGCAGGGACCCCTCACAGAACCCTGGCCGCAGGATTCTGGAGCAACAATACTCCCCATCATCACTGCCATGCCTGTGACTCCTAGAAGTGAGGTAATGTACCCTACCTATCTGTATTCACTGAGCTCCAACCAACAGCCCCAGTTCTGTCTGGTATGATCAGATTTTGTAGCAAAATTTGTGTGAAAGAAATAAAGCTTGAGATTAGTTTGCTACAAGGATTTTTTAGCTGGATGAGGAAGGAAGATGTTCAGACTTGGCTTCAGCATGAGCCTGGACTGGGGAGCTAGACTGGTTCTGGGGAGTCATCCAAGCAGGCCTTCCCCGAAAGGTACATGAGGTTCCTGGTCAGCAGGCATCCTCTAGCTGCAGGATCAGCTCAAGATGATCCCTACCTGGAGCCATAGACCTCCAGGCTAGTTTCGGAGGTTGCTGATATTGTAAATTGGGGTCCAGGAGTTAGAACACCCCAGTCCATCATCACAAACCCTAAAATGAACTATGATGATCAGAGTCTGAGTTCTCCTGTGACTGCTTCTCTGGCCTTGTCACCCACTCTTCCCACCAATGCTCCTCATATTCCTGCCAAACTCAACGGTAGCAATCCCTGATCTGCATTTGCTGTCTAGCACCAGCATTTGCTGACAATGTTACCTTCTGCTTTGAAAGCCCATCCCTCTTCTGGTCTGTTCCCATTAGTCCTTTAGCTTCCGTTCTTTAATGGCCCTTACCACATCCTTCTTTATACTTCAGTTATTTGTGCCCCAAGGCCCTATGGACAGTGATATACTTCAGGGCAGGGACTCTATCCAAGTCATTACCATATCTCCATTTCTCCTATGACCTTTGGAATAACTGTTGAAGGAGTGAGCAGATGAGTAAGTGACATTTCAAGGATTGACAGCTCATTAGGCAGGTGAATAGTGCCCCCCACCCCTGCAAAGTATGTCTAAGTACCAATCCCCAGTACTCATGGATGTAACTTTAGTTGGAAATAAGGTCTTTGTAGATATAATTAAGTTAAAGATTTTGAGATGAGATCATCCTGGATTTAGCACAGTCCCTAAATCCCTATAAGAGATATAAAAAGAGAAGACACAGAGAAACACAAAGGAGAAGGCCATGTGAAGAGAGAGGAACAGATTGGAATGACGCATCTATAAGCCAAGGAACACCAAGAGTTGCTAGAAGCCAGGAGAGAGGAAGAATGGATCTTCCCTCAGAGCCTCCAGAAAGAACCAACCGTGCTGATACCTTGATTTCAGAATTATGGCCTCCAGAACTGTGAGAGAAAAACTTTATGTTGCTTTAAGCCTCCAGTCTGTAGTAATTTGTTATTGCAGCCCTAGAAAACTAACATAAGGGGGGAATACTTCCCAACTATTTCTGTAAGGCCAGTATTACTGTAATGCCAAAATCAGACAAAGACATGAAAAGTAAAGAATGTGACAGATCAATATCTCTTATGAATGTAGACACAGAATCCCTCACAGAATACTAACAGATCAAATCCAACTACATATAAAATGTTTATATGCTCCAAGTGGGACTTATCTCAGGGACGCAAAATTGATTTAAAGTAAAACAACAACAATAACAACAACAACAGTTAATGTAATATACCATATCAATGGAATAAAAACAGAAAATATATAATCATCCCAGTAGATGTAGAAAAAGCATTCAACAAAATCTAACACCCCATCATTCATGGTTAAATACTCAACAAACTAAGAATAGAAGGGAGCTTCCTAAACCTCATAAAAGGCACCTATCAAAAACCTCACAGCTAACATCATGCTTAATGATGAAAGAATGATTGCTTTCTCCCTAAGATCAAGAAAAAGACAAGGACATCCAATCTTGCCACTTCCATTTAGCATTATACTAGAAGTGCTAGCCAAGCAATTAGGCAAGAAAACAAAATGAAAGGCATTGACATTAGAGATGAAGTCAAACTATCTCTATTTGATGACATGGTTTTGCATATAGAAAATTTTAAGAAATTCACTAAAAAACTATTAGAACTAATTAATGAGTTCAGCAAAATAAAAATTTAAAGATAATTTACAATATCATCAAGATAATAAGATACTTCAGAATAAATTTAACAAAAGAAATATCAAATTTACACTGTAAAAATTATTTTAAAACATTGTTGAAAGAGATTAAGATCTAAATAAATGAAAATATATTCCATGTTCATGGATCATAAGACATAATATTGTTAAAATGACAATACTTTCCAAAGTTATCTACAGATTCAATGCACTCCACCAAAATTCCATCTGGATTCTATGTAAAAATTGATAAGCTGATCCTAAATTCATATGGAAATTTGAAGGACTCGGAATAGTCAAGACAATTTTGGAAAAGAAAAACAACATGAAGTATTCACCTTTCTCGACTGCAAAGCTTACTCTGAAACTGGGTAATCAAGACATTGTGGTGCTGGTATAAGAATAGATGTATAAACCGATGAAATAGAATTGAGATTCCAGCAGAACACTTCACATTTATGCTCAAATAATTTCTGACACAGGTGTCAAAAATAATTCAATGAAGAAAGAATAATATTGTCAACAGAAGGTGCTGGGACAACTGGATATCCACATGCAAATGGATAAAATTATACCCATTCCTCATTCCATACATAGAAATTAACTCAAAAATGGATCAAAGACTCTAATGTAAAGCTAACTAAAACACTGAGGAGAAAACATAGGGGCAAAACTTTATGTGCTTGGATTAGGCAATGGTTTCTTTGATATGACACCAAAAACATGCAACAAAAGGAAAATAGGTAAGTTGGACTTCATCAACATTAAAAATATTCTGTGCTTCAAAGGACACCATCAAGAAAGTGAAAAGACAACCAAAAATGGGATAAAATTTTTGAAATTCATACATCTAATAAAAGATTTATACCTAAAATATATAAAGAACTCTTAAGGCAATATTGAGAAAGACAAATAACATAATTTGAAAATTGGCAAAGAATCTGCATATCTCTCCAAAGACTATATATAATGGCCAATAAATACAGGACAAGATGAGTAATTAGCCACCAGGAAATGTGAATAAAAACCACAATAAATGCCACTTCACACCCACAAGTATGGCTATAATAAAAAAGATAGTAACAGGCATTACTGAGGATGTGGAGAAATCAGAATTCTCATACACTGCTGGTGAAAATGTAAAATGGTGCAGTTACATTGGAAAACAGTCCAGTAATTCCTCAAATGATTTGAACAGAGAGTTACCATATGACCTAAAAATTCTACTAGGTATGTACCCAAGAGAAATAAAAACATATACCCCTACAAAAATGTGAACACGAATAGTCATAGCAGTATTATTCGTAATGGGCAAAAAAGTGGAAACAACCGAAATATCAATCAACTAAGTATGAATTTTTTAAAAAATGGTATATCCATATACTGGAATATTTTTCAGCAATTAACATGAAGTACTAGTACATATTACAATGTGGATGAACATGAAAATATTATAAGTGAAAAGACAACATATTGTATTTATGTAAAGTTCTAGAACAGACAAATCTATAAAGGTACAAAGTAGATGAATGGTTTCTTGGAGCTGGCAAGCAGTGGAGAAAAGGGAAAATAAGGAGTGGCTGCTAAAGGGCAGGGGAATTGGTGGAGTGATTAGAAAATTGTTTTAAATTTGATTGTGGTGATGATTGTACAATTCTGAATATTCTAAAAACCATTGAATTGTACATTTTAAGTGGGTGAATTGTGTGGTATGTGAATTATATTTCAATAAAATCATTACCAAAATTTTTAATGTGTATATTGATATAAAAAGCCTAGGAATTCATACTCCAAAATGTGTGGTGATTTATAGGTGATATGCATTTTTTACCCTATACTTTTCTATAATAACAGAATTTTCTTTATTGTACATGGTTTACTTTTTCTTATTATGATCATGAAAATATTATAAAAAATTAATAAGCAAGAGACTAGATGGTTCTTTTTCTTTCTTTTCCATTTTCTTATCTCCTGTGACAGACTGATTACTAAAATGGTACCTGAATTATCCTGAATTGCAGTTACTGGGTTGGTCAAAAAGTCCATTTAGTCTTTTTTATTTTAAAAAATAATTTTACTGATTTGGATATTTTGAGTACGCCGGCTATAACATTGATTGTTCTCAATTACTGCCTCAATTTGATCACTATCAACTTCACCTGGCCCACCCAGCTGTGGACCATCATCCAGTGAGAAATCTCCAGCACGAAATTTCGCAAACCACTTTTGACTCATTCGATCAGTTACAGCACCTTCTCCATACACTGCACAATTTTTTTTTGGGTGTGTGTTTCAGCTGCATTTTACCTTTCTTGAAATAATAAAGCATAATATGCCAAAAATATTGCACATTTTCTTCCATCTTTGATATTAAAATGGTTACACAAAAATTCACCAATTTTGATATTTTTAAAATGCACACTTGATATGACAGCTGCCACAATGCAATCTAACAAAATTATTTCAAATGAAGTTAAAATTATTTCAAATGAAGTTAAGAGCTATTAGAACCATCTTATGGAAAAAAGCAAATGAAATTTGGCCAACCCAGTAAAAATGGAGACATATCTTAAAAGCAGGGACACCTTAAGGAAATAGATCCTTTCTGTACAGCACCCCTGACAAACGGCCAGCCTCCACTAACCCTAGCGGTGACCCGAGCATGCTCACTTCATCCCTAGGCATCACGCTCCTGAGGGCTATCTTAGAAGGTTTTGTGTTGAGTTGAAATATTTCTCCTCAAAGCTTTTCCCATTGGTCTAGTTTTGCCTTCTGAAGCCACACAGAAACAGTCTGTTTCCCTTCCACATGACAGCCCTTCAGATATCTGTAGATAAGTAACAACTCTTTGAGACTTCCCTGCTTCAAACCAAACACTCACAACTCCTTTACTCATTCCTTACGTGATCTATGTATCAGTCAAAGTTCTGACTTGCAGGCGGTAGAAACCAGCATTAACCAAGTCAGGTAGAAAGGCATTGTTACTAATAAGAAATGGAGTTGATCACAGAACTGGCAAGAAAAGTTGGAAATCTCACTGCTTGAGAAATGTGTGGGACAAATGGGTGTTCGGACAGCCAGAACCACCCCAAATCTTGTCCAGAAGCATATCAGGAGGCCACTCTAGATAATCAAACGGAACCCGCACCACCACAAGGGGGGAGTAACTGCGCTCTTTCTAAATTGTGAATGTTGAATCACCTGTGCAATCAAGGGAAGAGCGGCTATTTCTCAAGAACTTAAAAATAAAGTAATGAAATTTTTCTGGCCCTCAACCTGCCCTGTCAAGTCAGGTTGGCTTTCTCTAAAGAATCAGCCAATGATGGGATCATGTACAAAATGTTTGTTACCTCCCTGAAATTCACACGTTAAAGCCCTAAGCCCCATTGTGACCTGTATCTGGAGATAAGACCTCTGAGGAAGTGATAACAGTTAAATGCAGTAGTAAGGGTGGGCCCCTACTCCGATAGAGTTGGTGCATTTATAAGAAAAGGTGGAGACATAAGAGCTCCCTCTCTGTCCTCCATGTGAGAACAGAGCAAGAAGGTGGCCATCTGCAAGCCAGGAAGAGGGCCCTCGCCAGGAATTGAATCTGCTGGCTCCTTGATCCTAGACTGCCCAGCCTCCAGAACTGTGAGAAAGAAATGTCTGTTGTTTCAGCCAGCCTGTCTTGGTATTTTGTTTTGGCAGCCTGACTTGACTAAGACAAATGGGTTGGTGATAGCTATGTGCTTTCAGTTACCTGAAATTTGTGCAAAAACTGGTACCCTCTTGAAAGATATGAAAACAGAGTCATGACCCAGGGCTTGCCCCTTCATGCCCCAGACTTGTTCTCATAATGGTGGTTTTGATACAGCTTATTCCAAGGAGCATCAAATTAAGAAATAAAATCCATCATTCAAAAATTCATAGGGCTGTAGCATTTTAGAAATTCTCTAGAGCACTAATTTCAACCCCAGTCCTGAAACAAGGGCCAGACAGCTTATGTACCAGTTGTCTGGGAAGCTTCCTAAAAATATAGACCCTAGGCTGCACCCTTTGAGTCTGATTTTATCAATCTAGGAAGGGAGCCCAGCAATCTATATTTTGGACACGGGTCCCCTGAGCTGGGGCTAGGCTGGGCCAGGACTAGGAACCCTGCTCTGGGCAAGTTCCTTATTCCACAGAGGAGAGGCTAAAGAGGAAAACTCAGACCCAAGGTTCAGCCTGGACCAGGACTTGTCTCTTAGCCTCTTATTGTCTCTCTCTTCATGGCACTGATCCATCCTCTCTATGTTTGGGGGCATTTGCTAGAGACAATAAGTGGTGTTTGAAGAGTCATGGACATTTGCGATGAGAGCAAGGAGGTGAGGGGGCAGGGATTCTTCTGCCTGGGGGGAATATTCCCAGTTTTCTGGTGATGGCTCACCTACAGCTAGGCCTGAAAAGGCTAAGCAGAAATGAAGAAGTGAATAGTATAAGGGGATTCCAGGTGGAGGAAATGGAGCAAAAACCTGCTGGCAGTGGGAATATATAGGCCAAAGGAAGGAAGAGAGGGCAGCCCCATGTGACAGCTGCTGGCCCCACCCAGGATGTTGGGCATTTTGGATGCTATTGGAATTGAGGCTTGCATGGCAGGTTGGTACTGTAATTCTTTTGTAAGCCCTAAAGCACCACTGGTCACGTAGAGGTGGACAATAAATGCCTCATAAAGTTGTTCGATAACTTGCCCTGATTTCAAGAAGTGGAGTTGAAGTGTTTGTAAATCAGCAGAGTCATGTGTAAATCATATGACTCACATCACCCCTTTGGGGGTGAGGGAATTCTTTCCCAAAGGAAAAAAAATTGCATACCCCAAAATACTACAGAGAAAGAAAGAGTTTACCTCATTCCCATAGCCCCATTGAGTTCTCCAAGCTTCCTGGCAGGTACGTATTTTGGCTCCCACTGCTTTCAATGCGTGTGAGGGAGAGGTCACAAAACACACAAGGTGGAAGGTGCCTCTCTGAGTGACTCCAAGCAGAGATTGCAGGCCTGACTGTGCTGAGAGTTAGGTGAACAGAGCACCTCACGGCCTACCCAATAGTGCTCAGCCATCAAATCATAGGCATTTCTTGAGGGAAGAGGGGTCAGCTGCCAAGTAGGAACAGAGTCAGATGAATGCATCTCCAGGTGATGCCAGAGGTGTCCCAGGTCCTACTGAGAACCAAACACTACCCCCAGCATGCAGCTCCCAGGGCCTAGGGAGGGAGTGAGCCTCCTTTTGAAACTACCATCTCAGGCCACATGCATTCCTTGGAGCCAGGTAATGTATGATGGTTGCTGTGTTAGGATGGGTTGCTGTAGGTTGCTGTGGAGGATGTTAGGAAAGGAAGAGAAATGCCTCAAACACCTTTCACTGGGAAAGGCAGAATGGCCAATACATGGACAAATAATCTGTGGAGTGAGAGTGTCCAGGGGCGCAGGAGAAGAGAGGGACAGCTCCCAATTTCCAAAGAGGAAGTAATGTCTTCTGGGGATCCTGGGAAGGCATAGAGCAGGGTAGCATTTGGGTTGAGACTTGAGAGTAGGGATTTGGAAGTGATGGGTGCAAAGAACCGTAGCTGGTGTAAATGACCTGAGGAATGGCAGCCCAAGGCCTTGGTAGACATCCTAAGGCCCAGCTACCCCTTCATGGCCTAAGTCCTTTCTCCTCCTACAGGGCCCACAAGGCAGAGCCCATGAGAGTCTCTCAAAATCTCTGAGCATCCATACTGTTCAGATCAGAGTTCCAGGTGCTGACATTGTTTATAGAGGGAGAGAAGTGGCTAGACCCTGCCTTGTAGTAGGTCAAAGGCTTAAATGCAAGAGGAAAACTGAACAGATAAGAGGGGTATCGTTCCTGCAGGACCCTGCCCCAAATACCCCAGGCTGGTCTCCCAGGAGGCTGAGCCAATGCATGTTCCCCACTTACACAGAGCTCCCTGGGTGTGAACAGTGCTTGCCCTGCCTCTCAGCCTTAGCATTGCCGTGTCCTGCACGTGGCATGTTCCTCCTCTCATGTGTGAGTGTCTGGATCTGCCATTGAGGCCCCCTGTTAAATACTGCCTCCAGTTTGACCGACTGTGCTGATGTTTATCCCTCCCCCCAAGGCGGAAGTAGTCACTCCCCTCCTTGAATTCCCACCACACTGTATCTTTCTCTCTGTCTTGTAACAGTTATCTGCTGACACATTTTTCCTACCCCCCAAAACTAGATGTGAGTACCTTGAAAGCAGGGCTACATGTCCTTCCCAGGGTCTAGCATAGCCCCAGCACCTAGTGGGTGTTTAGGAAGGTTTGTTTGTTAGCCCAAGATGGTTGGACATAGGTACAGATCTCTGAAAACATGGAAAGCCGGAATCCATCAGAAAGTGTTAAAAGTACTTCAAAAGGTTAATTGGAAAGAAAGTTGGGAGATTTGTGGGAGGAGGTGAAGGGCCCCCTGTGAGAACTGGTGAGGGACTATGTGCATCAGGAGTGAAAGGAGGTGGAGATGGGGACTCAGGCTTCTGGACTCTCTGGGATGAACAGGTCTTAGACACTAACTAGACCACCTGTCCACGGGGGTTATCTTCCCCCCGACACAGAGACATGCCCTAATTGGGTGCTGGACAGAGGCCCGAATGTGAGGCAGAGGATCTTCAGCTCAGAGACATAGGAAGGTATTACTGGCTCTTGAAAAGGATTCTATTGGGATGGAGCTTTCATTTAAAAAAGGTAGCATAGATCATGCCGCTCCTATGTTAAGAGCCTTGAAAAGTTTCTCATTTCTCTCTGCATACAGGAAGAGTCCTTCATGTGGTCCTCAGGGCCCAGTGTGTCTGAACTCTGTCAGCTCACTGAGCTCAGCTTGCCCTACTCTTCCTTCCTTGTCCCCTCCTGCCATAGGACATTGGCACAAGCTGTTTTCTTTAACTGGAACCCTACAGAAGTAAATATGGAACTAACTATGGAAGAATGGCAGAAGACACAGGTGACTGTGAGGGACCAGGAGAGTGGTGAAACATGAATAGATGGTGTTTCTTTTGGACACCAAATTAAAGAGTGTGCAGAGCTGGAAGAAAGTAGAGGAAAAAAGGAAGAAAACTGACATTTATGAGGTTTTTTTTGGAGAGAGAGTAATAGTTAAGGTCTGACCATAGGATTCAAACCCAGACATGATACCTGGTGGCTGAGTGGCCTTGGAGAGATGCAGCATTTTGCAGCCTTGAGTCCGTGTAGAGGTTCTCTTACAAATTAGCCAACTTGGTAGGCACAAGGCACGTAGAGCAGAGTCTGGCTCCTGAGAAGCAGACAATAAATGTGAGCCATTGTTAGCATTGCTGTAGACCAGGAATAATCACACCCATGGTATTATTATACAATAGGTATTATAACAGATGAGGAAACTGAGGGTAGAAAAGTTTCAGAAGCCTGCCTGTGGCCAGAAGAGGTAGAATATGGACGTGGACATTTCTGATTTCATAGCCCACATATCCTATTTTCTCAGTGGCCTGTGCTGGAAGATATCCGAGAAACTCCTCCAGTCCAGTCTTCTTGTGATAGAGGTGGGGAAACAGGACCTCAATAGAAAAAGTGCCTGGCTTGACCCAGCCTCATGTTCTTACATTTTAAGCATCAAGGGATCATCCAAGTCGAGTGTCTCGTAAACAGTGGGAATGCTAGACCCCAGCCAGACTGGGCAAAAGGCAGAACTGGCTCCCTGATATTGGTTTGAACCCCATGGCTGGTTTTCAACATGCAGAACTGTCAGCCCCAACAGTTCATTGACCTCTGTGTTCTCCCTGGGTGACTGGGCAGATGGTGAGCTGTGGTTGCCAAGGAGCCTGGGTTGGCAGTTCTGAAAAGGGCTGTGTCAGCAGCCTTGCTCCAGCGGCTTCCCACATCCTTGGGCAACCACCACGCAGAGGTGCTGGGCATGGGACCAAGGGTGCGGCGGAGGCGGAATTAGCAACCCACACTTGGTGACTCTTAGCAGCCAGATTTTACTGCACGCTCATGACTAACATGATCCTTTACTTAGCATTCGGGGTGTCATTAAGCTCCCAAGTAAAAAGGTGAAACTGCAGGACTTAGAAGGGGGCTTTCAAAAATGGAAATATACCTGATTGGCTACTTACATGTCTGATGTACTAAGTGAATCTGTCAAAATTTGAAAGTGGATTGCAGTGGGACAGGCAATGAGCAGAAAAAGCAAAAGGTGTAAATAATCCGAGGTGAATGTGGGGCTTGTTGGCAGAGTAGATTTATGTCCTGTCTTCATAATGTACCCTTTCATCTTGGGAACCTGGATTCCAAACATCTAGTCTAGACAGGAATTGATGGTGCTACCTCTCAGCTTACACCATTCAGGGTTTCCCAACACCCAGGACTCCTGAATATGAATATGAACAGCCTACTCTGCCTGGGGACATTGCTCAGAACTCAAGAAACCAAAGGCATCACTTTCAGACCATTTCAGGCCTGGCAGCCTGCTCACAGGCAGCTCCGTGGAGGCACAGTCATTCGTTCCGGGGGATGACGCCGTCTTTGTCTCCATCTCCCCAAGTGGGAGACAAGCCCAGTCACGCCTGCGACCCGGCACTCGGCCGGTGCCTCTTCTTTCCTCCTTTTCATGTGTGCTTGGTTCTGGTTTCAGTGGCTTTCATCAGCGACTGAAACTACCCCCTCCCCATCACTTCCCAGGGCGCAGGCAGGCCCGGGCTGACAGGGCCAGGCTTGGCGTCTGGGCGACGGTAAACAAGGCAGCCAGAGGACCTCTCTCAGCCCCTGCTCTGCCCAGGCAGGCCCTGTCTCCTGGGTGGCCAAAGCCAGGGCCTAAGAGCCCCCTGCTGCAGGAGCCCGGAGTCTGACAGGCTTCCCTCCTGAGCAAAGTCCTCTCTTCTCATTCTCCTTACTGTGGGTCCCACACCATCTGCGTGGGACCCTAGGGTGGAGCAGGCCAAGAGCTGGGGCATTTGTAGTGGCATGTGAGGCTGCGTAGTGACACAACTATGGGCCTGAGAACTGGAAAACTGACAACAAAAGACTGAAGACTAAGTGACCTAGCAGAAACAGGCAAAAACTGCATATGCTCAAAACAAACAAAAATGATACAAGGGCTCAGAAACCGGTTTGTCATTCTTTGTGAACAGCTGGGGATCCCTGACTCACATACTGTCCACTGGTCTCTATGCTGCAGGTGCCAGGAACAGGCCAGATTCTGCAGGAGGCAGAGCAGAGTGCTAAACCAACCCTGTCACTTACTTGTTGTGTGACCTTGGGTGAGTTAGTGGATGTCTCTGTGTCTCAGATTTCTTGTTTGGGAAAAGAAGACATACTCACCTCCCAGGGTTGTTGTAAAGGTTACATGATGGCATGGTTCATCATATGCCTGGCACACAGGAGGCATTAAACATGTAATCACAATAATTATCCCTGATCACACATGGCTCATTCACTCCCTTTTAAAGCCCACTCTTAGAAACCAATTTTCCATATGCACACTGTCCTCTTTCTGCAGGACTTTCCTCATCTACTGTCTTGTAGTTGTGTGCGTGTATGTAAAAGAGACCAGAGGAGACCAAAAAGTAATGCCCTTTCACCATAGTGGCCACATTTGCCCTATCCTATGACATGTGTATATTATATGTTCACGCACACATGCACACACTCACTCCCTGTGGAGTAGATAGGGCAGGGTGAAATTTCCCGTCCTTTAAAGGTGACGATGCTCACTTCAGAAAGATGAAGTGACCTGAACAAAGCCACACAGCCAATGTGTTTCTCCAGAAGAAATAATCAGGAGCTGTCGCTTCTTTAAGGCATTTCTACGCACACACACACATTGTGATGAAGAGACATTGAACCTTCAGGGCTACTTCAGTTCCTCTTTAAAGGTGCCATCTAGCTAATTTGAAAAGGCAGGTCTCAATTCTTTCCCATTGAGGAAATGTGCTTCTACTCACCCAGTGATTACTCTAATAATTCCCATACCCAAATGCCACGGGCAAATGAACAGGTTCCTGAGAACATCAAGTCACAGAAAAGACCAGCTGTCACCTCGAGAAAAAAGGATTGTCTCCTGGAGACACCACTGGGACTCAACAAATCTTCCTGTGCTGCTCTGTCCTACTCCACATACAGCTTTAGGTCACGTCTGCAGCAACCACAGTGACCAGGACACTTCTTACTCACGTGGGCAGTGCTTGCCATTCACAGAGCATCTTTCCGTTCATGAGCTAAATGGTTCTTTCCAAAGCCCCTGCGAGGGGCTGGGGGCAGGCTGCCGATCCCCATTTCACAATAGGGAAAGTCAAGACACAGGGTGGTTCGGCATCTTGCCTCAGGCCAGGCTTCTGGCAAAGGTCAGAATTTCACCCTGAGCAGGGCGACTTTCTCCGGACCACTGCAGCTTTAAAAGCACTGTGCTGAGAAATGTGCACTTACTTCACCTGTTGCTTTTTGGTATCATCGAAATTATCTTTCCTAAACAGACTTAATAACTTCAAGTTTTGCTCTCGGTTCCCCTGAGAAAAGGGACACGCTTTGAAGAAGGAATTCAAACATGAACAGTCATGTTTTGTAGACATCGGTGTTTATTTCCCTGTGATATTGTAGCTTCCTCTGAAAAAATCCAGCCAACACATCCGTTTCAAGTCCTGAGAAACTCTCAAATGTTGACCATGTGTCTGATTCCTGTGTGGTCACAAGAGTGATGTTTCTGAATGTCCACAACTTATTTCCATGTTAAAATAATTCCACGCTCGGCTAAATTCCACTTACACACAAGTGTGCACCTGTTAAAATAGGTCATTTTTCACTGTTAATCTTCCAGATTCCATGGGTATGTGTGGGAACCCCAGACGAATGCGACCCGAATGCCACAGAGGGCGTTTT
Source organism: Anoura caudifer (assembly GCA_004027475.1). Lineage (NCBI taxonomy): Eukaryota > Metazoa > Chordata > Mammalia > Chiroptera > Phyllostomidae > Anoura > Anoura caudifer. The sequence continues at coordinate 515,816 of PVKU01000183.1, forward strand.
TTCTGCGCTGAGTGATCCTGGTTGGCCCAGACCCCTCAGGACCCTCACTCCCTCAGATCTGTGAACACCAGGAAGATCACTTTCTGCTGAGAATGGATTAGAATCGAATCCTAGCCTTGAAGGTCTTGTATGAAATTGCATAGGCTTTTTGTCTTATAACTGTTATATTTTAATTAGGTTTCTCTAGATATTTTTCACACTCTGCTGCACTACAGTGTGCAAACTCAAGAACTTTTCCCAATGCCCCCATAAAGCCTTTTAAAAGAAAAGAAAATGAAAGAGAAGAAAAGTAAAAAGAAAAAAAGATTTTCATAAGCGAGAAGCTCTGAGGTTTTGTTACTATTGCAGAAGTAGAAGGTCATCTTTGCCACACTTTTAAGACCAAAAAGTAAATACACTAAAAAGTACTTTTGATTCTGAAATTTTCACCTTGGCAATGAGATTTTTTTTTTTCTTCTTCAGATCTGGAGTGTTTCTGGAAACCCAAGTGCCCTAACACAGTATCAGGGATGGCTTCCAACTCCTAAGAGTCTCTAGGGTTTGTTGCCAATGCGGAGCCTGGGTTCCAGAGAGACAGGCCTGAGGTAATAGGGAAATTCATGGCAAATACAGGCAGCCCAGGCCCGGTGTCGGACGTTAGGCTCAGGATTGGTGCTGGGACAGCCTCTCCTCCCCTTCACGAGTTGTGAGGGACTACCTTGGATGGCTAATCTTCCTGGCAATTTATTTGAAGAGAAAGTCAAGGTCTAGAGGCCAGAGCAGGGGAGGCCCTGGACCAGTGAAGGCTACATCACTGTAGGCTACATCATTGTAGGCTACATCAGACAAGCCACCACTCTCCTGGGAAAGCATCCGTGCACTTGGGGAGGTACGTGTCAACCCTTTACCTTTGCACAGAGTTGTTAGCATGCATGGGAATCCCAAGTCCAAGAGTGGGCTCTCCAAACTGATTTATTTAAACACTTTCTCTGAGACATATGTTTTAAGAAGGAGATAAAGAAGACAAGATGTAGATCCTGTGCTGTCTTTGACAAAGGGAAGGTGAAAGAGCTATGTTTCTTTCATAGCAAGAAATGCAGGCATTCCACCACCTGCCTTTAGCAGAAAGCAGCTTCTCCACCTTCTTTTCCCTGCCTAGGGAGTGATCCTGTTGGTGATGAGAGCTGGGGCCTTAAATAGATCCATCTGATCAATTACACAGATTATAATCCATGTAATTATAATCTTTTCCAAGTTTCCAACCAGCTCTCATAACTCAATTCACTTTCACAAACATTTTCTTAGCACCCATCTATTCCCAAGGACTGTAGTGAGTACCATGGGGAGACAGAGGTGAACAAGACACCATCCTTTTTGCTGCTACTGCAGCTGAGTAAGCTTATAGCCTCTGTCTATTTGCCAAGAGCATGGCCAACTAAATAAATACAAACAAGAAAAAAGCTGATTCGGTGAGATGACAGGTCTTGGGAGGGTGAGGAGAATGGCCAAGCTCTGAAACCCCTGGAGGCCCAGGAGCGTTTGCAGATGGCATGGTAACAGCAGGACGGTTGCTGAGGAAACCTGAAGCCACGTCGCATGGAGAAGATTTGTAGGATGGGAGACCTTTGGCCTGGAGAAGAAAAGACTTGATGAGGAGTGCTGTTTCCACATACCTGAGAGGGTGTCATGGGAAGGCCCGGAGGGTGGGATGTGCTCTATGGTTGGGGTGGGGGTGAGTCCAGGGGCACTAATTATAGCTCAGAAATAAGGGTTCTGCTGAGGCTGTCCTTAGATAGAGCAGGGTGTACCAGAGGGCAAAGAGTTCCCATGTTTGAAGGATTTAAGTTGGGATTGAGCGCCCACCACACAGAGATGCTGTAGAGAAGAACGAAGCACAGGACAGAGGTTGATCCCTAGCTCAAGAGCCTTGGATTCTTCCCTTCCTCTCAGTATAATTTAACCAACTGCTAAGGCCAACACCTGGGTTCTTATTCAAACACACCTGGGTGAGAATAGGGAGGCTGGGCACTGCTGGGAGGGAAATTAACAAACTCCCACGGGGTCTCCGGAGAGAGAGCAGAGGGAGCAAACAGAATCATTCTGCAGGCCCTGTGACTATAGATTTTGAGCTTCCACCTTGCCGGATGCCTCTGGGAACTGACAAACCACTCTGTAGCAGGAGGTAGGGTCACTTTGCTGAGTTGTTTGAAAGGTGACAGGCACTAAGAGCAAGAGGGAAGAGAATGGACAGCCGATCGATCACCTTCAGCTCCTCTAGCCCCTCAGGGTGGTGGTGGTGGGGGCACTTCATTGGCAGGACAGTGCCAGTGCAGAGAGTACTACTGGGTGGGGTGGGCACAGCAAACCAGCTCTTCTCCGAACTCAGCTTTCCCAGCAGAAGGGATCCTGCTATTCAAATTGAGGGGATTGAATCTATCCATCCCATCCTTTCTACCACTCCACACACAGGTATTTTTGGTTGTTGTTAAAAGTGTGACTAATTCTTTCGTGATATCACTGTCTAAGACATAAATGAATTGCCATTGATTCACTCAGTCAGCAGGCTTTTGCTGAGCTCCTGTCATGGGCTGAGGTTGTAAATTCAAAGATAAAGAAGACAGCCTCCCGACCAAAGCAAAGAGGGGCAAAGATGGACAGCAGAAGCCAAGAATGTCAACACAACTAGGGGCCATTTGGATGGATATACACCCTGTTGCTAGGGGAGCTCAGAGGAGGGACCCAAGTCAGTCTGCAGGTTTACATAAGGCTTCCTAGGAGAGATGCCATTTGACCTGACTTAGAAAAAGAAAAAGTGACGGTCAGAGAAAGAGAAGTGGGGAGGGTACTCTAGATAAGGGGACAGCACAAGCAAAGGCCCAGCAGTGTGAACCTGCATGGCAATGATTGAAAGTCATTAGTGCTACCAGTCTGCAAATTAGGGGAGTAGGAGTGAGGGTGATGAGGCTGGGAAGTCAGTGGGACATACGCAAAGGGCCTTATCATCGCTCTAAGAGGTCTGAAGTTTTCCTGCAGGTTACAGGGAACAGAGGCGTGACATGGTTGCTTTATGGTGATTTTGCTGCCTCCATCAAGGACATAGTCTATAAAAGAAAAGAACTAGGGCCAAAGATATTCCTTAATGGTTTTACTGAGGCATGGGAAGGGCCTGATCTAGTGCAGTTGGAGTAGAATGGAAAGGAAAGCAATCGAAAGGAGAAATATTTAGAATTTAAAAATCAAGAATACTGTTCAACAAATGAAAGCTACAAAGACAAATGATCCAACAAAACCATGGGCAAAGGACCTGAACAGACACTTCACAAAAAAAGATACAGGGGTGTCCAGTAAGCGCATGAAAGAGTGTTGAACACCATCAGCTCTCAGGAAAATCCAAATTAAAACTGCAGTGAGACATTATGTTATATCCTCCAAAATAGCCATCATGAAAACGACTGGCCTTCTCAAGTGCTGTCAGGGGGAGAGTTAAATGGCACAAACACTTCGGAGAAATCTTTGCCAGTTTCTGATAGAGTTAAATACACATCTACCTTATGACCAAGCAATTTCACTTCTAGATATTTGCCCCCAAAAATATGTTCCAAAAAAATTATAAAGAAAGTTTACAGCAGCCTTATTTAAATACCACAGAATTGGGAGCAAGCCAAATGCCCACCACTATGGAATGAATACACAAACTATGGTACATCCACAGGATGGGATACCACTAAACCATAAAAAAGAACAAACTATTGATACATACAATGACATGGATGAATAGCAAAAACATTATGTTAAATAAAAGGAACCAGACACAAAATAGTATAAACCGTAGGATCGCATTTATATGAAATCCAAATACAGTAAAAAGTAGTGGATCATGCTGGAAACCAGACAGTGGGTGTGAGTATGTTGGGGAGGAGAGGGCTGTCTTGTTAGATGCCTAAGGGAAGTTTCTCAAAGGATAGAAATGTTCTGTATCTTATATTGTTGATGATTACACAGGTCTGTATAATTGTCAAAATTCATCAAACTGAATATTTGAAATCTGAACATTTTTGGTATTTGGACTTTATCTAAAACAAACAAACAAAAAAAACCCCCAAACAACAACAACAACCAAAAACCCAGGTCTAGTGACTGGTCTGTATTTGACCCTTACCTCTCTCGCTTGAACATTTGTGTAGATGGTGGTAATTATGCAGTACAGGCTATGAGCAGAAGGGCAGGGGAAGGAGGCAGAAGATGAGGTAAATTTTGTGTATATAGAATAGAATGTGTGGTATTCATTCCCACAGGTACCAGCAGATGATATCCTGCAAAACAAACAAACAAAAGAAAACAGAATCAGTAGGTCTGAAGCTCAGGGAAGAGGTCAGGACGGGGATTACCTTTGGGAAT